>QVRM01003762.1:0-582500 GCA_003439945.1 Dermanyssus gallinae | reverse complement strand
GGTTGTTCAAAAGGAATCAAACTATGAATTCGAATGATTTCGCTTAGTCTGTCCGAAAGCACTGCGATTGTATTAACGCTGCGGCGTTCCGATTAACGCTGCTTTCGCAACGGCGTATGCGGGACTATCAAACATAAATAGCAAGAATGCTTATGCATATTTCATCATGAACGTATACGTTATGCTTACAATTTGTTATTGACGCAATGCTACGTTCCTCATGCTCTGCCTCTACCGAACCTGTGAAAAACACCTAACTTATATACTCAACAGGGCGCTGAAATGTTGGCATCATAGAACGGACAAGCTTTCGACGTCCAGTATGTAGCCGTTTTGTAGTCTCATGCCAGTACACCGCATTTGATCTTTAAATGGCGAAACCACGCTGCGTTAGACGCTAGATAAACTATTGACTGCATGTGGATGCATGTAACGCATGACGGAATATTTTGTTAGGGCCAATGGGATAAAACAACATAATTCTAAGGATGGGATGAAACAGATTGTAGCACTGGACTGAAACTTTAAAAGCATAATAATAATAATAATAATAATAATAATAAAGCCGGTATACCATCTACACTTGAACCGAGAGGTTAGTAGTGTCCGCTGGCGAAGAAAGACCTGATGGGGTGACCATTGCATTATGGTCACATGGAAAGTCCCTAGTTTGGGATGCAACGGTTTCGTGCACAACCGCGGCTTCCTATTTACACCACAGCTCTGTTGAGCCGGGGTGGGTAGCAAAGCACGCGGACGCCAGAAAACGGTTTAAATATGCTGGACTGCAAACAAGATATATATTTATGCCTATTGCCATGGAGACACTAGGACCAATAAGCAAGGGAACCGAAGCATTTCTGAAAGATTTAAGTAAGCGAATTCAGGAGGTCACGAACGACCGAAGAGAGGGTCAATTCTTGAGGCAAGCGTTGTCCTTGGCCGTTTGCAGAGGGAACGCGGCATCTATTTTAGGCGCCATGGAGTGAACTAATTATTTAAAAAACTTTGCAATAATACGTTTAGACCTCACAACTGTAACATTGTTTAACATGTAAATAGTAATACTAATAATATTTCAGTGCAAACTGTGTGGAGAGATGGTAGATTCCAGTAGTATACCATCTACACTTGAACCGAGAGGTTTAGTGTCCGCTGGCGAAGAAAGACCTGATGGGGTGACCATTGCATTATGGTCACATGGGAAGTCCCTAGCTTGGGATGCAACGGTTTCGTGCACAACCGGGCTTCCTATTCACACTACAGCTCAGTTGAGCCGGGGTGGGTAGCAAAGCACGCAGACGCCAAAAAACGGGTTAAATACGCTGGACTGGAATAATAATAATAATAATAATCCGGTGTATCAAAACTCGGCTATTGGCGATGCACGCACAGGCTAGGATCACCTAGGCTAAACTACATTCTATGCACGTCCCCCACAGGTCACCACTGTGATAATTTGCAAGCATTTGACGAGGTGGCAAAGGAGACACTGAGTGAAGTTCTAAACGTGGCCCTTACCGATAGATCCTGGGAAAGAGCCACACTTCCTCTCAGCGAAGGAGGATTGGGACTAAAGTCCGTGGCAGAGCTTGCTTCGTTGTGCTACGCGGCCTCTATCATAGAGTTCTCGGGGCTTGCGGAAACGTTGTTAGAACCGGATGTTCATTCTGTGCTGCGCGGAAGGAGGGACGAAGCTGAGCTGGCAGCTAGACAATCGATAGGCCCTGGCCCCTGGGAGCAACACCCTACACAGCACATGCTTGACGGCTACAAGTGTCAAACGACCGCTCGCACGATCTTAGATGACATCCAATCCCCGACAGAGAGAGCGGTATTCATAGCTGCCCGTGACACTTTCAGCAGTGGCTTCCTAAGAGCACTTTCTTCACCACAGCTGGGCACCAGGCTGGACAACACCTCCTTCCGCATGGTGGCCGCTCTGAGGATAGGCGCTCCCATATGTGAGCCATACGAGGGTAAGGCGTGTGGAAAAACAGTGGATAAGGACGGACTGCACCCTTTGAGCTGCACTAAAAGCCCTGGTAGGGCTCCCAGACACGCGGAAATCAACGCGATCCTAAAGAAGGCTCTTCGTAGAGCCGGCATGCCAAGCACCCTGGAGCCCAGGCTGGGCCTCGATAACGACAAAAGACCAGACGGCGTCACCATCCCGCCATGGTCCATGGGCAAATGCCTGGTATGGGATGCCAAGGTATCATGTACAGTGGCTCCGTCATACTTGATGCACAGCGCCATCAGGTCAGGGTGGGTTGCTGAACATGCCGAGATCGCAAAGAAACGCAAATACTCTGATTTGGGGAGGAGATATCACTTCGTACCCGTCGCCATGGAAACGATGGGCCCGATCAGCAAGAGCACAAGTATCTTCCTCAAAGACCTAGGTATAAAAATTAGTGCTAACACGGGTAACCAGCGCGAGGGCGAGTTTCTGGGTCAGCAACTCTCGCTCGCAGTGTGTAGGGGAAACGCCGCCGCTATCATCGGCTCTATGGATTGAGAAAATAGATTCACTTATTTGCTCTTTTTTCTCATTTTGCCCACAACTTGGCTTTTATCATCAAACTGTCAAACAAAGTCTACATTAATCAAACTGACACTATATATGCCATTAGAAAGATCACTACTCTCCCACTACTTTCAACGTTTAATTTATAAACAGTCACTTTATATTTTGTGGCATTTACCACTAACGAAGCAGGGTGCCTTTATAAGCAAGTTGGAGCGCAATAATACGATGGTGTGAATAGATAGTTTACTGCATCCTTGCTTCTATGTGCTTCCCTATGCTCCGTAGATCTTGCAACAACAATATTACCAGTAAGTAAGGGCTTTTCTTATAAATTTTTAAGCAAACCTAATATAATAAGAACGGCCGCATATAGAACAAATAATATCACTGCAATAACAAGTATAACATTTTTCGTTTTGGCTCTTCACTGTTGGGGTTTAGTTAACTGTCATAAGATGAAGCGCACTAACAGTGAATGTTCCAGCAATTATTCTGGCGCATAATTGGCGCTGAAAGAGAGCTTATAACACCACTTCTCTCACGGTGTTGTTTGCGCAGTATTGGCATTGCCGGTTGTCAAGCCTGTATAGGTACGCGGCGCGCCGAGGAAAGCGAGGCATTTCACTATTCTTATTTTTATCCGTTAGCGAGGTACGTAAAATTGTTTTTCCTGAGCAAGTGTGAATTCATAAGAATGCAAGAAAAAACTATATTTGTCTACATCTACATCTGTCCGTAAATGTTGCTTCGTTGTGTGCTATCTCCACTCTCCTCTGACAAGCACCTATACTTTCTTCCCCTGTAACAAAACACTGGAAGCTTAAGTACGTCACAGTGACACAACGGTGGCCCTATCTTAGCTAGCAGTAAGAGCCTGCAGACAAGGTTGCATCATTCCTCCCCTCATGATATCTTCGATCACGTCGGAGGAAGTAGATCACCGTCGTTGCACCTCCTCTACCTACGATGTGTCAGGCATGACCAGATGTAAGTAGATAGCAAAATAAGTCATGCTTTTTTTCGTCAAGATTTGTTGTCCGTAAGGCAATTGCCCGTGTACGTTTTTTTTTTCATGTTATGGTTAATTTTAATCCACTCCGGCATTTACCTAAATTCTAAATTGGAAACCATGCAAACCAATTTAAGAGTGGCCAGCCTGGGCCTCGAACCCAGTCCTTCCGAATGCAAGGCAAAGGCTTTGCCACTAAGCCATCTTGCTCGGTTATGCTAAAATGCTAAAAAAAAAACGATGCTAAAAGATCTAAGATAAGAAGAGCCGAGAGGAGAGGAGAGGAAAACACAGAAAATGGGCGACGGAGCAAGACAGTGTTATCAGATGCTAAACAAAACCAAAAAAAAAACACAGTGAAGCAGTGTATTGTTCTAAAATTGACTAGCTACCTGACGCCGCGAGGAAGACTGCATTGCGCAGCACTATGGACGCTCGCTTCGGGGCTCGAGCCATTTCGATGCCGCCGTGCGAGCTTCGGCTCCTCGCCCAGTCTCTTGACTGATAATCTTTTCTCGAACTGTTCGTCGTCTTCGTCGTCGTAATTGTCGAGATAATCGTTGGCGTCGTGGTTTTGGCTTGCTTCTCGCTGTGTGAACTCAACGATGTGCTTATTGTCGACACTCTCTTCGTCGTTGTGCTTCTTCTAAATGTTCCTCATTCTCATTCGGCAGTGTTCTTGTGTTCCTCGCGGGCATTGGAGTCGTCACTGGCTCACCATGTGTTTCTCACCAACGGGCCGTAACTTGCTGTGACGTCGACACACACAGCAACACAGACACGGCAGCAGACACGTCGTTGGTAACGACTTCATTTTGTTGTGACGCTGCTGGTTAAGCGATGCATACCCATGATCCCTTCCACAGTACAACAACGACGACGCCTCCGGGGGTAGTGGGCGGGTGCGGGGGGGGGCGCGGGGGGGCGAGGGCGCCTGCCATGCTAAGCCATGTTGCTAATAACGGCGCTATGCCAATCCAATGCCGGCTGCCAACGCGATCTTCTTCGTCATCATTATCATCATCATCAGGGTCATCATGGTAATGAGAAACGAGAAATTGGCATCACTGGTTAATCGCGATTAGCACTGCACTGTGGCAATATAAATATATATATACATATATATATATGCATATATATATATATATATAATATATATATATATATATATATATATATATATATATATATATAATATATATGCATATATATATATATAATTGACGGCGTTCCGACGATCTTAGATGGGCCGTCGTCAGCAATAACTACAGTAATATCACTAACAAGACGAGGCAACAACAGCTGCAGCTACAGTACTGAATGAAGAAGCGGAACATGCTCATTTACGCATAACGCCTTTCTGACCAAAATAAGCGGGAACGCCGTTGTAGGAATGTACAAAGATGAGGGCTTCATAAAGCACGTAACGTGTGCTATATATATATTTATATATATATATATTCGGCCGATGCGTTATGAACGTTTATGAAGATATAACGCGTTTTCTAAGCTTAAAGATTGTCTGCGCGATTGTTCCAGGCGTTCCATCGCCCGGCCAACGATGAAGATTTTTTGCAACACGCATTGACTTGGTACATGCCGTGTTTTGCTTTCGTAAGTTTAACAGTGTTTGTGCCGTGTGCGAGTTAACCAAAAAAAAAACCGAACAGAATTATACCAAGTGAGAAGTAAGTTGTTATTAATTGATTATCAATAAAATAAGTTCTTTTTTATAGTAATGTACTTTTGGCCAAATTTCAAATTGCCGTTTTTGATTACTCTTTTACTCATAGATTCTATTTTCGGCTTGATCATGTAGTGAATTTTAGCTGGAAGATCTATTCTAAAAAAATAAGCGTAGCGTGACGCGCGTCGTAGGGATCATTCTAAACGGGGACTTTCACCAAGCCATCGAAAGACCCTACGACCGGACAAACAACAGTGTGAGTAAAAGCAGAACATTAAGCATTTGCTTACTGTGGCAATTCTTGTTTTAAAATTTTTCTTATTCGATATACTCCCCGAGAAGCTCAATACACTTTTCCCACCGAGATTTCAGAGTATTTATACCTCTTGAGTAGAATTCCGCGTCTTTTGACTGAAAATAGGCATTGACAGCAGCCTTAACCTGTTCATTGCTGGAAAAACGCTTTCCGCCGAGAATTCTTCAAATGTCCGAAAAGGAAATAATCAGAGGGGGCTAGGTCTGGAGAATAGGAATGTTGTTCAATAAGTTCGAACCTCAGTTGGGCCAGTTTTGCCAATGTTTGCCGCGACTGGTGTGCAGGAGCATCCTCCTGGTGAAACAGGAAAACCTTCTTCTGCAAAGCGGGCCGTTTTACAATGAGTTCTTGCTTCAGGAAGTCCAACAGTCTTGCATAATATTCTCCCGTAATCGTTTTACTGCTCTCAAGGTAGTCGACCAGAATTATTCCACGTTGGTCCCAAAAAACCGTAGCTATCATCTTTCCGGCCGATGCCGTTGTCCGCAACCTCTTCGGAAATCCTTCACCAGGTGCACATCATTGGCGAGATGCTTCTCGGGTCTCGGAAGTGTAGTGATGGAGCCAGCTTTCATCGACGGTCACGAATCTGCGCCAAAAATCCGACGGATTTTTCGACATCTTAGCCAAATTTTGCTGTGAAGCGGAAACACGCGCGTCTTTTTGGCCTTGGTTGAGCAAATGTGGCACCCATTTTGCTCTGAGCTTTTTCATCTTCAAGTTCTCGTGCAGAATGAAATGCACACTACCCAAACTGATCCCCAAGGCCTCCGCTATCTCCCTAATGTTCACTTGCTTATTTGCGACAACGAGTTTCAGCACTTTTTTCACGTTTTCCTCATCAGTTGCTGTTTTTGGGCGTCCTGAACGTAGTTCATCCTCGGTGCTCCTGCGACCTCTTTTTAACTCATTAATCCAGTTGGAAACAGTGGCAAAACATGGCGCAGAGTCACCGTACACCTCGCCTAACTCAGTTATTACTTGGGTCGCATTCCAACCTTTGAAATAAAAATGCTTGATAACCACTCGAAACCCTTTTTTTCTCCATTTTTCAAAATCACGCCGATACGTTGCACGGGAAAAGCGATCAAACGAAATCGCAACGGCCAATCACCATAATATTTTGACTGCTAACAGTCGAAAAGTTGCCGTTTCCAATAGCGGTGAAATTCGAACTCTGAAAAGCTAATTTTAAGAACCTGTTGAACTACCTGTATATTGTCTGTCTAAATAGGCATTCAAATCTCTTCACTTCACAAGTCCTCTAAATAAGCACTTAAAGTTTTCCTAGAAAATGTGTCACTAAGTTTAAGCTCAACTGCGATTGCACTCACACGTGTGGCCATCTATTTAGATGCCATTTTATTTGTAGTCTGTTACTGTTGAATTCTTAGAATTGTAATAGAGAATGAACTGTTTCTAGCTTTCACTGTTGTCAGTTAATTTGCTGTGTTACTATTCTCATTTTACGGGTGACAATCGGCGCTCAATATTCAAATCAAACTTTAGTCATCATCAACGACACGATAGCATACGTATAGCAGCCGAAATAGAATCGAATTCTTGCCTTTTCTTGCAGGCTTCTCGTTCGCCTCAAAGTCTCTCTCTCTCTCTCAGCGTCACAGATTGCGCGCGTCACTGGCCGCTATGCAGCCATCACGGGATGCGCGCGTTTGTATTCGCTAAATCCGGTTCACAGGGCTGCACCTCTAGTCTCTCGCGAGACGCCAACTATACGACAGCTCAGCAACAACGACGACGACGATGATGATGAAGACGATGATCTTCGCATGATAAGGGTGGATTACCACTTTTTTTCACAGCAGAAAACAGTAAACATCCACAACAGCAGAAACTGCACAGCTCACTTCACCTCACTATTATTTATGGCCGGTTAGTGCACCGAGTTCATCGAGATCTCCTGCTCATGAGGGTGGCCTGGTCAGGTTGTCGCTTAAGGACTGTTGGCGGCTGTCCATTTGTTTGCCGCGTTCGTGCCACAACCCGGATGACGGGGGGGTCGTTTCGGCTTCACGCACACACCACAATACCAGTACAGTTGTGTACCGCTTATACGAAACCGCTTATACGATAGTGACTCGCGATGGCCTAGTACAGGCGAGTAGACCTCGGGACGCTGTGTGTCATGACGGTCCGGACAGGACAGTCAGGTCCTGCGTGTACGAATGTAGAGCAAACCGGCTGTCTAAAGCCCATATGGTAGTAGGCGCTACCTGTTTTTGTTGACCACCACGCGGTAGCCAGTTATCGTTGCTATCGCTGCAGTCGAATTCGATCCGCTGTGGGGAAAGGGCCCCTGCGACGCGACGGCGCCGGGCAACTAGCTTAGTCAGTGAAAAGCCGCCGATCTTCATCATCGCTACATCGTCCACAGCGCGCACCGACGCACGCGGCCCACAGGTGCGCGCCCGGTGAGTCGTTGGAACGATGCAGCTGAAGTTGTAGTGGTTGTTGTTGTTGTTTGATGTCGGCAAGGCCAAACGATTCGCACCTTGATTGCGGCGTTCGTTCCGGTAAGTGAAGAAATGACTTGACAACGATCGTGAAGCGGCCCGCCGTATGTCATCGTTTGCCGTAATGCCTTACCTTCTATCACCTTCTTTTACTGTTTCGCTCAACCGCTATCCCTAATACTACTAAAAAAAATAGTATTAGGGATAGTGGATACTACTACTACTGCTACTAAATTATATCTATTTGTAAGGATTTGTTCTAAATTGTGTCTATGTCAGCATCATCTCGCGCGTTCGAACACTGGGGCAGCCTGTCTTACAGCAATGCCATTATAGAACGTTTTTACCAACTTACGAAATTATCTCGAAATAGCAGCGCGAATGGTTGAAAACTAATAAATGTCGATCGCTGCACTGTGCACGACTCCCTATCCCTAATCAACGAACTGTTCTAACAAGGGCGTACCAATCATTAAAACTGATCACACATACACACACACACCCACCCTACCAACTTTGCTTCCGAAATGTGAGAACGTCAAAAGATTGCATGCATTTTTGCGAGAGCATTTTGATTAGATCAGTATCCATGTTTTAATGTAACGGGCACCTGTTTCTCTCTCTCTCTCTCTCGTTATTTTTCCCTTGAAGCGTATCTAATTCTGAGTGACCTGACGTGTGACTCTTCCCAATCCCCCACCTTGAGTGAAGTAACCCGGAAAAAATAGCAGTTGACTTGTAGACACAAGCGTGTCTATAGCTGCAATAAATCCTGCTTTTTAGCTATTTCTGTCGAAAGAACCTGATCCTTGTACCTCGTATATATTCTTTCATGGGCCGCTAAGGTTGGGGCCGCTTATGGTATTTTTATCGTTATTTTTACGAAAATTGCCACCACAGATACCGCGGTGTCTGCACGTACCTACGTCCCTGTTTTCACAGAGGTAGATGCGTACAGATACCGCGGTAGCTGTAATAAATAAATAAATAAATATATATATATATATATATATATATAGATATATATATATATATATATATACATATATTATATATATATATATATATATATATATATATATATATATATATATATATATATATAAATATATCGTACCACCCACTTCGTTATACATCAAATGACGCAGACAACACGTTAGACAATCGTGACAATGGAAGTGTGATCATTTTGCATGAGGGAGGAACGTCGTACAGCGAGGTAAAGCATTCGCGCCTCTGTCATTCAGCCCATACGTTTTGTTGCCCATCTATGTGTTTACGTATCTATCAACCGTTGCGCGCGCTTCTTGGGAGATCTCTTCTCGGTGAGGAACGACTACAACGGAGCCGACGATGACGTTGACTCCACAGTGGACGCGCACGACACGCTAAGCTCTACAAAGCCCGCAGCAATGGTTCCGCACGAAAGCGTGTGACGTCGTCGTCCAGCCCAGCCGCCGTAACGTTGGTGGTCGGTTGGCGTCCGTCGATGCGGCGTGCAAACGCTTTCCCTTGCCACATTCTTCGGCTGTGGCAAGCGGCGCGCTAACATACAGCACAGTCTTTGGAGTCGTCTCTCACCTCCTCTCAGTCCGGTGGCGGTGTTCACCGGCACACTCGAAGGACAAGCGCTCGGAGAAGCACGAAGTCACGATGAAGGGTGCCCAGGCCCTCCATCGGGAATCCACTTCTCGCTTTTGCTCTCCTTTTCCTTGCTGCTCTAGTAGCAGCTGCAGAGGTGACAGTAGCACAACCTTCAACACCACCAGCACTACTTTGTTTCCTTCGACGTCTTCTTTCTTTGGCCGATTTTTCTCTCTGATGCTCTCGTTCTGTGGCCTGCTCGTCCCCTTATTCCCCTCAATACACTCGCCCAGATCGTCGGCCCCTTTGCTGGTGAAGGCGGCTCGTTCGTTTCGCTACCTGCTCGTTGGTAGCAGTTTTTTCCTCATCTCGCTGAGATTGGCCCTCAGGCCTCAATTGTTTAGGACACACACACGCAAGTACACTGTCTGTTTGACGGAGGAGAGGCTACTTCCTCTGTAGGGGCTATGCGTTTGTTCGAGCTCCTCTCATCGCCCACTCCCGTCCGTCCGAAAGAAGAAGAAGACGACTCTAGACCACTCCACAACCGACCGACCGACAAACTGCGACGATGGCAGCGACCATTTCACCGCTGTGGCGGGCTGATGATGGTATGGAGGTTGCTCCTGCTGATGCTGCTGATGCTTCAGCAGGTGCCAGCGTTTCCCCAATGTTCCGGAGGGACATTGCTGGTCAGAAGACTGGCCGGCCAAGCTGGCCCGCATCAGCAAGGGCCCCAGGTCGCTTTTCCTCGAAGCCTCGATGGCGTAGACATTGTGAAACATACACGTATAGTGAACGCCGTGCCGCCGCCCCTCTACGTGGCGGAGGTGGACGACGCCATTAATGGGTTGTAGGATGAAGC
Organism: Dermanyssus gallinae; assembly: GCA_003439945.1. Lineage (NCBI taxonomy): Eukaryota > Metazoa > Arthropoda > Arachnida > Mesostigmata > Dermanyssidae > Dermanyssus > Dermanyssus gallinae. Next base: position 572,032 of record QVRM01003762.1, on the reverse strand, counting down.
GGTAGAAAAGCCACGCAATTCAACCGCTGCCCGGTGCAGCGTCGACCGCACTGCTGCAGCTGCTTCTATTGTTGTTGTTGTTGTTGTTGTTGTTGCTGCTTTTTCCATGGCCCTGATGAAAATGGGTGGTCATGAAAGACTGTGAGGAGGGCCAGCGAGTCGATTGCCGCATGGTACATTACATCGCCCTCAATCGAACAATGCCCGGCAACGATACGGGAAGCAGGCGGTGGGTAACGCTTCTCAATCTGTGGCCCAAAGAGAAATGACTTCATCGAAAATAAAGCGTCAAAGTCTTCTCCGCTACGAGCTACGTTAAAGTCTCCTCTGCTATGAGACTGTCACTGATAAGATTGCAGCGATGTCTATCGTCCTTAGGTCTAAGTTATTTTCTGATAGCTATAACTGTATGCTTCAGAAGACTACTCCAATGCATAACGAGAGAGAGAGGTCATATCTCGTTACAATATTATACGAATAATATTAATGTTTCTTTATATACCAAAATATGTGTATTTTGAGAAACTCTGGAAAATGAATGATAATATTGCATGTGCAGGTTCGAAGGAACAGAGTCCTCTTTATGCCTATTACCCAAGGCAGCAGGGTATTACCTACTGGGTGACTCGGGGAGACGATGCTGCTCGCTGTCCTGCTCTGGGTCCACCCATCGCGCCATCCAAAGCGAAAATTGCCGCAGCGTCCAACACTCTATCTTCTTACATAACAACCGAAGCGTTATAGCCTAGGTGTACAATTTGCCTCCCTATAGCAAATATAAACAAGGTCAGACTGCGGTCATCTCCACAAAAAACTAAGTATATGCTAAACGCGCGTAGTGTCCAGTACAATTTACAATGACTATGGACAAGGCAATATATATAAATAGTAAATAGTAAATCAATGATCAAATAAACAAATTAATATGCCCATAATAGAATAGATTGACGAACTGTTTTTGCAGCTTTTACTGGACTATTTGGTTCGATGTCATTCATCAACGAAATTTGAAAGTCATTTACTGTCTAAGTACAGAACTCAATTAACTGAACTAAATACAGGATTGAATGGGTCATGGAACAAGGACTTATACTTGCTATCTGGCTCAAAATATTTAACTGTTGTATTCATTTATTTTTGTACACGTATGTTTATTTGCGAGCTAAAACCTATAACTTTTAATATCAGATTTGCAGACCGTCCCTGGCACACAGTCTCACCAACCGTGATGTTCGAAAGCTGTAAACATTATTTTCAGCTGCAATCAAATGGTAATTCTAATAAATGTTTTAAGAGTACAGGGGCCTATAGTGAGAAATCATACAACTCAAAACAATTAAATTATGTCGTGCAAACACAGGAAGAATAGGTCTTTCGTTTGGTACGCAAGTCTAAAAATTCTAAGTAATTCAAAACCTTTCGTGCTAATGCGGTACAAGAAGAGGCAACCTGATGATGGACAAGAGGGATTTAGTGTAAAACGTTTTTATCCAAAAGTCTGTTGTCACATGCCTACTTACATACATTTGTTTACACAACCTATTTAGAAATAATCATCAATCAAACCAATATTTTTCTCGTTATAGAAAATGATTCCCAGCTGTTACTTAATTCTTTTTAGTGTTTTCAAATTATGGTTGATTCTATTTGAGTATGCTTGGATGTAAATGCTAGACATCGTTCAGTACCTGCCTAGCAATTGAACTTACTACTCTCATCGTTGTTATTACGCAAACAAACGTAAAGCTTAATCTGAGAAATTGTTAATAAAACATAATTCAGCAATAAACAAAACATACTGCCAACGAGTTCAAACAGCACACGCTTTAATTTGAACTTTGCTAGCCGCAGAAAATAAGTTATCTAAATTCATTAAGCTCACATTCATCGAATAGTGACTCGATCCTGCATCTGTGGATTCTAATTTACCCAAGAAATATAATTTGTACCTAGAAAAACTTCAAACCTTTGATTGAAAGATCAAATTAAACACAACGCTTTCTAGCATTAGGGAAGAATACTTCTACAAACGAGCGCACTACCATTAAACCACTATGTTCCAAAAGAGATTATTATAATCTAAATTAGTAACTAAATAAAGTTACATGTTTAAGAAAATGTTTGCTTGTAAACATAGGTGTATATATATTAATATATGCATTTAGGTTCTGGCTGCATATACACGCAAATATATATATGTATAGATGTATAGATGTATAGATATATATAGATGTAAAATGACTGTGTGGCGACGTTCACTACCGCCGACGTGTCGCGCGACAGCCGCAGCGCGTCATTTTTCATGCACTTAATCTGGACATGCCCTCCGAAAAATCGTAATTACTCCGCAACCACAGCTCGCATGGACATATGTTTGGTACTAAAATGATCGCCATGAATTGCGCATTGGCTGAATATGTCCGTTCTGAGCGCTGTGAGTGGTTGTACGGTTATGATTCTGAAGTATTTGGCGTGAACGCTAATAAAGAACTTCATTTTTGGCGAACTCTCTTGTAAGCGACCATGTCGCGTCTTCTGACCGGCCTTGCATATTCTTCAGATGGAGCAGAATTTTATCACGAACACGATGGCGTGCTTAGTTTCTGTCTAGGAAGACTGTCTCGCAACAGCACATTTTGTGCTCCTATGTCGGGCAAAAACACTAGTGTCACAAATTGTAGTAATTTCGCTCTCACTCCGAAACAAGACTTCTCAGAGACCATGTTCCATTGGAAAAAATATTTGCTTTAACGAGCTCTACAATTCTGTATATCGCGCTTTAAATATTCCTGCAACACCCTGTATATATATATATATATATACGATGTCCCAACAAGAACGGATCAAATTAATTTGGTGCCACTTCTTCTGCTGTATTTTAACAGTCAAATCCTTAAACAGTTCGATCGTAGACCACATGTTGTTGAAAACTTGAAAACTTATCGCTACGTCACGGCAACGCATTTAAGTGCTAATATCAAAAATGGCAAACGCTTAATTAGCACAGTTTGCAAATTACGCCCATTGTTTGTAAGTCCGGGAATATCGATTTCGCATCGTGCTTAGAAAAGCAACTTTTCAAGTACAATCACTGTACAGCACGCAAAATAGTCCTACAAAATTGTGCATTTTCATGCGTACAAAATCTAGCTAACTTAACAGTTTCAGTCTAGGGACCACGGACAGCAAAGATAGTTTGTTTATTAGATAATAAAACAACAAATTACAATTGAGCTTTACAATAAAATCGCCTTTAGTGATGAGGCCCATTTTCATGTCGATGGCTTCAAGGTCGCGCAAAATTGTCACATTTGTGTTGACGAAAACCCACAAGAGTTTCCAGAGAAAAAATGCAGAACATATTACTGTTTGGTGCGGAAATTTAGCTGCATGCATTATTAGTATATTTTTCTTTAATTGCGCTGTTGAGAATATGCAGGACGTAATTGAAAGTTTTGCTTAACGCGTGATTGCAAATTGATTAGAAAAAGTTTCAATATTGTTCCATACATAATTATGTTTTGACTTGCCATTTCACTTAAGTAAAAATTCGTTCATTAGAGACTGTATCTGGTAAACAAAGCTATTGTATATCGAGTCGACAGTATAATAGCGACGGTATATTGTACAGTCTCTCTTTTTCTTAATGAAACTAAGAGATAATAACAAGTATCTCTAGTTTATACAAGCAAGTCTACAGCTGATCATTTAATAGTCCCCCTTCCAGAAATGATAACCTCCCTCGTCTACCGTAGAATATACAGCATCAAATAAAATAGAAAACGAAATGGCATTGTGGTGGACTGAAATACTCGTATTTATTCAATGATAATTAAGGTTAAAACTAAATAGAGCTCATATTGTAATCGTAATTCCCACATGTTTGCTTTAATAAATAAATATTTCAAGTTAAGTCCAAAGCACCTCTATCTATGAAGCATACATATTTTAATATAATTTGCAATAACATACACACTTTTTAAACAAATATTCAGCATAACTGTAACATACATTAGGACAGATTTTGTAGACTTGGTGGAAGTCTCCACGAGATTGTGTTGCTTATCTTTTACCGTTTATGATTCACCGAGTGCGCAACCTCCAGTGATCTAGCATTTACTCAATTTCGTAGTCCATTATCTACCAAAAAAACATGGTCTGGTCAGTCCCGAGACAACAAAACGTTTTATACATCGATATATTATCAAATGGTTCAAACCTGAGTGCAGAAAAGAAGTGAAATTACACTTTTCTACAAATTTACGTTGAAATCCGGAGTTTTAAAATAAATTATTTAAATATGTTATAACGTAATTGTCAAGCAAAAGTTACGGTGGCAGTATCATACTCAGAGAAATTTAGTGTAGGGATCACATCAAGACCACGAAGTAATTCAAGTACCGATATTGCATCGTTAGCGAGTGTATACAGCGGCAAACTGCCATCTGATAATACCTTGGCACATTTAGGCTATTTTGATTCTCTCTGGAGGCCCATTCTCACGACCCAAGCTTGCCATATTTTAAATTGCTAGTTGAATTGGGGTTGGGGTTCGTCGACTGCTGAGTACTATTATTTATGTGTAGGCTCCAATCATAGATACAAAAACGGGCCCTGTAAACGGTTCATGCTGAATTATGCCAATCAATTCGTTACACACAAAAAAGTTTTCAAAGTGGTTAACGATCGAATTCTTCATTAAAATACACACAAAGAATAGTTGACTCGCCGGTCGGTAGTTATGCACCGAATCCTTCGTACATTTTTTAATAACGCAGGCATTATAATTGACCTCCGAAATAGCGGAGCAACTTGCCAATCACAAAAAATCTTTCGAAAATGTACAATAATGGATCAGCGATTACTAGTATTTTATGTGACGTTTTTTTTTGGCACGCACGTGATTTGTCCGTGACAGCGGTTGATCATTCGAGGTTAATATACAGAGGAGAATACCGCCGCTATACTTTGGTTATTTTTAAGAAGAACATTATCGACTTTTAGACTGATAATTGTAATTTTAAAGGGTAGAGCGCTTACTTCACCACCTTTGACCTCATTCGCGTAGCGAACAAATGATTTAGCATCTTTAGAAGCTAATGTATACTCTTTGACGGTTCTCAATCTTATCGAGGTCTTTTTCTGTTTCACTAAATTGCATTCAGTCGTTTTCTTAGCCATAAGCTCCTTTAACGGTCAAGAATGGTTTCGACAAGGTATCGTAGTTGGATTGGTATTCTTGTTTCGTTGGGACGAAAACACCTCGTTCAGGAACTGTGCGAGAGTGTACGAGTGTTACTCTTATGTAACCGATATATATATCCTCAATGTCAACAATCTTGCAAAGAATGCGGTAATAATTTAATGTGCCGCTCCAAAGCGAATGCCTTTCTCTTCCGTTGTTTCGCGCAGCTTCAGTCGGCAGTTAAAAATAAAGAGTTTGTAGAATTCTAGCAAAGATTTCTCATCCGAAGCTGTTTTTGACCGTCCACATTGTGGCGCATCCTCGTTGCCCATACTAAATATTTTACATTAGGTAGTCTATCGAGTCATAGTTATGTACGCTGGTGCATTATCTCCGCAAACTGCATGTTACATGTCTGACATGTTACAGTTACGCAACCTGCTGCAAACGTAATTCGTAACCAACGTAACCAATCCACGTGACACTTATTTCTGATATTTTCGTATATTCATTTATTTAAACAAATTACAAAGCTTTTCAAGAAAATAATACCACAATATTAATCATAGGCGGCTAATGCACTGTTCAAATGAGGCGCTGCAATGGCGACCGCGACTAACAGATTTACAATCGCATCTTCGAGCCCTGGCTTCGCTGTTGTTGCTACTGGACGTGGTTGTCATTGCCCCGCTACTACATACCTGTGCTGGAGAAATCCTATATAAATCAAGCAACTGGATGCGATTACGATAGACGCTATCGTGCCACGGGCATCTTAGCCACTTACGAGCGTCTAAAGTGTAATTATCAGAGCGCAAAAACATACAAAAATGTATTTATATATATATATATATATATATATATATATATATATATGTATATAATTATGTAGTAGCATTGTAGTCCATGATTAGTGTGAATGCTACACAGGCAGTGTAGTTAGGCGACTGTGCCTAATTAAGCGAACCACGGCACTGATCGAGCGAGCAATCAGAGACGCACACGAGTATGCACGTATGTTCATGCTTATGTAAGTGCGTACGAACCTACGAACAAACGCTCTACGTAGGCTCACGGCCTAAATTCTAATACTGTCAGTGGCGGCCGACGACCATGACCGGCAAACGATACGCTGGAGATAGCTGACTAACAAGCTAGCTGGAACAGTAGCTAGAGCTGGGCAAATCATAAGCCCCGGGCAGACACATCAGCCATACACCGGCCTTCATTGGGCAGACGCCGGCCTCGGTCGAGGAGAGAGAGAGACAGGGAAAGAACGGTCGCTTCAGCAATGGGGTGCCTACGCTCAACGCTTGGGTGAGCATCGGTGAGTGCAGCCGAGACGCCGTTGCCTGGCTGGGCGTAGTAGCAATGGCGAAGCTAGGCGTTTTCCGTTTACCCCTAGACCCCTGCGAGAGTTGCCTCCCGCTACTTTCTAGCGCTCTTGACGATTCTCAGGTTACGTTGCCCGGAAAAGTTATTCCGCCGTGCTCCTGCCGCACACTCTCCATTCTGCCTCTCCCCCCATGTGTCTGTGTGAACGTTTCGTCTAGCTGCCTGGCTGCTTGCAAGCCTAAATCCTCTCGCAGCGAAGGCATGCGTTTGTCGACTTGTATCGAGCGCCTTGTGTCGAGCGACTGTCTGCAATGAAAGTTCTGCAAATTACAATGCTACTAGAATTGTCTACTACACGCGGCGAATCCGAGTAGGCAAAGCACAAACAAAAAGCGTGCTTGGCCTGTCATCACAAATTAATTGCGTCGATACTGCGGCGAGATGCGAAGAACTAGTCGGAACTCTTGTTAACGTTCTTATCCCACCTGTGAGATTTCATTTTTCAATTTTGCACCGCTTGTGAAATCAATAGCGTACGCAGTTCTTGCTATTTATTTTTCACGCGAAGATAGTCGCTGCATATGGATAACTAACCATTTTTGCTCAACGACTAAGTTAACTCGCAGCGTGTACTAAATATATATATATATATATATATATATATATATATATATATATATATATATATATTTATATACAGAGAGATAATAGTATAATATTTATGTTTATTTTTACATCAAGATATCACGGCCAGTTTGCACCAATGGATGAGTTTTCATATTGTCTTGTTGGTATGTCTTCTACGAACGCGTTGTGTGTTTTTGTCTGACCATAACATGACAAGCGCTTCATGTTGTCATTGAATCGAGGAAGCGCGGCTCATAGTGTCTATGTCACGCGAGTTGGACAGTCACGTTTCCAATATGAGTGAGGGCCTATATTCCAATAGTTTCCAATTGTTGCTGTTAATGTATGCCGAGTTGGCCATACGTCTACGGGAAGAACATAAGCTAATTAATTAACCATATCCAGCACGCCTAACGTGGCACATTTCGTTACGTTACTAAAAGCGAAAGTCTACAATGAAAAGCATTGGAATTATGAGCGGTGCCCGGGGATGCCCATCTTTTGTAGCTAAGCACAGATAAAATGTTTTAGGATAAAACCATGCTGGTTAGGATTTCAGAAATCAACCTGATAGACAGCGCCAATATGCATAACCATGCTGTAAAAGTCCATCTTAGAAAAGTCAAAACATTCAACGGAAGGAGAACAATCAACAGCTTTCAACATGTTATTAAATATAATGGCGTTCTGATTAGTTAACGGAAATGTGAGCAAGGTAAAAACCAAGTTGTCACAATGTCGAGGTAGTAATCAGTGGAAAACGCAATATCGATCCATCCGTTCAAGCAGGGCAGAATCAAGCAGTTGCACTCAATACTATTAGCGCAACAAAGCAGTAATTCAACGCCCTTTAAGACGAACTTAGCCATGAGTCTTGCCTGCAGGCTAGTTCGGGAAAAGGTCGATGCAAGTCGCAAGCCCTTAACTCACCAGCAGTGGAAACATAGCAACATATAACACGTAACACCACAAAGTCAGGCTACGACTACTTCACAGCACGTCCTCCATTACAATATGCTCAACAGGCGGGCCGAAGTTGTCCTGCACAGCGCTGTGTGTATTTGTGACCACGACATAGACACCATTTCGGGTATCCACCTTGAAACGTATGTTGTGCTCAACCCTTAGTTTCTCAAAATCGTCTGGCCAACTAAGTTGCCAGCTTTTTGGCGGCTAGCAAAAGTACCACATCAACAAAACGATAATACGTTGTTAAATCACATTTTTGCCGGTACTCTACCGGGCGAAACTGCGTGTCTCCTCTATCCGTCGTCCCATCTACCACAGTGGTTAACCCTGGTTGGCGGGGAAATGACGAGATCACCGCGACGGCTGCGCCCATAGAAACGAAGGCGGGCCCGCCTAAATTCCGTTTAGTCTTTAGTCGTTGCAAAGCCACCAGAGAAGAAGGAAAGAGAAAAAAAAGGACATGTGATATCGGTAGATTTGCCGCAGCAGCCGAGAACGAGGGCCGGAGAAAGCGCTCGTCGAAATGGCTGGAAAGTCGCGTGAAGTTCGCGTGACGAACGAGTTAAAGAAATTCCTCCGCTGATGAGATCACTACCAAAAGTATGAGCTCTCTTGCCAGTCACTTCAGGCTCATACTGTCTCTTGCCTGGGAGAGAGAGAATCAGCCAGCTTTCCCTGTCATGTTCCGGCGTCATGAACGTGCTTTCCCGTCAGCTTTAACGCTACCGCCCTGATGGCTGTGGAGAACACGTCGAACTCCTTGAAGCTTGTCCGCTCTTTTACGGTTTCTACCGTGTTAGTGCGGCATGAACCTCTTCAGGCTCCAGTCAATGGCGATGCGCATGCACGGTGAGAAATACGACGAGATCGTGGTTGGTTTGTGAGACGATAATTTGGCTGGGGCTCGTTTACCGACCTCGTACAGTACCTCGCACAAGCGAGTATCGTAACTCGAGGCCACCCCCCAAATCGACTTCTGAAAGCCGATCACGTATCGCCACGTCTAAGTGACGCGTGTACTGCGTCTTCAGGGACGACTCCAGCTAGCCTTGTCCGCTATCCTGACGAGGTATGATTTCACATGTGTTAGCGTCACGCGTGAGGTCAGCTAAGGAAAAGCTGATTACGTTGTTGATTACGCCATTTTGCAACGCTGTATATCGCTGACAGCTCCAACAGAACTGACGGCAAGCCTAACGCAAGACGATCGTAATGTCGATCAAAATAGGCACATGTAAATACTCTTTATCAGTTTATTCTAGCCAATAAAGTACAGTTTCTTTCGGTGTACAACTACGTACTGGCTGAGTACACAGTTAATTACAAAGAATTACAGCTTTAATTAGACGTTCGTACAGGTAAACCTTAACTATAAAGTTTCAACTTTTTTTATTATTTAAATAAAATCCTTAACTATAAATCCTCGACTTAAAAGTATTGACCTTTATTTTTAGGATTTCGAACCGCGAACAGCTCTCAGATGAGTTATTAACTAAGACTGTACAAAATTAAATGTCGATTGAATTGCACAGTAAACTGACATGCGTATGCATATACGGTTGAGAATTGCTGCGCACATTTTTCGATATAAGTTCAAATAAACTGTGGAGTATCCAAATTAATTGATCGTTATAAACTTCTAGGACGAATCAAACTAACAGCTAGTATTCATGGAGGTCAGCACAACGAATGCGTTCATAACCACCTACCTAAATACTACTGCAATATTACAAACGTAGGCATGTGCTTATGAATTATTTACGCATTGCGTTTTGTATAAACATATTTTCATTTACAATTGCTAAATGTATTCATTTTATATTTCTATAACTACTTACTCTTACTTCTTGAATATTGAATATATTTCTTAAGCATTAAAAAAAGTACTTACTTTGAAAATGTAATTTTTGTGTTTTTTTGTTTTGTGATATTGTGTGGGACGATGGACTTAAATTGTGTTACTAATATGATATTTTGACTTGACTTAAGGCCGAGGTAAGCAATAATTGTGGAAAAGGTAGAATAGGATTAGCCTCGTCATCGCTACATATGACGCTGTTTGGAATGATTCATCATGAAGGACGGACTTCTACAGCTTTGCCCCGACAGTAGGTTGAGCCAGTTATTTATTTTGCAGACACTCGCATTGCGAAATGTTATTTGTAACTAGAATTCGTGTTGTCTGCGAGCTAACTTATGTTTGCCTAATAATTGTATGAACATTTATTCAAACGTTGTTTTTGTCCTACCCCTACTGCCAGAATAATTTAAACGGGGGAAGGAGAAGGGGAGATTCAAATCTGTGCTGCCACTACGATTTTTGCGGAATCTCTAGATATCTCAACATGTCCAACCCACGGTGCATTAAAGGTATTCCTCAAGGTGAGTTCCAAACCCGTAAGGGACGGAGAATAGTCTAGAATTAAAAAACAACCTCCTTTAAAACTGTTTAATTCTAGATACTTATCTTGATGCTACCCTCGGTTGATCCGACGAGGCTCTCAATGCGGCTGGATGCACAAGCTCAAACAAACTCTGTCTTAATTCCTATACTCGTACGAACAAAATAAAAACATTTCGTTGAGGGAGTTTGGATAGTCGAAACCACCCCAGTCTTTACAAGTCGCAAGTGATCCACAAACCGTGACAATATGATCATGATATAGCTGAATCGCTAAAGTTCTTTAATCATTTTGGCAATAAAAACAAAGTAGACTACATACGGTCAAAACTCGGGGTTTGATTTAGAATGTGCTTTGCATGCCGTTCTCTCTGAAAGTTGATGTCAGGAAAATGACCGCCTCGGGCCCTTTCGCATTGTCTATAAGTAATTTAATTTACTTCACACATTTTTTGCAAAAATACCTACTATATCTGCAGAAGAAATGTCTGCCAATTTGTCATCTAGCTTCTCATTTGAGCTTAAGAACTGGAACACAGAATCGATTTTGAGACGCTGGTCGACATGATATCTATCGCACACAGCCTTACAGCGAACTCTCAGTAGGTCTCAGGTTCTGTAAGGCCAAACATTCCGCGGATTTCTCCAACGAAGGAAGGCGTGTCGAACAATAAGCATACGAGACGGTTGCAGGTCGACGTATGAAGAGCCAGAACTAACTCCGGAAATGCCGGTTGGACCCTATCAATTGTAGCTATGTCCCGAGAAGAGGGCTTTTTTCTAGATTAGCTGGATCTCGTAAGAAGCTGACGGTGCAAGCTAGAGCTATTTCCACTGATAACCTCTGTGGATTCTAGAAATGTGAAGAAGCTGTGCGTTTCTAGCTTATTCCTCGATGTGCGCAGAGAATGATTGGGTTGTCATTTCAAGTCCGGCGGTAGTTGTTGAGTGTTGCACGCGTGACTATCGAGTTCCTCTTCTGCCAGACATATTTCCAGAGGCCTAGTCGATTACGCGGTACTCCTTTTAGCGCCAGTTTTGTCAGTACGATCTCTCGTGATCCTAAATTAAACACGACTTTAAAGTCTACAAAGACGGTTGAGGTGTACCGCTTCGGTCGCCTGAGAATTTATTCGATATCCTTTATCAGCAGTTTGCAAGCCGTCATCGTCGATTTTCTAGCCCGAAAACGCCTGGTCCACAAGCTTTATTGTTGAGCAGCTTCAGAATTTGTTACTATTTGTTACTTCCTAATTCGTGAATTTTAGCCGCATCTCTATGAGCTGTGCGAGATGAACACGAGCAGAAACAAGGAACTTCGTTCGGGATTGTCCTGCTCGAGCTCAAGATCGCACGCAAATGAGCTCGGAGTTTATCAGGCTCTACCGGACAAGACAAGCAGACGACTTTAGAGTACCGGAGCCATACGTACAGAGATTGCAAGATTTTGACTTCGCGCGTTTCTTCAAATTTTCATTTCACATTCCTATTTTTTGTTCATGCGTCATTGTCTATATGAGATACACTTGTTTTCTAAGTTTTTTGACATTACCTAGACGTTATTTTCGAATTCTCGTGCCAAACAAACGAACTTCATAGTAGTGCTTAATGAGCTCCATTTTCTAAGAGACATTCATGGGGAAATGGTACAGAACGCATGTACAGATGTAACTGTCTGAATTGGTTGCTCACCATACGGTTGTGAGGTCACAGCAACCAAGAGCCCAGTCATTATTAAGTAAATAAAATTGCACCAAAATACAGTCTTGCAACGGCAATGAAGAGCTATCGCAAACATTACATGTTCCCGAAAAAGTATAGCATTTCCTCGTTGTTCTTTACAGCATATCGTATGTGCCAACATTTGGCGCTTTGCTATTAAGCGTTAAGCAGTTCTCGCATTTTGTTCTAGACAGTGTGCACAGATGGGCGTAGAAAGCGACGCCTTCATTTATATTGTTAGAATTACAGTTGCGAATAATTTCATATTAATAATAACCATCATTCGAATACTTATGGAATTGCAATCATGCATTATCTGTTTCCTGTTATTTCGATTATGAGGCGTTCAGTCAAAGCACTGACACCATTTTATTTTTGTGTTTTTAAGTCCGAATTGAGCCGTCAATCTAGCTCGCTCTTCTAGTTCCATATTCACCGTTTACAACGTAAATCTGGTTATTCCGTCACATCATCTTCAGTAAAACAGAGAATATATATGTCTAAAAGTAAAGGATTCACAAGAGCTACACAAAGGATTCACAGGACTTACACAAAGGATTCACAAGAGTTACACAAAGCCTTATGATATTCCCCTGTGGTTCTTACGGTTGCATTACTACCTGATGGCCGTCCTCGACCATACAGCCAACTGCCCACCGGCCGCTTCACGCTTCACCATATACTCCACCTCTAGATACAATTTTCCTTATACTATCTCGCTAGCTCGTTATTACGCAACACCTTCCTCGCATTGTGCCATGCCGCCTATATAATTGCGTAGCGGTCTGCATGTGTGCCTGCATCCCTATCAGTGGAACCGTGTATACGTATACTGTGTGCGTGTGTGTGAATCGATCGAATAATTCTCGCCAGTTTAAGTGTTTTCCCAGCCTATATCAACCTTCTGCTTTCTGTCGCTTTACCACAAACACGCCGCCGTCGCTTGTTCCGTACGTTGGCACGCTACGAAACGAAAACACGAGCAACGAACATTGTCACGGAAATTCTTTGTCGTCGTTGTAGTGACGACCCCGTGACGCCCGGCCCCGCCTTTAAGGCCAAAAGCAACAACGCCAACAACAACAACGCCGACAACAACAACAACAACAACAACAACGCCGACGACAACAACAACAACAACACCAGCAAAAACAACAGCAACAGCAACGAAGACCGCCGACGACGATTCCGTACAACGATCAGATCGGAGAATCAATTGAAGCGCACGCATGAGAGAGAGACAGGGACACACGTCGTTGAAATCGTCGCATTTCTGTGACAGCGTGCCGCGCCAAAGAAAATCGATTCATTTAATGTATATATATATATGCACTCGCATATCGTATGCATGTACGCCCGTGCATACATACATAGATACGTACATACATAGGTAGCGTTTACGCACAGCAGTGACAGCTGCTGCTGCTGATGCCGCTACTGCTTCGGCCCCTTCTCCATCTAGAGGACAAGGAGGCAAGCAGCTGTTACTGCGGTTCCAGAAGCATTACCGCTGAAACCGTTAAGTGTCGTCATCCTATCTATCAGCTAGCTGGTATTGTACCACAGGGTAACGGTGTGCTTCTGCTGGTGGTGGTGGTGGTGGTGATGGTAGTGGTGGTTGTCGTGGCGGTCGTGGTGATGGCGGGGGAGCGCCTTCTCCTTAAACTATGCATGCGTAGTCGGTTTGCTTTTCCTAGTCGTCGTCGCCGTCGTCGTCTAGGGAAAAGAATTCGTCCCGTTCGTTCGCTGGCGCCCGCTTGGTTCATGACGGACGCAGACGGACGATTTTGTCGCCGCGCCGACGTTATCTCGCGACGAACCACTCACTACTGGTTGACGGTCGCACTTCGATCGGATCGCACCCGTCGGTCGCTTTGCCCGATTTGCCCGGGAAGATTCAACCCGACGATGTAAAGCCAGTCAGACAACCAGCCAGCCCGATAGCGCCCACCCATTTGCCCATCCACCTGTCTAACTTCTCTCACCCCACCAGAATCGGCTCAATCGAGAACAACTACCACCACCACAACCGCCGTCGTTGTCGTCAAACTACGAATCTACGTAGCCACGTATTGGGAATGCCCATATAGACATCCAACCACTCTGACCATAGTCACAGACCAAGTTGCCGGAGTAGTGGCATCGTAATAATAGAAGTTGTAGCAGCAGCAACAACAGGTTCAACAACAACAACAACGGCGACGCTGATGGCGGGCGGGGACTAATGCCCATCTGCTCCGTAGTATTCTTTGCCAAAGGGCAGAAGAGAGGGAGCAGGCCGAAAAGCCAGCTCTCTCGACGGACGTCGATTGTCGAACGAGTGGTACAGTTAGGCCTACCTGTACTGGCCCGAAGGCTGTACTATAGGCGCCTCGCAATTGGACGAGATACGAGATATGTACGCCTATGACGCTGCGATGATTTGGTCTCTTCTCACCAGTACACTTCGCGCGCGTTCTCGGCCTGCCTTTCATGGCCTTTGTTTTAGTTGTCTGGCCCCTAAGTCTCACTATATATCTTTCTATCTCTTTCTCTTCCCTTCTATCTATTGCTGTCTCTCTCCCACTCTCTCGCTCGCATTCTTACTGTATTTCTGTCTGTCACCGTTTTGGTCTGTATATCTGTCTTTCTTTTTATTTCTCAACCGAGTGAAATCCTCCTCGTTAACAGTCAGCCCACGCTCAACCAATGGGACCAGTATGCAGGGGGCATGACCCCCCGCCGCTGAAACCCACCTATCCACCTACCAACAAGGTTATCGACTGGGACGATTTTGATATCCTTCGTATCCCGAGGAAAGGAGAAGAATAAGAAGACGACGAAAACCCAGCAGCAGCAGGCGAAGAAAGAACAGCTTGCTGAGTGGAAGTTGTCGTTTAAATTGTCGTTGTCGCACGGAATGTCGTAGCCCGGTCTTCGTTCCCAAGACCATCGGTATCCGGTTTTAGAGGCACACCCTGCAGACGAACTCTGTCGATGAAACTTGCCGAGTTCTAACGAACAAAGTCCGATTCTTAGCTTATTTGAATAAACGATTTTGATATTCAGCTCGAGTTAATCCGATGCTGGCTTGATCAATAAGCATTAGGTAAACATTTTATTGTCAATGCACACACATATACGCAAATATATATTGTACATATATGTATGAATATATATATACATATATATATATAAGATTTCCAGAATTGTTTTTTTAATTTAGGGAATTGTAGAGCTCGATAAAGCAAACATATTTTCTAATCGGACATGGCTTCTGACAAGTCTTGTTTGAGTGTGAATTGATTTGAAGTAAGAGTGAAATTACTAAAAACTGTGAGACTGGTGATGTTGCCCGACACAGTAGCACAAAATGTGCAATTGCGAGACTACCAGCCCTCCTATACTGAAACAATGCGCACCGTGTTCGTGAGGAAATTCCGCTTCCCAACGGATATACAAATCCGGCTAGAAGACGCGACATGGTCGTTTAGACGAGAATGTACAAAAATTAAAGTTCTTTATTAGCTTTCATGGTCAATACTTTTAAGTAATAATTCTACGGCCTTTTGCAACGCTTACAACTAACAAATTCAGCGCATGACTCAAAACTACCATACATGCGCGCTTGATGACGATAATTTTTTCACCAAACCCATGGCGATCCGTCTCGTGGTTGCGGATAAAGTAAGGTTTTCCGAAGGCCATGTCGAGTGCATACATAAATGACCTACTCTATCAAGTAAATCGCTCTACGCCATTTGTGCATGCACTCAACCGCGACAAGCTTGCCGGAAAGGCTTAATTACGCGGCAACCACGGATTGAATCGTCATATATCTGCTACCAAAATGATTACCAGCGAATGTCCAAAAGGTTACGAGTTTAGAGACTGGACGTGAAAGCCAGGAATAGAACTTCACCATCTGCAAGTTTTCTTCTTAACGACCATGTCACATGTGCTAGTCGGCGTGGTGTGTCCGTAAGAGAAAGCAGAATTGGTTGTCTCGCGGTCGCCCACTTTGTGCTCCCATGCAGGGCAACAACGCCAATACAACATATTTTCGTAACTGCGCTCACCCTCCGAAACAAGACTTCTCAGATACCGTGTTCCATTGATTCTTTTTCTTGAACAAACTCTGCAATTCCCTACATTGCTTTTCAAACATTTTCTGGAGACCCTGTATACACACTAATTTTTGCGGTTTCAGCTAGTACACAATCTGCTTTTTTTACTCCAAAACGAAACATATTGGAATTGTATAGTATATAGTTGTTTTTAGATTTGTTGAAAACTAAATATATATATATATATATATATATATATATATATATATATATATGCAGTTATCCGCCAAGTAAACATTTGTCTCACGGTTGTCTTTTTGTCATGACTTTTGACAATTAAAGCATGCCTTTTACTACTACGGACGTAATTAAACATACGATCAATCTCTCGTCATCTTTTACTATCTTCGCATATAGTGCGTCGTCTTGCCGGTCTAATGAGTATAAAATAAAGCTACACATAACATTCTTACGAGTCACATTACATTTAAAAGCAACCTGAGGTATATATTTCTTTTAAACCTTCTGAAGTCGTTCACAGGACCCCTTGGCCATGAAGGACCAATTTGCAATACAGCACATTTCTCAATACAAGACAGCTGGACATCTAGGCTTTGCACTCAATAGAAGAAAACACTTAAGGAACTTTGGGAACCATGGGCATCATTTGTGGCATCTATAGCAGCATATATCTTATATCGTACGCAAATATTTTAAACAACACTCCTCATGTTAAGTCAGAGAATATCCGTCAACGGGCCAAGTAAAATGCCTTACGGACATCCTGACGCCGCACTTGCCTTTCCAAAGGCATACCACTAACGCTAACACGAAGCAATTTTCTACGCAGGACGATTGCAATCTAATTTAGCCAAGATTCAACGCCGTAGTAAGAAAGGGCGTCAATTCGTCTTTGATGCGCTACACATTCAAAGGCCGACTTGGAATCGAATTATGCTATGTCCATGCAGCAGCGGGACTCATTAAATCAACCTAACCCAGTCATGCTGAGCCCCAAGAAGTTGAAGAAACGTGGCGTGTTTCGAACGGTAAGCAAATCATTCTCCAGTTATGAGCGGGAGTTAGCATTCTCGTAGTTTGCTTAACAGATCACGGGTTCCAGCTGCTAAAAGGAAACGAATGTCATACGTTATTCTCAGGATAATTGAGCTACACACGCTTTTATGTGACACGTAGGTGCACGGGTTCGAGCCCCACCGTTGCACATTTGTACTAATGGGGGTCCGTCTATGAAGCCATGCGAAAAGCAGTCCTCTGGACGTTAAATATTGGCTAAGGGTCTGCTCAAAAATTGTTTTAGGTCTCTTAGTCTATTGCACCGTTTTTGTGCTTGATTACACTACTTCGAACTACATGTCTATAAAAGCAGTTAATGGCGTACGACTGTCTACGGTTGCAGAACATTGTTTGCAGATGTGTGAGTAGCCCGGGACCGTTTTAATGAGATCCAGACTTTGAGTTGCTGATTTAAAAAAATATAACTTCGCTGAAGTACAAATACTATCTTAGTCATATAAGTATAAATTCGTATGAATATATTGATACTCAGACAGAATCTGTGCCGTAGCACGGAAAAGTGAGCGCAAGCTGTCTGCCGAGAAGCTCGGCTCGCATTCCGTTGTATTCTACATAGCCCATCTTGTTGTCAATCACAAACCTTCATCTTTAAATGGGGACATATGTGGAGGCGCTCGAGGTCATGCTGGATCACTAAGACGTGTCGAGAGCACAATCAGCCGTTGACGACGCAGCGGCCATAAGCAGTCAGTCCTCGGCGAAATTGCCGCTAGACCTACGTAGCCAACGCATCGATCCAGGCTCAAATTGGATATTTGGTCTCTCGCATACGCCCACTCTCGACGGGATGTCTCAAAATCGTCGAACGGCAGATAGCGTTTCGTTTCAGGGGCTTGGGCGGGGCACCCCCGGCCATCAAGCGAACCCGCTGAAGCCCGTCTCTCAGTACTGCGCATTGCACCTCGACGTGCATACGACTTCACCCGTCGTCGTCGTTGCTGTGTTGACGTCGTTGTCAGCCGCCCCCCATGGACTTCATGTACCCGCGAGCGCCTCGATTTCCAACAAATCCGCTGGGATCTCATCCACAGTCATGACGCAACATTAGCTTGCCGGGCCTTTTACTAAGCCTTTACCACATGCCTCGTTTGCCTAGCAGTTATCCCGCGGTGACGTAGACCGCAGTGGAACCGTGTGCCGTTCATGTGTTTCGACGCTCGGTCATGATCGTGCCATGCGTGAGAAGTGGTGCTTGTGGTAGTGACGCCGTTTGCATGTTGTACGAATTGTATCGTACCCAGCCCCACAGGGCCAGGGGTGCTGTTGCCTGTTTTCAGCAGCAGCAGCATCAGCAGCGGTTTCGTGTCGTTTGGGCAGATTCGTGGGTTTGGTTTTTCTTCACGGGCTCTCTTTCTGCTTTTTTCCCTCTGCTTACGTCTCTCGATCATCCTTTTGCCCCTCCTAGTTCTACTTGGACTCCTGCGACTACCCCGTGCGCTACGACCGACCACTAATACAGCTGCTCTTCTTTTACTCCTCTTTGCCCGCTTCGCTGTTGTGAGTTTAGTCGTCTATGCCGCTTCACGGCTCGCCGCCATGAGCAGCTATATGCAACGTGGTATAGCGCTGTTCTTGCTGTTGCCGCTACAGCAGCTGCTGCTGCTGATTGTGGTACGGTGTCTCCAAGCACATAGATCAGCACAGTCTCACAGCGACAAGCAGCTCGTGGCACGGGCGGCCCTCGGGCTGGATAAGCGGATGGGTGACGCCCACCGAAATCCCCCTAGGCGTCTCTTGTTCAGTTGCGAGGGCAGGCAGCACTTCCACTGCCTACGGAACTCATACTACAGCTGCTGATATTACCCTCACTACACCAATTACTAGGATTTGTGCTAGAGCTACTGCAATGTCAGTTTGGACCTCGGAGGCAGCCAGACAGACAGACAGATATATAGAGTAGTGCGTCCGCCTCCGTCGACGTCCTCGTGGAAAATTCACCACAGTTTTCCACCAGTTTCGCGAAGCCTCGCGAAGTGTCTCGGCAGGCCGAATCTTCAACCATGGTGACGTGGTTAACTGTCGACTGGTGGGTCGGCTTGGCCAACATGGTCTCTCGGCTAGACAGTCACTTTTTCTTCCTATCTATCTATTTATCTATCTAACAACTTGCTGCCAAAGCCATTACCGTCCTGAAGTCCACCATCCCCAGCATGCGTTGATGCGCGCCGATGAAGTCGTCTCTCCGTGTATCCGTCTGCCGTCTGGAGAACTGAGGAACGTGAGCCGACGTGGCCCGTGCAAACCCCACACAGCTGGGTGAGGGCGTTTCTCGACCGGCTCGGCTGGCAGGTCCATTTTAGCCCAAATGCGATCAATCAACGTTAGTGGGCGATCTCTAGTAGTGAACGGTTCGTCCAGGGTCCAGGCGGCGTTTTCGTCGGTCACCAAGTCATAACGGCTGTCCCCCGTTGCGGTTCGCTCACAGCTAGCCAGCATTTTATAGATACAAGCTCAACGATATCGTGACTAGAAATTGTTACGCGAACCAGAGACTGATAGCTGCAGAGCTACAATGAATAGTAACGCGTTTAAATTTGTTTATAAAAGATCACCGTTTTACTACGCAGTGTCTGTGTGCCATCCCTGAGAAGTGGTTACAAATTTCACTACACACATATATATATATATATATATATATATATATATATATATACAGGGTCATTCATATTGTTGTGCACGCATTTTGAGGTTTGATAGAACTCGGCAAGAAAATAAGTTTTCCTATGGAAGGAAGACGTGGAAACGTCTTGTTTAGGAGAGAGAGTGAAGTTTATAAAAGTAGTTTTTCTGCCTTTTTTCCTACATAGTTGTGCGAAATCTCTGTTTGCGGGAGAACCAGTCAACGCATGGATGAACCGATTACACCGGCGTGTTCGGAGGAAAATTCTGCACATCGGAAGACACTTCACTAGCTTGCGTAGCAAAAAGCTAATACCCAGATTAAGGAAAGTCATGAAAAGTCGATATTTTACGTTAACGCCTTTTCATGAAAAATCGTAAAATTTTCCATTGCGACCAAAAATGTACGTCCGAAAGACCACTCTCACGCAATAGCAAATTTAATGCCCATCATTTTCGTATCAAGGTGATGGTGCTGCGTTACGTAGTTGTCAAGTCACTAAGCTTTTTCGACAGTCATAATGAACTGATAATTTTATTATTTATATAAGTTCGTTATGTTAGCACTTTGGAGTGGACAATTGTCTCCGTGCGAACGTGTGATTACGGGTTCTCTAACCCAGGGTTAGCCCAGTTCAGCAATGTGCCCCGAACAGACGCTGCATTTCCTCGTTGGATGTCAAGTGACAGCCTCTGACGCAAGAATTCGGATGCTCTCGAGTCTCCTGTTGAAAGATTAAGGCTTCTGTCTACGCGTTGAATCAGTTTGAGCGTAAGGGGGCCTGCAGTTCCCATCGTCTCGAACGCCAACGGACAAAATTCGTGCGGATAATCCACACTAGAATATTTCCTGCATTTGTTAGCCTCAGCTAACCTGGAAGCATGACCTTCTCGGTCCGCACCTGCACCGACCATCGAAGGGGCTAATGAGTCGGTTACAGTTGCGTCCCAAACAAGCATGCGGCCACGCTCAAAGGGCGTCAAAGTCAGGCCGTCAGGTCTTTTTCCGTCATCCCTCGATAGACCCGGGGGCTCTAAAACACATGGGAAGCCGGCAGATCGAAGTGCGCGACTAAAGGTGTCATTTAGAGCGGAGTGACGTGCTCGTCGGCCTGCACTTAACGCGCATGATAGGCCATGATGGGCCAACGCGTCCACAAAATCACCACAACGACATCGGTGGGGCACGACTAGGTCAACACCAAGCCGTAGCCCTGCGCTTATGCGCGTGGTCTCGTCGTCCAACAGAGTCCCAATTCGCGGACATGGTAAGGCGTGTAGCCAAGCCCCAGCCCCTTGACTACTAACAGCTCGAAGCCTGGCTTTATCGGCAACAGACGGTGCTCTATTAATCAAGTTTGCTAGTCGCTTTTATTGTAGCGGGGTTGTCCAATTGCCCTGGTTAGCCCTATCGTCGGGAGGAGAATCAAACAGTCATAATTGTTATGTTTTACGTGCAAGTTTTCACGTTCAGAACTGCCAAAATTTGCCAAGACGTTTCCGCCCCCTCCTTCCACTAGGAAAATTTATTCTCTTGTTGAGTTCTACCAAACCTCAAAATATGTACCTAACTTTCTCATACGCCCTATGGAAATATGCATGCCTTCGCTTTCGATATGGCTATCGAAAAAGCTTAGTGACTTGACAACTACGTAACGCAGCACCATCACCTTGATACGAAAATGATGGGCATTAAATTTGCTATTGCGTGAAAGTGGTCTTTCGGACGTACATTTTTGGTCGCAATGGAAAAAATTACGATTTTTCATGAAAATGCGTTACCGTAAATTAATCCTTAATCTGGGTATTAGCTTTTTGCTACGCAAGCTAGTGAAGTGTCTTTCCTCCAAGCACGTCGGTTCCTTCATGCGTTGACTGGTTCTCCCGCAAACAGAGATTTCGCACTATGTAGGAAAAAAAAAGCAAAAAACTACTTTTATGAACTTCACTCTCTCTCCTAAACAAGACGTTTCCACGTCTTTCCTCCATAAGGAAAACTTATTTTCTTGCCGAGTTCTATGAAACCTCGAAATGCGTGCACAACAATATGAATGACCCTGTATATATATATACATATATATATAATGTGTCTAGACCAAACGTAAGGTTATTAAAACTAAGGGCGCTAACAACAGATGTTCGTCGTATCCAACTGTTTGCGCTTTTAAAAGCATTGCGTAATAAATTATGCCAATGTATTTATCGTGTATTGCGAAACAAGCCATTCTTGCCGTAATTGGGAAAAATAAAAGGCAACATACTAAATGTATTCATAATTACGTTCGTAGCCGTTTAAACGACGTATATATCGTTTATGCTTATGAGATATCTTATACCAGAATCGTTCGCACATAGGCTTTTCTCTAGGTGCTTTTTATAGAACCAGTGCAACAGTGAAGGTAAACAGGCACATCAAGCGTCATGTGCTGCTTTCTTGTTTAAAGACGATAGAAGTGACGCTAATAAAATATGCGTTTTGTAAAACACGTGTACAAGCGCACCGTTAGCTTTCCATCTGAAATGGCTTTTTGATTTGATTGCCATTGCCAGATTGCCATTGCGTGTGAAAAATAATCGCCATCGTGCGTACAAAATCAGTCTATGGCTGTGGTTAAAACCGATTATCTGTTAATCACTATATAGCGCAAGCACTGCGTCGTTGGTGGTGTGTCAGATACATACATATACACGATGGAAACAAATATTGTAAGATTGTAGTACGTTTAATGCGTATTTGATAAGTCACACTCTGTGACGCTAACGGCAAGAAGGTCGTTTGGATCCCGTCACATCTGTCTGCTGGTGATTACGACTTGTCATCGAAGAAACAAGCTGATGGCAAAATCTAACAGCGATACCTCGTATCAATGTTTGCTCATTCAAGCTTGGGTTCATGTGAATCATACATTTCCGCCAGTCTTGTTTTCGAACAAAAGAACATTTCAGGATGAGCTTCGAAACTCCGGATCAGTTTGCTGATCCCGAGTTCCGAGGCTCACGTGGGTATCATTTCGAGTTGTAAGCCCGATCATGTCAGATCATGGGGAGACATGGGAGAGTTGGGGTTGAAATGTCTCGTCCTAAAACCGTACCTCAAATAGGCATCCATTGCCAGCCTGCACTGGGCAGATAGATAACTTCGATGATAGCTAAGTCATTTATCCAAACTGACTGTTAGAGCGGGTGAGGTGTTTGTCAAAGAGCCAACCTTATCGACAAACAAACAATTACACGTACTTATATATATATATATATATATATCTATATATATATGTCTTCTCTGCGTAAGGAAGATAATGATTTCACGAAAAATCTCAACGATGTGACTTGAAGGCTAGTTGGGGTGTGCTGGTATTTTTTTTTTAACATATCTGTTTGTTCTGATTTCGCAGGATACTCGCTTTATATTATTTTGCCGAGGATGATTATTTAGGCCATTTTGAGGGCATATTCGTGCTTACATTGGTACAGGGCTCGTGTTTTGGCATTTCTTAAATAATAATACGTAAAAAAGAACACAAGTAAATCACAATAAATAAGGGCCTCCTTCAGCATCATTCTATAGCGGCATATATATATATATATATATATATATATATATATATATATGCACACATACATGCTACGTCACGCATTACACCAATTTGTGTGTTTTTTGCTTCTATTTCTAACAACACTAGCTGCTGATGTCTTTACACAGGCTGCTCCGCGAAAAATCTAACAAACTAGTTTGCGCTTGGCGCGTGGGGCTCGCCTCCTGCAATGTTTACAAGATGGGACGATTCGCCACCCCTGACAATGACAACAACAGCAACAACAACAACAACAACAACAACGACAACAAGCAAAACAACAACAACAACAACAACAAAGTCGAGCAAAGAACGCCAATCGCGCTCCCTTCCGGTGAAAATGAACTTACTTTTTGTTTGCTGCCACCTCTGCCTGTAGATATCTGGGAGGCCACTCGCAAGCCAGACTTTAATAGGCGCTACTAAAGCTGTCGGCGGACACAGCTAGCGTTTGACATTGGTATAGGATTATTGGGGGAGGCGGAGAAAAAGGGAGAGATCGTCGCAGGGTTTCGACCAGGCCTCTGCCTTAGATCAACGCTTTATGTATATTGCTATGCAGCCGGCACGTGTGTTTCGACCTGCCACGTTCGCAGCCAGACATATATGATAAATCCACATTCGACGGTGGGGAGCCAAGATCATTCATAACCGCGTTTTTGCTCAAAATGTAGCCCCTTATACAAAAACGAACGGTCACGTATATATAAATATATATATATATATATATATATATATATTATGACACAACATTCACAGGCAAAGACGCATTACGTGACAGACTGCTGCTCAAATGTAGAACCGTATCGTTACTTAGTTAATGTTTGACCAAAAATGCCTGCCGTGATTTGATTTACGGACTCCAATTTTTACCATAGGCTGTAGTTAGCTGCTTACCGGATGCCAGCCAAGTCACTGCGTATCTCGTTAGGGTTATCTAATCATGTTTCTGTGAAGGTTAGTTAATACGATAATCTAAAACAGCTGACTTTCATCGGTCTTGCCGCAATGTACATTCCTAAAACACGTATACGTTTTCCGTTCATATTTCTTGCCCCAGCACTAATTGTTTAGCATGTTAATTAGCTTTTGAAAAACGGAGCCGTTCTGAGCTTGACACTGCGCGGTACATACGCAAAGTAAATGGCATTCATATGAATCGATAACTCCGTTTGAGTTCCTTGAAGTGATTATTAAGGTAAAGGGCCTTTGAATGTTACTTGCTGGTTGGTCATCTGTCAAAGGCAAGTCAGTTGCCGTAGAATACGCTAGTCTTCTACTTTCCCTGTTTTCCGTAAGTTTATATGGGTTCACCATTCTACATAACGTGGCTCACCTGAGTATTGTCGTTTGCCTTGATGAGAAATACACGTCCCTGAGGATCACAACATACATCCGGAAAATCCGGTCGCAGCCACACACAGCACCAAATAGAAATAAAGGCTTGCTAGAAGTTTTAAAGACGGTAAATCTTTACGTCGTAAAGACGTTTTAATGAGCGTGTCAACACGCACTGTAAACTAGCCATCTCCGGCTTCACAAACACGCAAACAATGTCATACAGCAGATCTATTCAGACCGGCACGCATTACGCTCGTAATGAGACAGAAGGAAAGAGAGAGGCGGAGAAAGAGAAAGTGCTAAAAACGATCACATCAGATTACGGAATGTCATCATATTTTACTAGGTATAGGTTAACGAGCACCTTCGGAGAACCCATCACACTACGCCTATAGTCTTACAACGAATAAATTGCCGACCTGAAAGAATTATTTTTTCCAATAGAACACTGGGGCGGAAATGTAATATTGTGGAGTAAGAGTAAAATAATCGAAAGCGGTTGTATCAAGCTTTTTATCCCGACATATCTTTACTAAATCTGCGATTGCAAGAGCCCATGATCGAAAAACCAATCATATCATGCGTGCTTGGAGGTCATTTTGTATCTACTCAATTGTATTATGCGTTAGCTCAAAGCAGAACAAATATTGTGGTGATGAAGACAATTCTCAAGAAACGCAATTCTTTGGAATTTTTATATTTTGGCATTTACGCTCAATTAGCAATTTTTTTAGAAGACGTGTCTGCTCCTTATCCGATTGGAAAAAATTGTTTGATTTTTTTTGCCGAGTTGTACTAATTCCCAAAGTTTATTGGACGAATTTGGGAGACCTTAATTGTATATGTGTATATACAGGGTCCCCCAAAATTCTTTTTTTTAAATATATATTTATATGTATATTGAAAAAAAATACCATCACTCCCAGTGTATTCTGTGGCCACGCCAAATCGCAAGCGGGGGTAGCGGCGATAGCTACGTCAGTCGTTTGGTGGACGATCACCTCTTCCTCGATAGTAATCTCCATAATCCAAACACATCAGTACCGTTAAGCTCGTGTCGCATAACGATAGCGCTCTACTACGGACAGTGTGCAATAGGAAGAGAAACGGCTATTCTTACATGAGACGTGTTACTACTGCTCGCAAACAGACACATATATATACACATATATACACATACAAACACCTTAAAAACTGTTCCAGGGCCTTCGTTTTCAATAAATCTTCGTTTTAGTGCGTTTTTCTTTTGCCATCCTCGGTTTCCCTCCTCCCTGTTACTCGCTGCGCCCCTCTCCTTCATACGTTCTTCATTCACTTCGGAGAGAGCAATCGCTAGAGAGCAATTTCATCCTGTCTAGCTGGCTCCGTTCGCGTGTAGTTCTGATCCTCTCGTTTTGCTTCTCCTTCTCGTGTCGTCCGGTCGACGACGTTCGCATATCCCCCTAAAAACAAGCGACTACCTTTCCCGCTTTCACCCCCCGTACTCCGTCGGCCTATGAACCAGAAAGCAACCCCAAGAGAGGAGGAAATTGCGGGATGTGGTTGGAATCGGCGGATGATTTTGGGGCCATGATGGGTGGACGAACCGTCTGAATGTACGTCGCTGTGCAAGCGCGAGAATGCGCAGGTGACTTGGCGACGGGGCGACCAGTCTATTCGACTATATGTGGCAGGAGGCGATGTCCGTTGGGTGACGGACTTGACTGGTGGCCCGCAAGTGTAGCGCCGGCATTCAGCGCCAAAAGTGATGTATCCGTTCGGCGGTGCCTGGGGAAAAATGCCTTAGCTGTCGCAACGCCACCGAGATTGCCACGTCCATCATCATTGCCACAGCTGCTGCTGCTGCTGGTACTTGTACGTCTGTTGAGTGCAAACAGAAATGGTCGCAGCGATGACGACGACAACAGCAACAACAACAACCGCAGGGACAACAATAACAACCAAAGGAACAACAACAATAACAACAACCACAACAACAACAAAAACAACAACAACCACAGCGACAACAACAACAACAACCACAGCAACAACAACAACAACAACCACAGCGACAACAACAACAACGACAACAAAAACATCAACAAGAACACCAACAGCATTCTCATCACCACCAAGCAAAGCGACAACCTCAACGGCGGCAACAACATGATCACCAGCACTACCAATCACAACAAGAATACCAACAACAACAACAACAACAACGACGACGACGATCCCGACGATGAAGGCAGGATCAACGCCACTAAGTCAACATCTTTTCCTGCCCACGCGCCTTCCTGCTCCTTCACCACCCGACCGCCCACCCCCCCCCGTCTTCCTCGACTTTCTTCGTAGAACCTTCAGCGGCGGTGGCGGCGGCAGCATATCTACCACGGAGGTGCCGCTGCTGCTGCTTCGAAGACGTATGAGGACCGAGAAAGCCACTGCCGTTGAGCGACGGAGCAGGTCCGATGATGACCAGTGGTAGCGGTGCCGGTGAAAGCGGGTAGCTACCGTCGTCGGCAACGCCTTGGTCCCCCCCGCGTTGTTGTCGACCGTTACGGCAGGAACAACAGCAGGCAGCGTCGGCGGCGGCGCGCATCTGGTATGCGTGCTCACGAACTGAACCCCAACATGGTCGCATTTGCCCATTTTTTTTGGCGCCCCTTGGAACCCCACGACTCCTTCCACCTTGCTCTTAGGTGGAATCTTAGGCCACCCGAGATAGGTAGTAGGTGAGAGCGAATCCGGGCTTCCGAGCACCGAACCGCCCACCCCAGCAACGCACGGAGGCATCAGCGCGCTACTACGCGCGCAAAGGTTTCGGCCCCCGGGGGGGGGGGAAGGGGTTGCCATCCGCCTACTACCAACGCCTACGCTTACGCCTCTACCTCGCTCACGCCTCTACCTCGCTCACGCCTCTACCTCGCTCACATCCGTCGTCGCTCCCGCTGCGGCTGGTGCTGCTACTGCTGAGGGGCGAGCTGAGGTGCGCGGCCGCTGAGGTCGCCTTCACCGCCGGTGTTATTATATGCTGAGACTTTTGTGCTACATATATGTTCAGGCAGTCGGCTGGTCGAGCAACAGCAGCATTAGCAGCAGAAGGAACAGGGGCACAACGCTGAGGGCACAATGTTGTTTCGGATGCAATTTCGCAAGCAAGCGGTGTCGTAGCATTGCACTACTACGGCTGGCTGACGACTATTCCTGTTGCGACTAGTCAACGTAGCACTATGGGACGGGTGACTACGTCTACAAGGCACAGGACTTCAGGACACTGAGGACTGGCGTCGTCCAGATGCACAAAGAAAAACGAGGCTTCGGCGGTGGTGGTGATGGTGAGGGTGATGATGACGACAACAGTGTATGTCCGACGACCATGGCTCGAGAAAAAGCCTTAGTCAGAAAAGATTCTCCCGCCCGCCTGTCTGCGCCCAAGGTCCGAGGCCAAGACCGATACCGGATCCGGGACGTCGCTGATTGCGTCCTGTAGATAGGGAGGTGGACAAAGGAAATGAGGCGGCGATGTGAACGGGCGTGTTAGGCAATTAGATGTGGGAGTGGTAGGACCATTCATGCGAGGCGAGTGGTTATAGCGGGAGACGGCTCGACGCGGTCAGTTGAAGTTGTGCGCTTATTTCATAGCAATGTGTGCGTCGTAGTAGAAATAGTTGTTGTTGCTGTCGTAATCGGTGTAATTGTAGCAATAGTAGAAGTAGTAGTCGTAGCAAGAGTAGCAATAGTAAAATTGCAGCTTGGAATTCGGTGTCTCTTCCCCGCCCGCAGTCAGAGGGGGATATTATGAACACTGGTTAATTGTGTTCTCTTTGCACATGTGCATGGCCCGGTAGAATTGGCGTGCGCCAGATCTACCTGACAAACTGCAAACTGTGGTGAGAACATTGAGTAACTATATTCGACCATGTTTGTGACATGTTCATTGTACGTATGTATGGACGTGCGATCGCACGTATGTACAATTGTATATGCTGTATTGGGTGGAGTTAAAAGTCTTGCCGTTTTTGGTATGCGCTTGTTTCGGAGGCTTTTTTCTTTTCGGGCGGAACCTCAGCCAAGATTGAATGTCCACGAGACTGCTTTTTGCATTGCTTCATAGACGGACGACCCCCATAAATACAAATGCGCAACGATGGGGCTCGAACCCGCGCACCTATGTGTCTTCTCCGGTCGCGAGGCGCAGGTGAATGCACCACGCCACCGGGCTCGACGTTTCGGAGGCTTGCAGCGCTCTTTAGTCAACAACAGCATACGAAAAGTGATACGTTTAATACACTGAAAAGATATCAGAGCAGACATTATTGAGCGCCGCAAGCATAGTTATTTTCTGAGAATGCAAAATAATGGCGAACGTAAAAATACAAGTTTAAGACTTTGCTGTAAGAATTTTAAAATAATTTCATCGCCGTTATTGCTTGTCGAGACATATCCACTATCCTCGGGGACGACTCAGTCAGCGATCAGACCTTCCAAATATGATTTGTCTAGTTTTGCGGTAAGGATTTTAACCTCGACGATGAGCCAAGGTCCGGCTTACTCTCTTTGCTGGAAAAAGACGTTCTGCACTTAAAGCTACAATATAATCTAACGGTTACCACTCGATAACTCGCGGAAGAAGTTTAAGTCAAGCACTAGTAACAATAACTTTAAAAGCTTAACTTACTGGCTAGCTCTTGTTATAAACCTAAATGTAGTACCGTTCGCGTTTGTCCCTCGCACATTAATTAGCGTGCTACTTGAAAAACATTCTAGAAAACAATTTCTCTCAAACAAACTCTTTTGGTAGCAGATATTAAGTAATTATATGGCATTGTATTTGTAAAACTTCAAAATACTTGCAAGATCTCTGCGGAGGGCGGGGATTCCCTGCGTCGTGGAACCATCTCGGCTTTCAAGAGACGACGGTAAGCGCCCCGACGGTATGACTTTGATACCCTTCTATAAGGGCCGTTCCCTGGTGTGGGATGCGACGGTGACCGACTCTCTGACCCCTTCTCTTGTCGGTCCCGGCGCGTCTCGCCCGGGGACTGCCGTTTCGCGAGCTGAGACCTCAAAGATAAAAAAAGTATGCGGACCTAAGTCGGGCGCACCACTTTTCGCCATTCGCGTTCAAGTCGATGGGTGGCCCTGGGCCCCTCACGCTAACATTGATCTCTCGGGTTGACGGCGCGTTACAGCAGGCGACGATAGACAAGAGAGCGCACGCCTTCTTTTCCCAGCGACTGTCCCTGGAGATCCAAAGAGGTAACGCGACCTCAGTGCTCGGAACTATGAGAGACTGAATGGACCCAGACCTTCACGCCAAAGGGCGAGAAGGACTTCCTCACGGGCATGAGCGATAGAGCGGCCATGGCGCGCAGAAGGAACAACTAGGTCGACAAGCAGCAACGTCGTGAAGCTTTAGGGCTACAAAAACGTTTTTTCGGTTTTGTCCGCAGAGAATCATTAAAAAAAACCGAAAAAACTTTTTGTAGACCTAATATATTCTTCTAAATAAATTACGAATTCTGTCCGAAAAAAACTTTAAAATTAAAAATAACTTTCCATTGTTACTCAGAAGTTCGACCAGATAAGGCAAATTATAAACTTTTGCTAGTTGCGGTCACCACGTGCTGTAGTCCACCGACTACGAGCAGATATGTAGGTGTCATCGTATCATAATAACTATTCACACATAGTTATAACTGCAGGTCTGCCTCAATCTTTCCCCAGCTTCCATGTAATTCCATGCAAAAGATGCTGGCGTCGTTTCTTTAGCTGTCTAGAAATACGTTCATTTATAACCGACTGGCGTAATAGTGTAATGTAATTGAGCATTCATTGACCGGGTGTGGGGGGGGGGGGGATGTTAGTCTACTTCAAGGCGCCAATTTTTAACTGTGTTCTACAAATTTTTGTATCCCGTTAGTGATGTCTTGCGACCCAGTCTGGAGACCACCAGAGTGCCCCTTTTTTTAGTTACTAGACGCTCTTTTCATGTTTCCAACGTGAACGAGAAGCTTGGTGTACTGGTTGCTGTCGTGTTAGACAAGGAAGACTTTGCTCCTACTGTTCGTGAATGGCCTTCAACGGTAATTATCCACCGAGTCAATCTCCATCTCGTTTTCATCTAACTTCTTATATCTGTAGTTCTAGCCAGCTGCTTCAAGATCCCCTCTCTCCCCCCCGCCCCCCCCCCCGGCTCGTTGTTTTCTCTAACAATTCCGTTAACTTGTCGTTCTCTCCGCTTCACCCCCCCCCCCCCCGCCTAGCTAGACTAGATACAACACATAGTTGGACGAAACGTGTGTAAGTTGAATAAGTTCGGGGGACGTGTCAGCCCGCGTTCCTACGTACGAGTACATGCGAAATTATCCAACACAACGTAGTCCGGGCGTACCCGGCCAGTTAGCAGGCGACGCAGCGTCTCTCTCTAAGTGGGCGCTGCTCAGACACCCGGACCGAGGGCCAGCCAACAGACTCTAAGTCTGAGTCATGAGTGCCAAGCAGAGAAAAACGTTCATTTGACCGCTTCGTCTTCTAGCCGTGTGGTGGTTAGCCGAGGCCTGAATTGGACCGCCTGAGCGGCTCTATTCTGTCCTGCGCACGCCCTGCCGACTGTGTCCTTCCAGTATGCTTTGTAGGCAACTCCTCCTTTTGCCGTGTTCGACTGTGATTCACAGACACATAGACGCCCACCCTAAGTCTCCTCGTACGAAGAGTCAGGGGCGTCCAGCAAGAAGTCTGTCAAGCAGCCCGGAGTAGTAGCAGCGCTGTAGGGAATACGTTGTAGCGGCCGCGGCAGACGACCGTTGGGGCGGCGCCGTTTCGTCCGCCAGCTTCAGTAAGCAAGGGAGCGAGGCGTAGACACGAGTAAAAAGTTTTTTATTTCTTAAGAACGGAGCTTCATTTGAAGTCGCTTGCCACAACCAGCACGTCGTCTACTACTACTACTACTACCCTTTGTGTCAGCGTTACTATTAACGAAGCGCTACTGTCGTTTGACGCGCCCACTGTTCGCGAATGACGCCCTGACGCCTGAAGGCCCTAGAGGCTAATCTTGTCCTACCTTGCCCTGGCTTGCCCTCTGTGTTTCTCTTCTCCATCGGATCTCCGAACGTCGAACCTGATTTGCTTTGCCCATGGCCGCATATTCATTTATTCTAACCTATTCACATACATATATATATATATATGTATATATATATATATATATATATTAGAGAACACGAGAACGGGCTGAGCCGAGCGGGACCCGACGGAAGAGCTTGGATCGACGAACGGCCATCGTGCGGGTTCAACGTCGTCAGACAAGAGATACCAACCAAGTGTCTCTCCCGTTGGTGCGGGAACAGGACTTCTGGGACAAACGAAAGCAGTGAACAGGGGGGTCGGGGGGTGGAGGGCAAACCCCTGTGACAATCAGGGGTGTCGGGTGGGGTGGATTGAATTGCTAGATTGGTGGGTGTGCTGTGGTGTGTCTATGGTCTGGTGGTGGCTGACTTAGCCAGCTACCACCGCGGTGGGTGCGCGGGTGGATGGAATATTTGCGCGCTACTGGATAGACCACATCTCTCTCTGTCTCCGGGCTCCCGCGTAGAAATTTGCATATCAATTTGTCTACTATACACGACAGTCGCCGACGATGGCGCCGCTGCTACCGATGCTGCTGCCATCATCGGGGCCGTAGGCAGCGACTGTCGCAGTGGCGTTAAGCGTAACGGGGGCAGCAACGGCTTCTTCTAGCAGGAGAGGCAGGATGCACAGGACACTGCCACTGTCTACAGGCATGCTGCCCTGTATCTGCTATATGTATGCCCCCCCTCCCGCCCTGTCCTCCTATGTAGGCCCTGTTTGGGAATCCTCGCAGCCAGGCTTGGGCTTTTCAGGGCTTGCCGTATCACGCCAAGGGGAGCGGGGGGTGGATGGGGAGGATGCGGTGCCCGCGGACGACCAGGAGGCAGATGCGAAACGAGAAAGCTACAAGCTAATCAACATACACAGTGTGTTGTTATGTACATCCTCTCGAGGCGGCGCACAATGCGTGAGCAGAGCAAACATGGCGCGCGCGAAAATGGCGAGAGTTCTTTAATCGACACCACATCGGCGCCGACCGTCACCGACTTGCATAGCACGGCGAGTCAGCATATATTCTCGCTGTATTGTCGACTAGCGCTTGTGTAGAAGACGAATCTTGTTTGTTTTGTTGTTTTTGTTGTTTACTAGGGACTATCTTATTAGTCGAACTATCATTATTCTAATTAACAGCTGGTAACAAGCTCTGTGGTCCAGTTAGGCAGGCATGCATCTCTCTTAGGTCGGTTGTCGTCATTCGAACGTGCCGGCCAAAGTACCCTATTCTGTGTACACACTTGTGGTGCCATCACCAACCACCGCCGAATCGCCGGCAACTCCAAGAAACCAGTCTATTATTGTCTACACGTCGCAGCCGACGACAAAGTTGGGCCTCGGGCCGAGCGCACAGCTACGCTCGAAGAACCACAGCAATCGATCATAGAGTGCTTCGATTGCCGTGTGATGCGTTGAAGATGTTTTGGGATAAACAACTTTTTTGTTTCGCTGCCATGCTGTCGTTGTTTCTCTTGGCTCGATACGCCACTGCCTCAAATAAGCTTATTCTACTGCACCCTTCTACTACTACTACCACCTACTATTTCTACGCAGACTACTGCAAGCACACAAGAATCGCAGGCAGTTTGGGTGCGGAACCTGCTTAGCGTAAGCCTTTTAGCAGGATGGCGTATTCTTCTCTATTAAGGGGATTGAACGGGCAGCGATCCGGGCGTACGGCCGCCCGCTTAGCCGGCAAACGGTACGGCGGGCCGGGATGAGGCCGACGAGGCAGGCTTAGGAGTCAACGAAAGAAAACGAAGAAAAAGCCAATCGTTTCGACTCAGGGCCTCGACAAAATTCGAGACAGCGCCTCTATAGATCGCGCCTGCCTGCCAGCCATCACCGGGTCGATCCACCTCCCTCCTCATCCGCTCTGTCGGCGTATCCTACGTATAGCCTACCTATCTACCTCCTACGTGCACGTCCATGGCGTGCTGCTTCTGAAACGTCCTCGAGCGCAGCGGTACCCCACCGGGCGCATCCCAACAGGCTCTGCGTAGTATTATTATTGCCTGATGCTGCCAGAACGGCGGCTCCCGGGGGTAGCAGGCATGGCCACGCATACCCCAGCACGCTGCGCCGCCGCCGCCGCCACCCCAAACAAAAACAAAGGCGTGGGCGGAGAGAGGAAATAGAAAGACAGAGATCACGAGAGAGAAAGAGAGAGAGGCAAGGCAAACGAGAGAGAGAGGAGACGAGAAATGGGAAGCACTACGGGGGTGCGTATGTGTGCACAAATCACAGTAAAAGCAAACGAGAGAAAAAGAAAGCGAAATAAATGGGAGAGGAGTGAGGGCCGAAACAAAAGGCAATATTTGGTGACACACCACACTACTGCTATCGCAAATACTACTACTTTAGATAGTTGTACTAGTACTACTACTGTTACTGATTACTTACTGCGACCACAACCAAGCATTTGGCCTCCAAGAAGCGAATAAACGTAATAAGAGCGCACATGCATGACAGGCGGTCCGGTCGGCGCATGAGGCACGCAGGGAGGCGTACTTATAGTAAATGATTCAACGGCAAGCTCCGGCCGTATGAGGACCGAGAGCGATTTGGTCTCTTCGGATCGACGGGCGTCTTCAGCGACGAACCGGGTCATTGTGCTGCTGGCCGCACGTGCACTGCCCGCCTCGGACAAGAGTCAGAGATCACGAGCAGATCAGGAATAAACCTTTATATATACGCGTACAGCAAGCACATTGTCTGCGGCGGCAGCGAAAAGCGACTCAGTGGCGGGGGTCACGGTCGCATTTGAACCAGGAAGTTTAGCAGACGCACACACCGGCTCGCCGGCAATTCTCCTTCTCCCGAAGAAAACTTTTTCTCCAGCCGACTCTGTTGTCCGTTGGCTGTCCAGACAACGTACGAGCGAGACGACATCGTGCGGTTGGGATGATTGGCCTTAGTACACATTCAACTATATCTATTCGATCGACTTATCGAGCTGATCTTCGTATCCGTTTTACCTTAACTTGTTTTGAGCTGCATCGGCCATTTCGTTTATGTGAGGCCAAGTAGTGATGGAGGGTACGTGGGTGATGTGAGAGGGAGCGCACATGTTCGGGGAAGTTCGTAGACGGGTCGTTTTGTGTTTCTATGGTCTGCTACTACTCACTGCAGAGAGGAATTGCGCTACTGCATAAGTTTACAGGTCCACGCGCCGACCAAGCAAGGGTCCTGAGTCTGAGAGACTCAGGACCCTTGTTTGGTCGGTGCTGTTGTTGGCCATTGGCGCTTTTCCTTAGTACAGTATATGGATATATATATTTTTTTTTATGGGACCGTCTTCTTCGGACGGCAAATTTATTTAAGTCTAATAACACTTCATTGAGCTTGAAATTTCCATTATTACATAAATTCAAACAATTTTAACTATTCAGGTAATTTTGCAGAAAAGGCTATTGCCCGTGTCTGCCCGCTATTGTGAGTGTGTCAACATCCTTCATATTGCATAACGGTGTTACGTAATTTTTTTTTTATTTATGTTGTGTCTAGGCATATTCAGGTAGACACGACTGTCGGCACTACGCTACACTGTTGTGTCTAGGCATGTTTAGGTAGACACACGGCTGTCGGCTCGGCGCCACGTGCTGGCGGACGTGCAGTGGAAAGAGTAGGTACGAGTAGGTACGAGAAACGTCTAGAGGACTCGATAGAAGCGTCTACTCGGACCGAATAGATTCTACCACATTCGAGAACAATCTGAGAGGCAATAAATACAGCTGACGCGGAGAGTCAGCAAGCCACTCTACAGGTGACAGCAGGCGATCGTGTTTTCATTCCTTACGTACTCAGCTAGTCTAAGTTCAATAGACTAAGTCCTCTGGTCAGAGTGTGTACAGTTCACGTACATATTAGTGGCGACGAAGATGGGATGGTCGTAACTAGTGCATACGTACGTCAAAGTTCAACTACATATTAGTGGCGACGAAGTGGTTACGAACTGACCGACTTTCCTTCAAGCCTTACTTCTACTTTCGAGATCGGCAGGGTGCCATAGTTCAAACGGCAACGACTTCACCTGCTACGTCTGAAGGACGTGCCTGCTACTACTACAACTTCTACTTCTTTCGGCAACTACATCGCTACAACTTCTACTACTACTTCATTCGGTAACTTCGCTACTTCTATTACTTCAGTCGGCAACTACAGCGCTCAGAAGAATTCCACGATGGAAAGAGACGGAAGCATCATGGAAAACGGCCGAGCATTGCCACAGTTCGAGAAATTTATGGAAGAAGAGATGCCGTGGTCTACATATCGGTGTCGCTTCCGTGAATTTATACAGCTTAACGAATACCCGGAGAGCAAGCGTGCTCTAGGTTTGCTGAACCACCTCTCGTCCACAGTGTACCAGAAGCTGCGGGACCAGATATTCCCAGAGGAGCCATCAAAGAAGACATACGAAGAACTTCTGGCGGCCTTGGATTTTATCTACACGAGAGGTACGTCAAAATGGGTAAAAAGAGTTGAATGCCAAGCCCTAAAACAAGAGGAAGGTGAACAGATTCAAGATTTTGCGCGTAGGTTACGAAGAAACGCGGAAGAATGCGAATGGCCAATGGAATTCCTGACGACAGTACTGCTAGTACAATTCATCAGCGGTGTCAGGGACGACCATGTTAAGGACCAAGTTTTGCATAAGGCAGATACTTTCAAAACACTAGACGACGCAGTCAAAGAAGCAGAGTCAGTGTTTGTGCGCAAAGAACGGTTAACGATCAACAAAATAGTTGCTGGTACACAGCAGCGGGAAGCCGAGCTGCCTTGGAAGACGCAACCGACGGGTTCAGGCAGTAAGAACAGTACAGCTCCGGCTCGCTCTAGACAGGGCCTGATGCCAGGCCACTGCTATCGTAGTGGGAAGCCTGACCACAAGGCTGACAAGTGTCCGCATATTAAGTCTACGTGCAATTCATGCGGGAAGACCGGACATCTTAAGATCGTCTGTCAGCAAAGACAGCCCGGTGCTAGTTCAGCCAACAAATTCAAGAATAAGAAGAACGGAGCATTCGCCGTACAAGTTCAACCAGCCTTAAAAAAGACTTCAGGTATGAACTTTGTAAAGCCAGTACATACAATTCGAACAGTGAGACCCGATATCGACCCGTTACTCGTAACAGTCGCGATCGAGGGTACCAATGCTACAATGGAAGTGGACAGCGGCTGTGGAGCCACTGTGATGCCTCTTTCACGTTTCGCGGCTGTTTTGCCGAAATTCATACACCATGAGCCAGACATTACGTTAAAAGTGGCGAATGGCAGTGAAGTGAAACCACACTCTTTCGTGGAAGTTCACGTGAAGTACCGCAATATTACAAAATTATTGCGGCTGTACCTAGTCAACGATCCTCAATTCCCAATGTTATTCGGTCGCGATTGGATGAAGGCGCTGAGTTGGGGGCACCTCGAAGTTCATCGAGTAGAAAGCGAGGTTGGTGACATACTTTCTGCATACCCCAAACTCACTGCGCCGGGCATTGGCACACTACCGGCAGTACACGCACTTACAGTCCAGTTCAAGGACCAGCCGAAGCCAGTGTATTTCAGACCAAGGAGAATACCCTACGCCCTCGCCGAGAACGTCGAAAAAGAATTACTGGCGATGGAGAAGAAAGGACTCCTACAGAAGGTGGATCACTCCGACTGGGCGCACCCAATTGTTCCGGTAATTAAAAGCGACGGTTCAGTACGCATCTGCGCGGACCTCAAGGTTGGTTTGAACCAGCAAGTTAAACCGCTTGAGTATAAGATGCCTACCGTGCAGGGTATTTTGGACAGCCTGGGTGAAGTATCGGTGTTTTCAAAAATCGACATTGCATCGGCATTCATGCACGTGGAAATCGACCCGGAACACCGAAAATACTTCACGATTACTACACCATTGGGTCTATTTCAACTGACTCGAATGCCATTCGGATACGTGAATGCGCCGCTTATCTGGCAGCAGAAGATTGAAGCTGTGATATCAGGCATTCCGAATGTTCAAGTTTTCTACGATGACATTCTTCTAGCTACAAAGACAGTGGCGGAACATCGGAAACAACTAAAATTACTACTAGAACGACTCAGCAACAACGATTTACGGATAAACGTTGGAAAGAGCAAATTCTTACAATCGGAGATCGAGTACTGCGGATTCCAGTTGTCCAAGAAAGGAGTCGGTAAAACGAGAAGCAAGATTGCCGCGATAAAGGGAGTTCCAGTGCCAAAGAACGTTACGGAGCTCAAATCGTTCTTGGGGCTAGTACAATTCTACGGCTCGTTCGTGGAGAAGTTAGCGGACATCGCGTCTCCCCTGTATCAACTACTCAAGCAGGATGCCGTATTCGAGTGGAACGAGAAGTGCCACCAGGCATTTAACAGCATAAAAAGACTATTGGCGTCGGACACCGTACTGATGATGTTCGATCCAAAGCATACGATTGTGCTGGCTACTGACGCTTCACCGGTAGGAATCGCGGCGGTGCTCTCACACCGTCTTCCAGATGGTACGGAGAGGCCTATAGCCTACCACTCTGCGACTCTCACTGAGACGGAAAAGCGGTATACTCAGCTTGACCGCGAAGCGCTGGCAATCAAGGAGGGCGTACAGAAATTTCAACTTTACTTATTCGGCAGACGTTTTATTCTGGTGACTGATTCAAAACCATTGAAAAGCATTTTTGCTCCGTCTGCGAAGCTGCCCGCGCTAACTACAGCAAGACTGCAACACTACTCGATATTCCTACAAGCGTTCAATTTCGATATCGAGTATCGTCCGTCGAAAGACAACGGCAATGCTGACGCGTTGTCGCGACTACCAAGCAAATCGGAGGACCTGCCTACGGCAATTTGCTTGGCGGACACCGACATGTTTCACTGTTCGCTGGCTCCAGTAAACGCATCAGCGGTACAGGAGGCCACCCAAGCGGACGCAACCTTGACAGAATTCATCGATCAACTACGACGATCAACGAAGGCTACGCTGGCTAAGGTGAGCAGTTCAGAGTTCACCGTGGTCGACGGTTGCCTGTACCGGGGACATCGCATAGTAATACCGACATCTTTGCGCAGAGCAATTCTCGACGACCTACATTCTGGACATTTCGGAATGGTCAAGATGAAATCGGTGGCCCGCCAACACTGCTGGTGGCCGGGAATCGATCAGGACATCGAGAAAACGGCTCGTAAATGTGCCACATGCATGCGCACAGCTAACGAACCGGCCCGAAGCGCAGTACATGCCTGGGAGCCGACTAACGGGCCGTGGCAGCGAGTTCATATCGACCACGCTGGACCAATTGGCGGTAGTTGGTACCTGATTATCGTTGACGCATACTCCAAATGGATAGAAGTTTTCAGCGTCAATTCTACATCAAGTCGGGTTACGATGGCAAAATTAGACGAGTGTTTTGCACGCTACGGGTTTCCCCTACAGCTCGTCTCGGATAATGCTACCGGATTCTGCAGTCATGAATTTACGACATTCCTGGCTGAACGAGGTATTGAACACTGCCGTTCTGCACCATTTCACCCAGCAACCAACGGACAAGCTGAAAGAGCAGTACAGACTATAAAGAAAGGTCTTAAGAAAGTTGGATTGCCGGAAAAGAAACCCAGAGAGTTCAACGCATTTCTTCAACGTCTCAGAAACCAGCCTTCAGAAGCTACGGGAAAAAGCCCCGCATATTTATTCCTCGGACGACAGATTCGTGATCGCATATCCCAGCTAAAAGAGAAGCGACAAGTACCAACGAAGCCAGCTGAGATGGTCTCTCGATTCAGCGTGGGGGAGTCTGTGGCAGTCCGAGACTACAGAAAAAAAGACAAGTGGTGTGTGTCCAGTGTCGTACAGATACTTGGAAGAAGGCACATGCTAGTGCAGTCGCCCGAGCTCGGCACGGTGAAGAGACATTTCGACCAAGTCCGAAAGACGGACGTAAAAAAGGAAACAGGCTATACATTGCTCAAGCATTTCGACGGTACTGTCGACCATGGCGTCGAGCAGCCAAAACATTCAGAGGTTGCCGACACGGGACCATCTTCTACTGCTAGGTCAAATACTTCTCCGGCGCCAGCACCGTCTATAACAGAGGAAGCAGAATTCTCTACCGAGCCAGCTACATCAGCGGATCCGATTACGTCGACGCCGTTACAAGAGCCTAGAGTTCTACGACCAAGAACAAGAATAGATTATCGAAAGATGGCTGGGCGAAGCCGTCGCCGTACATAGATCTAAGTATTACTACTACATACATACATTATTACATATTTCATAGTTAGCGTGGGGGACTGTTGTGTCTAGGCATATTCAGGTAGACACGACTGTCGGCACTACGCTACACTGTTGTGTCTAGGCATGTTTAGGTAGACACACGGCTGTCGGCTCGGCGCCACGTGCTGGCGGACGTGCAGTGGAAAGAGTAGGTACGAGTAGGTACGAGAAACGTCTAGAGGACTCGATAGAAGCGTCTACTCGGACCGAATAGATTCTACCACATTCGAGAACAATCTGAGAGGCAATAAATACAGCTGACGCGGAGAGTCAGCAAGCCACTCTACAGGTGACAGCAGGCGATCGTGTTTTCATTCCTTACGTACTCAGCTAGTCTAAGTTCAATAGACTAAGTCCTCTGGTCAGAGTGTGTACAGTTCACGTACATATTAATTTATGTTTTAAGTGTGTTGAAAGACTCATCCAAATACACATGATTTTAATACATCCGGCGAAATTAAACAAATCTGTTGTTTAAGTTTGGTTTTGCATTCATTTGTAGATAATTCTAGTACACATCTAAACAGATGAGGCAATTTGGCATTTATGTTTACCAGGCGATAACTGAGCATTGAATAATTTGTCACAAGTCTTGTATATGGGTGTGTTACAACATTGTTTACAGCACTTCTGGTAGGATAAGTTATTAGAAGTAGCTCCAAACGGGGTACGGTTCTTGTTATAGTGTGTCAGAATGCTATATATGTATATTCCATAAAAGTGCAATATATTTTTATCTCTCCATATGCCCTCAGTGGTTGTCCTATAGGCCAATCCAAATACATTTCGTATGCATCTTTTCTGGAGAGTTATTATTGGTTCGACATTTGACTTAAATGAAGCACCATATAACAAAACACCATATTTTAAGTATATATATATATATATATATATATATATATATATATATATATATATATATATATATATGTATGATTGTGTGTGTGTGAAAAGTGAAAAGGTACACAATTACTCTGCGGGCATAATTGAAGTGTATGTTTAAAAGTAATCACCAGAGTTCTGATGAGATGGGCGCTTCTCCCCGTTGCAGACATTGTGATAAGGCAGCTGCACTCGAATATGCAGCATAGGATATGTATATATCAATAGTCGGTCCAAATAAAAAGGTAAAAAGCTACACTTTGGGTGTACTTAAAATCGTTATTCAAAAGTAATCAGAGGCCTGAGTACAACTTCCGTGCTGTTTCACGAGCCGGAAGATTCCCTGTTTGCAGAATTCCTACGGCTGTGACAAGAGCCAGTTTTCCACTGTGTCGTGCAGTTCGTCGTCCGAATTGAAGCACCTTTTGCATCTGGCTCAAAATGGTGGCACTAACTCTCATCACCGGTGGCGATCCGCTTCAAAACGCGTCTTCTTGACATTGAAACGGGTGCTGCAGTGCTAGTCCCAAACGCAATTCCTTTGGCAGTTCGTTCAGCGTCTTGTCGGACATCCAG
Source organism: Dermanyssus gallinae (assembly GCA_003439945.1). Classification (NCBI taxonomy): domain Eukaryota; kingdom Metazoa; phylum Arthropoda; class Arachnida; order Mesostigmata; family Dermanyssidae; genus Dermanyssus; species Dermanyssus gallinae. The sequence goes on along the minus strand of QVRM01003762.1, from coordinate 530,283 downwards.
ACTTTCCCGTATACTGGATAGGGATCCAGCAAATTCAAAACCGGAATTGAATATCGGCTGATTGAACACCTTCCGCAGTTAAAAATCTGACAACACCTCGATGCTCTCTAATCGTTTTGCAATAGGAATGCCATGATGTGCTCACACGCACGTCAATTGGAGCAACTGCCTGCTTCCAGTGGACGTCCACGCCGGACACCCTTTTCGCGTATCTAGATGTCTCACTAGGTTATTCAAAAAGGGCATATTCAAATTTCAACCGGTTTGGTTGTTACGGCGTTCCATACCTTTTTATTTGCGGAAATGCTTTGTATAGGAACTTTTGTGATATTAAGAAGAGTTTGCAAAATTATATTTTTCTATATAAAGTTCTGCTCTAGCTAAGATCAATCTACTATTTCAGGCGATGTTTCTTGATGATGATTTCTCCGAAATGCGCCGGTATACTTGGTTTTTCACTTCAGTAATGCGTTCTGTCACAATCATGCATTTTAAAAAAATTATGTCAGACAGTCCACCTGTAATAACAGTCTAGAACATTTTTCATCTCCCTCCTATACGAAACATTTGCGCTCCCCTTTTTAATTCGCAAAAATAATTTTCGCGCCGAGCTTAAGTACCCCTCAGATCTTAGACGATTTATCCAAACACTCTATATATATATATATATATATATATATATATATATATATATATATATATTCAATAATAATATTACCTGGCATTCTGTATGTGCTGTGTCGACATAAAATCAATAGCCTACAGCACTTCAAATATACAAAAAATACGCGCATAAATATTTTTCTTCCAATACTTGTAAACGGAGCTGGGAGAATGTCTTGTGAGTGGAAACAGCAATTAAATGTATACGCCAAGTCCGTGAAATCTGTGTACAAAAAGTAGTCTAACAGAATACTAGAGCAGTATCTACACATGATGTGGCCACGAACGTATGGCCAGATACACAAAAATTATGTATATGCTTAAATTACATATGTATGTAGATATCTGTGTACACGAGTTATTTAGAGACTGAAAGCGAAATTGATAGAGAACGCAAGGACAAGAAGCCAACAAAGATGTTTCGTATTCGGGAGGCGAACAATAGTTCCAAGTAATCTTGAGCAATGCAACAGTTTGCCCTTAGCATAAAACATCGAGACGGCGCGTATACAAAAAAGCCCATCGATCCAGAATACTTGACTGGTAGCCGCTATAGCTACGAAGTATCGCTCGGTTCGTAGAAGAATTACATCAAGGCTAATTGACGTGCATACGTGTGTCGTGTCACGTTGAAACGAAACGACAAACGAATAAGCGGTAAAAAAAGATCGTTACGTTACGTGCTTGCTTGCCACAGTACAGGGAATGGCTCCAAGGAGCTTTCAAGAGCAGAGCTTTTTCAATGCTCCCCACCGAGCGGTCGACGTGGGGCAGACAGAGAACGCAGAGGACGCAGAAGACGACGACGACGAAAACGACCGAAAACCGAATTCATTAGGCAGATGACTGCGGCGCTGGATCATATTTCTTGCTTAGGCGCCTTTCATCTCTGGCCTTTCTTGTCTCTTTCGTTTCTCCTCCGCTTTGCCTCTGATCTAGGGGGGGCTTGTGGGTGGTGGGCTCACTCAGGTGCTTACTCCACCTCCCCCCCCCCCCGTGCGCTTCACTACGCTTCGCTCGCGTGTCGCTCGATCTCTCATTTGCCTGTCCGCCGACTCAATTTTCGACCGAAATTCGGTTCGCCACTTCGTCTGATTCAGAACTGCTCAGCAGCGAAGAGAACACAAGTGATGTGTTGTTGTCCTTCACCAGCCGAATCGCCGTAGTAGCAGCATTAGAAGGGGCAGCTGCTCGTTCGCTGCCATTCAGTAAGCACAGCAAGGCGGACTTCTTCGCTTTGTGTCTATCTGTCTGAGCCATGATCTTCGTACCTGTTTACTTATATTGTTGTTGATGTTGTTGTTGTTGTTGTTACTGTTGTTGTTTTGTTGCTGCTGCCGCTGTTGTTGTTATCGCTGTTCTCGGCATCATCGCAATTGTTGTTGCCTACCTAGCACAGCAGCCTCAGTCCTCAATTCATCTAATCATTACGACCACTCTATCAGCAGGTTTAGTTTAATCCCATATGTCCTGTACGTTCAGTTGCTGCCGCTCTGTCTACTCTTCAGTTACCATCTTTCTTGTAGGCTCCGCTAGTGAGGTTGGAGGTGAGAAGGAAACAGCTCTTACGCATACCCGGAATGGGTAGTGCGGGAGCCAATGCCGATGTTGTTGACGTTATACTCACTAAAAAACATCTCATCTAAACCCCTCATAACGAGGCGAGGGGCTGGTGCCGTTCCGTAATATTACTTTAACTTCTATTTTTTACTGTAGAATTGTGTTAGAAATCAAATTGTGTGGGCTAGAATTGTAGAATTGTGTTAGAAAGCTACTTGTTACTTTAAGCAGAGCGAATTGCTGTCTATGCCAAGTCTTTCCGTTTGCTGACGGTGATGGTGGACGCGGCAAAGTTTTTTTTCCTCAATGATGATCCAGCGTTTGAGTGTCATTCAAGAGAGCCATTGTGCCATTTGCCTATATGTTACACAGATTCAGTTCTTAATCAAAAAGACGAGCTAGCTGCGCCCTATTCCTGGTAAACGCCCGTGCATATTTCAACCGTATTTTGATGTCGTATTCTTTTCCCGGGGCATAAAATATGCAAACTGACAACGGAGTGGGTTCGATACAATGCAATGATTTTCTGAAAGAACCGTGGCCCGTAAGTAATTGGGTCAGCGGAAATGAAAGTGACTCCTCCCGCATTTAAAACCACCTCCGCACATCTGTAAAATTAGGCGCGTCCAGGAACCATGCATTGGTCGACTGACATCGTGCTCTCCCCTAAAAGAGTGAGAAGACGGAACTGACAGACTGGGTTCTCTAGAGCCTGTTGGTCCCATGGGTTCTGCCGGCCCGATACTTAAACTACAGCGGTGGTCGCAAACTTGTTGGCTCTTGGTACGTTAAAGGCCAACGGTCTCCGCGTTTTGTTCAAAAGCTGCCGGCATGTACGCAGCCAAAACGGGGCTGCGTATAGCACGATGCTATCTGCTAACGCCGCTGGGAAGTCCTCCGGTCGTCCGAAATGCCTCGCGGACGCGGGAGCTATTTAAGGAAATCTGCTATAGCTCCGGTGATCTTAACAGCCACGTACTGTGTACGTCGGGTGCATGTCAGGTACCCCCATATATTTTACTTCATAGAAGTGGGCAATGTTTTGTCCCCCTAGATACGATAGGTAAATTTGTAAGGGCCGTTTCTGATACAATATAAATGAAATCATTTCTGATGTTAAGTTGGATTGCTCTTTGCTCTCACACACAAAGAAGGTAGTGTAATCTTATTTGTTAAGCAGTACCTCTCTGAACTTCGGAAAAGCCTAAAATACCTTAACTTGTGTCATATACTGCGTAACCTAAGCGAGAGTCCTGCTGGCTCTACGAGATCGCTTTCCTGTCATCCAGTTTCTTCGTCAGTCGAGTATGGATAAAATATGCTACCGCCCTAAAGAGGTACTAGGAAGGATGTCGAAAAGCAGAGGGGTCATGTTGAAAGAGTCCGATTTTAGACATAAAGACTAGGCGGCCTCCTTCAAGCAGTCAGGATGAAGTGCTCGATCGCTGAATTGTCGCCGTCATGTCCATAAAAAAAAACCGTAGTTGATTCTAAATTAGCATTTAAAGAGCCTCGTATGGGATACTGTTTGTACTAATACCCCTATGCCTGTAAGTAAAGTAAAGTTTTCGGGCTGACCCTCAGCCAAGATTTTCGAATATATATTCGTTATATACAATTTCGTTCGACGTCCGTGCCACAGGCCTTAAGGCCCACTGCAGGCGTCGAAACATGTTTTGTACTGAGCATATGTTAACTAAGAATGTATGTTATTACAATAAATATGTATGTTACTAGGACAACAGCTGTACTAGGTGTGGCATGGGTACATGCCACCACTTACCGGAACACTGCCGTGTGCCATTTGTGTTCCATGTTTTGCCGGTTGCACGCAGCAGCCGATCGCCACGGAGACGGGCATGTACGGAGGTATGTCGGTCGATCGGTCGGCACGTAGGCCTGGCATCGTTATGGACGCACCCCCCGTCACCGGATTTGATTAGCTAAAACGCGCGGTGTAATCGTAGGACGACAAACGCCATTCAGCGTGCGGTAGGCCTGCGGTCCGCCAAACAAGACCAGGGACCTAGGCTGGGCCTACTCGCGCCCAGCACCCGGGTAAACAGCACAGCCTGCAAGAGCCTGCGCTCGGGAATCACACACATTTTACGAGGAGGGCTTACTACAACTTCTACCTGTACTTTCTACCGCCACACAGCCGCTTAAGCTGCGCTGCGCGTGCGGTCGCAAAGTTTTTTCGGCAATGAAGATGTCGTTGGATAATCGGCTGGGTACGTGGCTATAGGGACGGCCTAGCGGTTGCCCTAGTTTCAATGATATTCCAGATTCAAGACTGAGCAAATTACAACAAAAGCATCTTCAGATCTAGCCGCAAAGATCGTGTTAGGCTGGACGGTTTTGTCACGCATTTCTCTCTTCTCGGTTCTTGACTGTGTGTGCAGGTCAGCGGTGAATGGCAGTGTTACAATGGGTTACCTTATTTCGCCTCCAAGTTAAAGATTGCGAGAACACTTTTCAAAGGGGAGAAGGTGCGGCTTCTAATTCAAACTAACAGTCCCCGCCGACTCTAACGACTTGCTGGTAGATCATTTTTGTTTGCTTAGAAAATGATTCTTCCAGGGGTAGGCTTTTGTGCTAAATACATGTTCGTTGAGAAGTTTTATAACTATTATAAATGGAAGTAGGTTTCAGAATAAATAATCATGGTAACAATAAGATTAAACACACGAAATTAACTGCATTTTAGCATGGTTTATTAACATTGTGTACTCTGTCTAGTAGTGAGGTTGTAGACAAGCGACACGCGTGAAACAGCACTTTCATATTACATGCCTCCCATGCAACAAGTGTACTAATGCGTATACATGGCTTAAAATCCTGTAATCCAGCCATCATCAGATCTCTGCTGTAGGAACTAATGTGACTCAATTCATTGAGAGCCATGGAAAGGAGCGCCATTTCGAGGCCTGTGTCTAAGCGAGATTATCCATGGCTAATTATTTTCAAAATTACTGTATATGTATAGTGTATTCCCAGACCTAAGTATGGGCAAATGTTGACAAACTCCAGCGATTGGCCACAGCAAGGTATTACGTCTGCCGCAGGCAATCGACTCATAACAGCTCACAAGCAAGCTGACATGCATGGCAATCTCTTGAATAGCCTTGTCCTGTAGATCAAAATGCAGCACTGCCAATGGCAATAAAAGGCCAGATGTATAATTTCCACTCGAGAGAGGAGCTTAGATAAAATGCAGCAGTTTAAAGTTAAAAATGTTAGATAAGGCCACATCATATTAAATCAAAGTGCATCTATAATGGTTCATTCCCTGCTGTACATGGGGGAGAAGTGGTAGCACTTTTAAAGAAGTATTTTATTCCAAATCACTTGCTAGATCCAGCACAAGATGGCTCTGCACTGAGTTTCGCTGCCTGTCTTCTTATGCATAAAATATCGGTCAAGATCTTTACAACTGATCCATAATATAAGAAAACATCGTCAGCTATTTCCCTGAGAGTTATCGGCGATTGTTGAGTAGAATACCACGCACTTTTTAACGTTTTGTGTGTTATTGACGTCGGTCCGATCGTTCTCTATCTCTTTACATCTGTCGGGAAAATGATATTACCATGTTTACACGGCGTTTTAGGACACTGATTGTTTACCATAAACAGTTCGTGACATTTCCACCACTTTAGAACCTAACCTTCGTTAATCTTCTGTGAGTGGCGATTCAATACTGCCCAAAAGACACCATGCCGATGACTCAGGCCTTTTACAGAAACTGAGATTAAACAAGTGATTTTGGTCGTGCAAAACAGAAAATCTGCAGGCCCAGACCAAATCGAAAACAAACACCTGAAAGCCGATATGACTTACTTTGCTTGTCATTGGCCAACGCGCTCAATGTCTGTGTGCGTCAGGGCAGAATACCGGACAAATGGAAATAAAGTTTTCTACAGGCGATATATGACCGTATTTTTTTCTCCACTACAAGAGTAATTCCAATTAGATTTATTTCACTCAGATTGAGTATAATATACAGTTCACGATGTTTCTTCATAATACTCTATCTTCTTCACGCTTTCGGCGAGAGAAGTAGTGTAACGATGTTTTGTTCAGCGCTGTGCATCCCACTGCATGGTACTTGGCACACCTCTGCAGGCAGAACCGGCAGGTGCACAACTCGTACTCCTCGTGAAAGGCTGCGTTTGAACATACCAAGTAGTGATAACCATGCACTATGTACCTGGTGTATACGTGGCGACTGTCACATGCAGGACCAGACCAAAGGTGCACGGCATTGAAAACGTCCAAACCACCGACCTCCCGTCTGGCCTGTTCGACTTTAGCTTCCCATTCAGAAATGAAACATTCGTATGGTACTGTACGCGGCATCTTCAGCCTTAGTCGGATTGTTTCAGTAGCCGGTGGACAACCTGACATGAGATACACAAAGCGGCTCCTTGCTCGAATAGACAAGCAAAGCACTCGCTTCATATATAATGAGAAACACCTCTCAAGCTGGTTAAAATTCGCCAGTGTGAGGTGGTTCCACACCCTGTCAAGGCCATACATCAGCCCCGGAACAATCTTAAGCATGAACAGCCTCACTGCTGATACAGGCGATATATAGGAACAGAAAGACGTAAGGGATTCAGAAAACGATTGCGGTATATATATATATATATATATATATATATATATATATATATATATATATATATATATATATATATATATATATGTATACAAAACACTATACATATATTTGTTTATCTCTCGTGGCAAATAGAGAATACCGAACTATTGAGTCTGAATCGCGGCCGGAACAGCACGGATTTTTTTCCTGGTCGATCTACGTCTAATGCTGTTTCAATTGAGTTAGAACGCGCAAAACAATGGCGAAAAATGGCATACACGGTAATTATTGATTTAAAAGACTTTTGACTGCATTTAAAAAAATCGTCTCCTTGACGCAATACACAACAACATTTAGATCAAAGGAACACCATTATCTACTTAGCTTGCATAATAAATTTCGGCAAGTCCGTTTCTATTCAGTCTCTGTATTCACGCATTCGCACCAAACGCATTTCATGCCGATGACTTAATGGTTCTGGCCAAATCACGACCACCATTAGCTCTACCTAACAGAAGTTGCAAACGTTTGCCACGCGAGCAGCCTTACAATAAACAGCTCAGAAACAAATGTTTTAATATTCAGTAAAGGCGCATTCATACCCTACCGCAAATCAGCAATATACTTTTTTTTTAGAGTTTCGAGAATTTTGCCGTACACGCTGTCGGTACCGATACCACCAGATAAATAATGCCGGTTCCTGGTTCGAGCTCGTCAGCCAATTATCATACCTCGGAGTAACTTTCACACCCCAGCTCTCATTCAGCAGACACCTCGAAGAGCACTTACAGAGCAATGTCACAGCAGCCACTGTTTTGGTTTGAGACGTTGCATACGTGGTGGTACCCAAAAGTAGCCATGATCATTTTTAGACTCAAAGTGGCGACCATTGCGTTGTTATTGTTGCACTAAATTTTTGTTTGTCAAATCATGAACAAGGTAGTAGAAAAATTCACGTTTTATTAAACAAGTTCTAGGGCTGCCAGAAAACCGTCGACAACACGCCTAAACTTGCTCGGGAACGAGCCCTAGACAAAGACTGTGCACTAAACTAAATCCCATTTAACAAACTTGCCTTGGATTCACACAGCAGAGTGTGATATGAAGTTTGTATGGCGCAACTTGACAGACGGGCCCGCCGTCATATATATAGTTGATAGAAAAGTGTGGCCGGCGCAAAAAACAGACAAATAGTATGCTGCGTAACTTAGCACGGGTATCACTACTCTATGTTTGCGAAAGACGAACGTCGCGATGTTAGCAGATGTGTGTGCGTTTGTTGCGTTTGCAATTTTGAAATATTGCAAAAATCTGATGTGGGACGTTATTACAAAGTAGAGTGTAAAGAAATCGACAACGCCGCGTCACTACAACAAAGTTAAGATGATACAACGTGAATATATTTCTATTCGTGAATATATATATATCATTCATTCACTCTTCATTATAAGTTAACTAAATATAATTAAAACCCACTATATATATATTATATATATATATATATATATATATATATATATATATATATATATATATATATAGATTATAAAAAACAAAAATTGATAATACACAGGTAAATGAAAGATTCTATGTCAGCGGGCGTACGCTAGGTCGATATGTGATACCTAGTCACCTATAGGCAAACAACGCCCCTTCCACATGCGAGAGCGGCAGAGAGAGGGAGGAGATAGCGTCTTGCGATCGTCTCTGCCGAGACAACGCTATGACCGCCCATAGTGCTTTGCTAAGCTTTGCCCCACGAACAGCGACTACGGCATCTGTTCAGCTGAGCACAAACTGCACGTAAAACATATCGAAATAGAGCACAAAGGGTAGTATCAAGAGAGTACAATAGACCCAGAAAGAGAAAGGGAAATAGAGAGAGCAATAAGAAAGGATGAGGAGGCAGAGCAGGAATCAAGAGAGAGGGAACATAAAGAGAGAGATCGAAAGACAGAGACGATTATAGAAACGGGGACCAGCGGCGCCTCGTACCAAATTGAATCTGACAGCGGGATCAATCGGCATCCATCGGTGCGTTCCGAGGCTTCGAAGGCGCGCTATGTGGACGAACGCTTCACGCGGACCCTCGAACAACTCGATTGTTATGTGTCTGCTTGTGTGTCGTCTATATGTACACCCATCTACCTAACCGCCACTCATCCAGCCTGGGGTCTGCCCGATCAGGCCCAGGGGAAAGCAAAGCAAAAACAAAGAAGTTCCTTCCCCTCCCGCGTCCCTCGAAGCCCCCTTCACCCCGGGGGCTTCGAGAGACGCGGGACCCGGGGAGGGGGGGGGGGAGGAGCTTTATGCCTCTGGCGAGCCGGGAGGTATTTTGTCGACTCCTTGCACGATGTCGCCACTGATGTTGAACGTGGCGGCTACCGTGGTGGCGACGGAGGTGGGTTGGGCTAGATATCTATGTTATGTATGTATATATATATATATATATATATATGTGAAGCCTGGGGACGACGCCGGCCTGCTAACTGTGCAAAGAGCTCGCTGGGAGAGCGACAATTACATTTCGGATAATAACCGAGGCGCAAAAGCAGAACGTGTCGAACAATTAACGCATAATGCTTAGCCGACAGTAAATATTAGTAGATTAGATTGATTGTGATATAACGGGTGAGTATATTTGCTTGTGATCTTACTTGCGATCGGCACTCGGATACAACTTTTCTTGTGCTTAAAATCCTTGCACATGGAAATCTGCTTAAACTCTCAGTAATAATGATTTATTTTGAGCAAAAAATGACTATGCCAACACGAAAATCCCATATAACTGCTCATTAACTCACATACCTGTGGGACAGGTAAAAACTCTTGAGATGTTCTTAGCAAAGCCTGTGTCAGCTAACATAGACGCGCCTAGAAAAAAATACTTTAACTGTTTATGATGCAAACTAGCGGCGTTATCCGCCTAAGTGATCTTAGCTGCAGGAAATCTTTATGTTTTGTTGTGTTTTTTCAAAGTATGCTTTGTTGTTGTCGCTGTTCGGGATAAACGGCATCTGTACCGGCAGTCAGAACAACTGTAACAACCAACAACTGCATCTGCAACAAACAGGTCGTATGATGTTGGCAACATTCCATCAGAAGATGGCAGTCGCTAGAGAGAAAGCTGTACAAAACGGGATTATCCTTTGGGATGTCTGACTGTTTTTGGGCAGATTTGGAGGTCCATGCAACGCTAGCGGCCATCATGAAGATAACGACAACAACAGCAGTAGCAACGTCAACGACAATAAGAGCAGCAACAGCAAACAACGAAAATGCTATCGATCAAAGCCGTGATGGATTGCAGGCGAGACCTCCTGGAACTGGGCCATTGGCGTAATCCGGTCCGCGGCGAGGACCAATGACAACGAGGCGAAATGCTAAATCATCATGGGGCTTGAGACGCCAGCCACAGTCAGGCGCCTCCAGCAGAAGGCACATCGACAAAGATGAAGCACCCAAATAGATCATCTTGTTGTAGGACGCCATGTCATGTTCTTTTCGCTGTATCTCTCTCTCTCTCTCTCTCTCTCTCCTTTCTCTCATACACAAACGCAAGGACATACAAACAGACACACACGCACAAAAATATACATTCGATCTCGCAGTTAGCCACCTGCATTCGTCTCTAGTGCACTGCTGAGCACCTACATTATTTTCGTACAGAATGGAGGGGGGGAGGAGAGGCTGTCAATCTTGATCTCTCCCACTCTGCCACACGCAATCTCTTCTTCGTATTCTTCAGGGGGGCTCAAAGTTGGGAGGGGGGGTTCTGTCAATGGAGTGGGGGGGGGATGGGGGAGGGCTCTCTATCGACAATAGCCGTGTCGAGTCGTCTCTAAAGACCTCCTCAAACGCCATCATAGCTCCGCCGGTATCTGACAATGGGATTGGGCTGGTCGATAGACGCTGCTCTTATCCTAGCAGCATGACACAGCTTTTCAACACCATTTCGACTCCCCTCTCACGTCCACCTGGTCACCTAGACACTAGAAAAGCCTAGTAAGATGTTCGTTCACGTAACACTTGTTTATGTCCCTGTGGGGGCAGAGGCAGCGCTCTCAGAGAGCTCTCCCTATGCGTAGTCTTAAAAATGTCTACACTTTGCTGGTCTGAATATCATTGGATCGTTTCGTCTGTGACGAGCCTTGTAGACGATGTTGTTGCGCAGGCTTTTGTTGAACGCGTGACGCGTAACGGAACCGTCAACGATATTGTCGATTCAATATAGACAAAGTGGTCCAAATGTAGTTGCAGCGTCCTATCACTATGTGTCACTATTGGGGAAACTTTTGACAAGGTACTGTTGCTTGTTACGTGTCCAATTGTGGCAAAGTTCGAGGTTTGTAAAACAGGCGAACGGACGGACGGGATTCCATTTACACGTCAAAAGCATGGCCAGGTGACTAAAGCTATGAGCCAACCTGCTAAATGCGCTTTAGAAGGTTTGTGTCGCAAACGAGCTTTACGCCTTTGCAAGGCCCTTGCTGCGGAGATTCCAAAAAGGGGATATCAACCTCAGCTAGATGCTCAGTATCCCACCACTATTGAGCGTTCACCTAATAAATCGATATTTATTGACGTATTCCTAAATAAGGGGGACAAAGTTTGGCCTCGCAAGCGTGTATATTCTTTCCCATGCGTGTCGTTCAAAGCCAAATGCTTTTCGTATATATATATATATATATATATATATATATATACAACACGGCGCCTACTACCTAAATTAGCGCGTAATATATAGAGACAGGACAAGCAGACAGCAGAATGCAAAAGTCATGCTATCCAAGTATCCTCCAAAGGTCACGTCGCCAGAGGACCACTCGGCGGCAAACATTCCTAGGATTGCCCTTCAGCAACTACTACAAGGTCATACTAGCCAACAGCCAACCAGAACCAGCTAGCGTGGTACAGGTCGAGGCTGTCGCCCTTAGCTACGGCACGTCAAGAGGCACGTCAGGACGCATTTCGTTCATTCACAGCAGGGCGAACGAGAGCACCACGCGCCCCGAGAGAGCCGTTACACGTCTTTCTAGCCACTGCACTTGATCGGAACGACTAACAACGCACGGCTTACAGCCGGGGCCGAAGTAACAACGGAGAGGAGAACGCTTCTGGACATACAATGGACCGCCGCGTAAAATATCGAATTTGTTAGTTAGAAATTTGAGCCACGGCTTCATACAGAACGTAGACGGGCCTACAAGCAGCGGTGGATCAGTGCGTTATAATTAGCTTGGTAGTGTCGAAGCTAGCAAACGACAAGATATGATCCACGTTCAGGCGGAAGCGTGAACGTTATGCGACGAAAATAGTCGCAGGATATGTGTAGCCATCTCCGAACAGAAGAGACAAGCACTACAGTGATTGATAAACTCGTTCAGTGATTTAGTTCATAGAAAATCGACGCAATTACGTGTGATTATTTGCAAATAGTTGATAATAATAATAAATGAACAAATTAGGTTAGTATGGTTCAATAATAATAATAATAATAATAAAGAGTTGAATCACTGGCCAGGCTGGCTCAGTGACCGTGTTTTTATGTATAATATTTGACTATATACCTAACAAAGGTGATTAATGAATGAATGTAATAATAATAATAATAATGCTTGACGACTTAGGCCCAATTTCAGTATTCAGCTTTATAGCAAAATGTATTTAATACTTTTGTTACAAAATTTGTTGAGAAAAATCAAGTAATCAACGGTAAACAATACAAATTTGGACAGTGAAGGTGCACCGAAAAAGCTATGCTTAGAGCACATTTGGAATAACAAACTAAAAACAAAGCATTATTCAGGTGTTGTATTTCTTGATTTAATGAAAACGCTGGATAGTGTAAAGCGACAAAGACTAGGGTCTAGGGTTTGGGGATAGAGTTTGTAACTTTTTTAAATCCTACCTAACTAATATAGACCAAATTGTTGTTCAGAAAACTGTGCAGTGATAGTCATAATTAATAAAAGTAATAATTAGGTTATCATTTTATCCATTAGCCTCGTCAGCAATCATTTGAATGGTATACTGCGTTGGGCATGCATTTTACGACAAAAGCTAAGACATATCGCTCTAACTAAGTTTCGTAAAATACGTTACAAATGTTTTATTTACTCGTAAACGAGACATGGTGTGCTACTTTATGAGGATGTTTTTCTTAGTTAAGATACTTCATTGCCTTCGACTACAATAAAAAAAATTGTGTAAGAAACATTTCTGATTTGTGATAGACTACTATACTAATACTTTACTGTTTCTGGTTATATACGACACCACGTACTACGTGTACGTATATTAATAAAATGTACGCTAAAACATGTCAATAATAAATTGACCGTCCCGTCGGCCCTAAGAAGGGGATTTTTCCTAAAATGTATCCGGCATCGGTGAATTAAAATGGTGAACAATACGTGTGCGTGTATATATATATATATATATATATATATATATCTACAGTTACGTTTCTACTCTTGATGTCTATACACGTTTCCGAATGTCACTTTTTTGTCACGAACTTTCTCGCAATCCAGATAATTCAAGACCCGACTGTATCGCAAGTGTGTGCGTTTCGTGGCTATCCAGGTGTGTTCTGTGTACACGAAAGTTAGGCAAAGCGGCTCATCGCAACGTAGGCCTACCGGGTGTCCGCCGGATCATGAGTGCAGCGCGCCAGCTCAGCTTCCGAGTGCGCATGGCTTGCATAATCCTCTCCGTCGTCGTTATCGTGGCTGGTGTCCACCGTAGTCTTACGAAACGTTACAAGTGTTACAAATGCGGTGACAACAAATGTCGCTCAAATGTAAACTCTTTCACACATCTAGCTCTCCACGGCATAATAGACAGACAGGTAGGCAGACAGGCAGGTAAACCGGCAGTTAGATGGATCTGTGTCAACTGTCAGAAGTTCTTGCCGTCGTCTGGGTCGACTCTATGCCTAATCTTCAGCCGAGCAATAGTGAGCTAGTTCAGGGGTGCAAGTGGAACAAACAGAACAACCATAGTAACATTTGTGACAGGAGCTACAACAAAAACAGCAACAACAATATTAATTTTTACATTGACTGCAGAGGCAACAACAATATTAATATTTGCAACGACTGCAGCAGCAGCAGCAACAACAACAACAACAACAACAATATTATTCATATTTGCAACGACTGCAGCAGCAACAACAACAACGACAACAACAACAAAAACAATACCAGCGGTACCAACAACAACAATACCAGCAGTATGTGTCAAATTCTATATCAGCATTACAGTCCTACCAGAGGAAACAGGAGGGTGTCGATGACGACGACGACGACAACAACAACAACGCGCGAAAGCGGAAGGACGAAACAGAGAAATGGAACTCGATCGATCGAGTGGATAATATAGAGTAGCCGCCGCCGCCACTGTCGTTGTTCGTAGTAGAACTTGCAGAATTCGCAGTAGTAGTAGTAGTAGTGACGTAGTTGTTAAAGTGGTAGTCGTAGTCCTCACAGTAGTAGTTATAGTAGTAATAGTCGTAGTGTGTATTACGAGTATCGCTAGTCCCCGTAGCCACTCACGGACTGGCAGGTAGATAGACGGGCCCGCATTTGCACACGCGACGGCCAATGCGCCTCTCTCTCTCTCCCGCGCGCACACCTATTTCTCCTCCTCCTACTATAGCCAATGCTCTCTCTCTCTTTGTGTATATATATATATATATATATATCATTCCCTCTCTCTCTGGCACGCGCGCTCGTGCAAATACTCTGCATAATTATTCATTCCGTTTAATCTGCAAAGCGCGACACACCGACTTCGGTGAATAATACGACGCTACCGACGTTGGCTGGCTACCGGCAGGCCGGGTAACGGTGGACAACGGTGGAGCCGCCGTCAAGCGTACGCATACAATGATGGGTATACAGACGCCGTCGGGGCACGCTCTTAAAGAGAGAGAATGAGAGGGAGAGATATATGGAGGGGGAGAGAGAGCTAGGGGGGAGAGAGATACACGTTACGCACGCTTACAAAGGCTACACTTCAGACACATCTACATATAGAACTGTATACAGTATGTGCGTAGACAGAGTTAGAGAGCACGTCCGCGTAAAGAGTAGTTAGCAAAAGAGGTAGATAGGATGGATAGACGCATGCGTAGATGAGTGGGCATATAGCATGCGTATTGTATACAGGCGTTAACGGGCTGTAGACGGACGCATACAGTAGGCATACTGTATATATATATATATATATAAAGGTGTATATAGTAGGCGTACTGTATACAGGCGTGTACAGTACACGTGTATACACGCGTATACAGTACGCGTGTATACAGACGTATACAGTACGCCTCTATACAGACGTACACAGTAGGCGTGTATACATATGTCTACAGTACGCGTGTATACACGTGGATACAGTATGCGTGTTAAGCGCGTACGTGTATAGAGGCGTACTGTAGTTACCTATGTGTATAGGCGTGTACAGTACGCATATATACAATATGCGTGTACAGTACGCGTGTTTATAGGCGTATACAGCATACGTGTAAACGGACGCATATACAATGCGCCTGTTTACAGTAGCGTAAACATTACGCGTGTATACGGGCACATACAGTAAGCGCCTATGTTTCTAGGCGCATACTGTACGCATTTATACAGGCAAATTCTGTACGCTTGTATACAGTATGCGTGTGTATAAAGTAGCGTATACAGTATAATGTGTGTGTATACAGTAGAGTATACAGTAGCGTATACAGTTTGCGTGTGTACAGTTTGCGTGTACATAGTATGTGTGTATACAGTAGCGTATACAGTATGCGTGTATACAGTAGCGTATACAATAATATGTGTATACAGTAGCGTATACAATAATATGTGTGTGTATACAGTAGAGTATACAGAATCCGTGTATACAGAAGCGTATACAGTATGTGTGTATACAGAAGCGTATACAGTATGCGTGTATACAGTAGCGTATACAGTATGCGTGTATACAGAAGCGTATACAGTATGCGTGTATACAGAAGCGTATACAGTATGCGTGTATACAGTACCGTATACAGTATGCGTGTATACAGAAGCGTATACAGTATGCGTGTATACAGTAGCGTATACAGTATGCGTGTATACAGTGGCGTATACAGTACACATACGTTACAAACACAGCGTATGCGTTGGATGGCTTCGAAAGAGCCCCACTGCCGGAGGCACACTAGGAATCCGTAGCCGTAGCGGGTGGGGGTGGCGGTGGTGGGGGATGCTGAGGGAAGGGAAAGCGGGGGGAACCGAAACGTGGACGGCACGGAAAACCAACACGCTTTGGACGACAAACGAGAAGCTATCCCCTTCGCTTTCCTCGTTGTTGCCGTCGGTCCTAAATCACTATGCGTACATATATGGATAGGTAGCCGGCTGCTGCAGTGGCCATGACGACAACCTGGTTTCCATACGCGTATCTCTCTCTCTCTCTCTCTCTTTCTCTATGTGTATGAAGAAGTATGTACTCTTATGCACGTATGTTGGTGGCGTACATCTGTGCATGTTGCGGATTTGGCCAACTCCACGGCCAATTCCTCGCGTATTCCTCCATCCTCACAGCAGTCTAGATGCATGTAGATCACGTAGATGAGCCGTGGACGAATTAGCTGATGGAATGTCTCGTTAGAGTCCATATGCTGGCGTATTTTTTCACTCCTTCATCATTCTCATCGTCGTCATCGTCTCAGCCTGCTGCTAGGTTGCTACTGTAAATACAAGCGTGTGCGCTTTCTGAACTGGCTCGTTTCACAAGCTGTTCACAGCTTCGTCGTACCACGGTGAGAGTTAGATTACCTCACATTGGTCATCATAATCAGACATTCTACAATAGAATCTATCCTTGAGATTTATGAAACAGCAGCAATAAGGAACACTCAGCGCTAAGCTAGCAGAGTGAGAGATTGAAATCCAACAAAGGCCTTTGCAGCCCACGGATTTCATCACATTCTGTAGGTTGTGGAGGGCTTCCGTGAGCCAACAGAAGGATGACGATGCAGGCAGCGATGGAGCAAATGTAATAGATACCATGCCGTGAAATGTCCGGCATTTCGGTTCATAGCACAACTGGCAAAACGCTAGATTGATAGTTGTCTCGAAACTCGAAACGAAACCGATTAAACATATACACATTTATCCAGCCCGAGTTTTAAAATATATATATATATATATATTAGTAGCGGCGATGGCTTAGGCGGCTAACGCACCGTTCGAAACGGGGCATTGCCATGGCAACCATAGTGATCAAAACAATCGTAAGTTCGAGCCCCGGCCTTGCTGGTTGTATTTGTTGAACGTGGTTGTTATTACTCTGCTGCTACATTATTCTGCTGGAGAAAGCCTATATAAATCCAGTACGAGAACGCGATGACGAAAGATGCAATTAGACGACATCGTGCCACAGGCAACTTAGCCCATTACGAGCGTCTAAAATATAGTTGTCAGAGCGTCAAAAAAAAAATATATTAATACCGTATAATTTTTCTACTACCAGAAGTATTGGACACTATCATTAATTGCTGAATTGTCTTTTCTATAAGAAGTCAAACCTTGTACCTGCTGGCACAAGATGACCTGGAAATACGCATTTAATGTAAACTCAACACACTTATAAGCTACGATGCATTTAACTGGAGCATGCCGAGGGCTCCAATATATTTTTGATCTCGTTTTGCCGGTATGCTACAATCCTCTTTTTGTCCTGAACATTATCGTCGTGACTAATTCTGCCAAGGTTAGAGGAAATAAATCGATTTTTTCCAACGCATAGACAAATAAAAGCTGGATTGTAAATTGTGCATTGCACTTCACGAACATCTTTCTCGTTCACATTCTAATTTGGCTCTGGAATAATGTTTGTTTCCTAATGTACATTTTATGCTTACGTAATAGCATGAACATCTTCTCTATCAACGAGAAGCCGCGATGCATGGACGGGGATCGCTGGGTTCATCTGATTTTTCGCGGCATGTATGCTGCAAATTATTGCCGTGACTTTATAAAGGCTGTAGTGCATTAGCTTGCTTTTTGTCTTTAGCAACTAACCTAAATACCATAAAATGTTGCATTTGTCTGTAACTACTATACACCTGCCTAATATAGGCCGCCTATTTCCTTTTTGATGTGAAGTGAGAGCAGAAAACAGAGAAATTCATACATGCCACTTTTCTTACAAAGAGAAGTGCCATGGTGGTCGCTCACACGTTCCCTGATGCTTTCACTGCGTACGTATTTGCTTAATTTTAATTGCCAGCTGCTTGCAATAGAGACGAAAGCAGAAGTGCGTGCTACTTTTAATAATTGCAATAAATACAATAAATATTGCTAATTTTATATTTATTAAAAACTAACCCTCTGCGCCATACCATTTCATGTTGCCGACGAACCACCGTCATGGCGATATACTTTTGCTAAAAGTCTACTAAATTTAACTCAACAGATGTGTTCTGTCTATTATCCATTATTTATTAAGAGGTTATATGTTAGCTATTTTGTCATGTGTTGTTATTTACAAGTTTATTTGTGTACACTTGCATAAATTAATAACGACTGAACTGGCTATTTTAGTCTACTCAATTGATGCCGTATTAATTTCCCAGCGGGCTCCTTCAAAGCTATTTATTATTTACAATAAACTTGTCACAGTCCGCGCTGTTGGCTGTAACAAGGCTGAGTCTCGCTTTCACATAGTTTCCACACTACACCGGTCTTCACACAGTTTAGCGCTTGAAAATATATGCTCTGTGTGATACGTTCTGTACGTAGACGATGATCTATTGCTATCGAAGTAAGGCTACCTACTAAAGGAAACCATTTTGGTCATCTGGCTAAGCAAAACTTTAAATTAACTCGAGACTTAGAATTTAAACTTTTTAAGGAGGTTATTTTTAATTCTAGACCATCCGTATATTGATATATCTAGGAATTTCCCAACAGTCTTTATGGCATCAGCTTTACTCTCAGCTGAATGGTCAATCATATATTCACTCAAACTGCATCGTTCAAAGAAAATTCGATCAACAACAGGGGTCGAACTGGCGACACGCCGGTAGATGACAACCATGACTGACGCACTAGTCCTTTAGACCACGCCGCCACTAGGTGGGTACCTCAATTGCATTGGTAAAACTGAAGATTTACCCGTTTGCCGTATGCGCAACTCAGGAGAGACTGACAATATAAACACTATAGCACTGCTACGAACGCTGTACCTTTTTCAATACTGAGCGAGAGCTACTGTCTTAGAGTCCAAGATTTGCGTGTGGTGGGATTATAGAGGCGCGACATACTGTGAAACGCTTAGAAGAGTCAGCATGGTGTACCGGCATTCTTAAATTGCTCAGCCACGTCGAATGAACAAGGCGCTTCGAGATGGAAGCGCCAACCGGGGCCGAAAAAGGCCCAGTTATCTTGCTTTATGACAACGCTAGCTCGCACACCGCCAGCATCGTTGTACTTTGCGTGTTTCTCGGAATTAGCACTTACGGATGACCAACTTTTCCGCTTACTATGCAACAAAATAAAGAGTAAATACGTTGCAACAGAAGCTGATCTTAAAAACTAGGTAAATATTTGTTTGTCTAAAAACAAGCTAATTTCTGGCAAAACGGTTCAAACTCCAAAAATTGGTCGAATATGGTGAGAGGTCGTAAACAACGAGCGAGATTATAAACTTTACTGATGTGGTAAAATCTTTTTATTAATCTATTTTTCAACGCATGTTGGTGTCGTCTAATGTAACTCTACATATACATATGTATGTATAAATGTATATTGCATGGATACCTCATCTGGTACAAAACTGGTTAGACGGCAATTTGATGTTCTGGCCAAAAAAGTTTTGGCCATCAAAGGGTCCAGATTTAAATCCTCTGGACTTCTTGTTATGGGGCGTAATTGAGAAATGTTTTTAGAAGTCTCTACACACTAACTTTTCATTACTACGGTCTGGCATTTTGTAAGCATTTGAGAAATTATCCTGGAATACGGTGCAACTGGCCTACGCACAGTTTTGTCCAATTAAAGCAAACGGCGGATACATTGAATATACAGATGCGTGAAGAGTTGCTGAGTACAAAGAGTTTAGAATATCATTATGGGTTCCTGGATAGCAAAATTAAGATTATTTTACAAGAAACCACTGTTTATCTTGATTTGAATATATATATATATATATATATATATATATATTCTGGAATATTTTGACGCCCACATTGAAAATCATATATATATATATATATATATATAATCCTTGCATATTCACGCGGCAAATCACCCACAAGTAGAGCAGGATTAGAGAGTGGGGGGACGTTGTGACAGAACCACCCATCTATCTTAGCCAGCGGCGAAGGGTCATCCAGGAATCCGTTGGTCTCATTCGCGGTCCTATCAGAACGGAAATCAATATAATCGGCTGGGCCTGGGTTGATGACACCCAGGCGCACTACACTTCGTATTTGTCGGCCTGCTGGCCTGCTGACTTGAGGCAGGCCGACCTCACAGCTCACAGCACCTCAAACTTTGATGGAGGTCAACACCTCCGTCTCATTGTCTTCCTCATTGTCCCTACCCCTCTCTCTCTCTCTCTCTCATTCACTCTTACGCTTTCTGTCTCTTCAGGCCACCTCGCTCTATTCTGTAGTCAGGCCACGTACTGTTTGTATGTGTGTGTCTGTGTGAGCGTCCATCCGGTCAGGGGTGGCGAGGCCAATGCAGACAGCGGACACCGCTTTGCACGAAGCCCTTTCCAGAAGGTGCAAACATACGGCTAGGCTTAGTTCAATCTACCTACCGCCTGTCCTACCGTCAAGACAGCAGCTCACACAGCAACCCCCTTCGGCGTGGCGGCAAGTGGCTGGAGAATGTAACCACCGAAGGGCACGGTGCCGCACGGTCTATAGTTTGCAGAGCCTAGTCGATTCCCAGCCACGTTAACGCCATATGCCTACATTCGCTTATTGACCCGACGATTCGCCTTCTACCTTTGTGGTTCTAGCTGCCAACGGACAAACGTATATCCAGGAGCAAATAAGGCAGTGTTACAACAATACAAATTATTTCTCCTGCCACTTCTACTATCACTGCTATACAGCATTAATAAGTTGTATCAAAACCTTAACCTTGTTGTAACGTGGCGGGATCGAACCCGCGACTTCAAGCCCGAGATGACTACGACGACCTCTGCCATTCCATCCCGTCGGCTACTTCAAGTTGGTCTTCTTCTACTTTCAGATTACGTGAACTAACTAGTACCGCTACTACTCTTGCATGTATGCATTTCTGGTATAGGCTGTATATGTGTATGCTATTATGAGAACGGAGCTAGGCCACAATCATGTCTCATTGCAATACGGGTAAGATATGGTGAATACGAACGTGGAAAAGTTGACTCAACGCTACCATTAGATGGATGTGTAAGCAATAAGTGCATCTTCAGTACTGTACCAGTTTGAATACGTGTAACGGCTTTGGTTGGTAGGGACAGCACATTACCGGAGAGGTATTTGTGGATTCCGTTGGCCAATCTGTCACACGTCGGCGGGCGTCGTGCGGCTAGCTAAATGCTAACTGGCTGTTCTAATTTGGACACTCCAACCTGATTGAAGATGCGGACGCCGAAAACGATAGAAAGGGGCAAACGTAACGAATTAAATATTTTTCTAATATATTTCGCAAGTGATTTGAGAAGATGTTTAATTGCAGTTAAAATATGTTTAAGACAGACGAGAATAATAATAAACGCGTGATGAGCCCCTTGGTCTGTGAGGTGATGGCTAATTTCTCCAGGTCTAAGAGTCGCAGGTTGAACTTCACCGCGAAACATGGTCTAGGATGGAGCCGGCCTGTTTGTAAACGTCTGGAAGCTGTTGAGAACATCCGAAATCATCGGCAAAATGTGCATTGCTGATAGAAGTGGTCTCTTTAAAAAACAACAGCGTGCTCTCGTTCCTACAGACACGCAAACAAACAGATCAACATGTCTGACAACGCAGCGTTGCACTCGCTTTAACTCACCGCTATCTTGGGGCGGGCATGCGCGGCTCGGCCCCATGTAGAGGAGATGCTATCGAAGTTCGATCAGCAGTTGCTTGTTGGCAGCAGTCGTTTGCCTGCCAAATAGCATTACCATGGCCGAACATCGGCCAATGATCAACTTCACCGCCGCAGCCGGCACATAATCATCAATGTGTCATGCTTACGAGATCTACCTACTACTACTACTACTACTCCTACTGCCACATTGCGAGGGTGACTACTATTCCTTGCCCCAACCCCCCCCCACCCCATCCGTCACCCCGCGAATACTACGTGGACTACTGTTGCAACAACGACGACTTCTTCTTCGGCGGACGCTAGTTGGACAGATCATCCCCTACGACGGAGCGACTTTCCTCCTGTCAACGCAGCATCTACGTCGCCCACACTCAGCCCCATCATCAGCCACCACCACCACCATCACGACCACGACCGCCGCCACATAGCGACTATGGCTGTGTCGCGGCCCGTTAATCTCCTGCATCGAAAATGAACAACTAGCCCGTCGCGCCACGCCGCACCTCACGTCTCCTCACCTCTCCGCTTCGCTCTTCTCCTCGCCGAGACTCGCCGCTCCTCCTCATTAGCACAGCTCTAGGCACATCTTGCTTGCACCCCCCCCCCCTTCCCGATCCTGGCCGCTTGCCGGCCGACCCGCCTCGTATCGTACCACTCGATCCGTCCTCGTACTCCGTCGCCCCCCTCGCGCGTACCTCTCCTTCTTCCCCTCCTGCTATGTAGATCATTCGGCTCCGTGCCTGCGGATATAATATACGTATCCGCTATTTAGCAAGCGGGCACGCCGCAGACCTGAGCGATCCCCATTCTTCCCCCCTCCTATGTTCCCCTCTCTCCCTATCGGTTTCTCATACTAACACGTAGCCCGCCATCTGTGACAAAGTCCCTATAAAGTCGCAGTCGCCGTCGTCGTCGTCATCATCGTCATCGTCGTTGCAGCCGCCCTTTTGACACACATCTTCTCCACCATTTCTCTCCCGCAAGCACCCCATGTTTTCCTTTTCTTCGTCTGCTCCTCGTCGTCTCCTCGTCTTCTCTTGGGCCGTTCCTTCTTACCCCCCTAACTTATACCCCTGCCCCCGCCCAATCTTAGGCCCCAACAAGCGCTTCCCCAACGAACGCGACAGCCGTGCTAGCCACAGCAGAACTGCACCGGCTGGCACCTAGGATCGGTCTGACGGTGCTGCTGATGCTGGTAGCCACAGCAGCAGCAGTAGCCCAAGCAGCAGCAGAAGTAAAAATATCCATGGCTTGCATCTGGCGAGCCTGCGCTCTGCTTTTGCCTTACCTTCTAGTCTACCGGCCCACCTCACCCTCACCTGACTTGGCCTCCTGAAGCCTTGCGCGTTGATTCTCTCGCTCTCCACCCTCACCCCCCCCATGCTCACCCCCTTGTCTTCCCTTCCCTGCGCCTTCATTGCTCCCCCTTCTCATCCCCCGCCGCTCCCGCACTCACTCTCTCACTCTCTCGCGATGTTTTCGTCTATCCTGTGGTGCTCAAATCGACCGTGATCCTCGTTTGGCGAGTCCGCATTTGCAGCCGCCCGATGGCGCCACCGGAGAGCGATTGTGGCGCCTCCACAGGAGTCGAATCGAGGTCCCGTTGGGCAAGTCTTGCAGCCGAGCGCTCAGACCGAGGCTACTCCGAAGCCGCTGATGCTCGCTATCCTCAACCTGTAGGATTATCGACTCGGACTTGGGTCGAGTGTGCGAGCCTTGTGTTGTTGCTGCTGGTGCTGCGGCCGCTTCAACGCGTGACGGACGTCGGATCACCAACATCATCTGATGAGTTCGAAGCGCTGCTTAGCGAAAGCTGCTTCGGGTTGGCGAGTGACATCGTGAGTAGTGTGTATGCGTTTCTCTGGGCGTCTTCTGTGCGCTTTGCCGCTGTTGGTTAGTGACAACGACAGCGACATCATTTCCCCATTTCCCGTCTTCTCTGCCCCTTTTCCCGCTTTCGCACGCAGGACGAACAAGCGAATAACCGGCGTGAATAACCGAAAGGCAGGTCGACGGCGACGAATCGCGCGCGAAAGATCAGTGACGTGGTGATGGTGCGTAACGCCGGAACGACACGACATCGTTGAGGTGACACCGTGTCGACATCCAGGAGAGGATACATGTGCATTGTAGAAAATCGTGTCATTGTAGCAGAGAATCAATCGAAGTATTAGTGGTTGCAGCGTGCGATTGTGTGCGTCGACAACGAGGACTATTATTGGTACTTCTGCTGCTGCTGTTGCTACCGCCACCCTGTATTAGTTGGACCACCGTGACAACAACAGCAACAACAACAACAACAACAACAACAATAACAATAATAATAACAACGTTTAACAATAACAGCAACAACAGCAACGCTAGGCTACCGGGTGGAACAGCAAAGACGCTAGAGGATCGCCGACAGGGACGTATCGGCATTGTCTGAGGTAAGAAAGAGGTACGCCATTAGAAACGCTGGACCCTTGCCGGCCAGATGTCGGCGCATTCCCATTCCCAAAAACCAATGGTCAGCTGCTCTGGCGGGAACCTTGGCGCCTTTATGCGTTTGTCAACGCAAGTAAGTCATCGGAATACTGTCGTCCCCGAATATTGTCATTGAAGTTTCTGTCGAGGTTGACATCAGTATGGAAAATTAGATAGACCGGTAACAGCTTGTCCGAGTACCCGGTACCCGATTCGGTCTGGTTGCATACTACGGATGAACGATCCGTAGTATGCTCCCGCTTAAATACCTGCCGTACAATTTAGCGGGGCGGAAACCAATTGGGAAACCTCAGTCCGAGCGGTGCTGCGTCGACTATTTGACTGTTCAATCAGTAGTTGATTGATAAATCAGCTTCCAGTGTATATGTGCAGGTGTATTTTGTTTGATATATCTGATTACAACTATTGTTTACATTAAATTGGCCAAAAAAGCTGCAAACATTGGAACTGTCGAACTACGTCAGATTTTGTAAAATCAAGCGGAGTTGATGTTTTTTTTCAGCGCAGCTCCATTGTTACCAGTTGACATTGAGCAGACACCTTGCGCTAGACAACCTGTTAACTCAATAAAATATTAACCGTTCAACGCAGTGGTTTGCAACGCTTAGCATGTGTAAAATACAGTATAACCATGTTAGGTGGGTAGGGTCTATTCTGGCCTGTTGCAGTATGCATCATAACTACACGGAAACAAAATACAGCACTCTACTTCTGCCGACTGGTTGGCTGCTTGTTATACGTGCCGTATTATCTGCTCTATATTGTCGCTACAACACCGGTTTGACTATTCTGCAAGCTCTCGCAAGCCGAATGCAAAACGTTACAGCACGTGCGTGACAGACGTGCGCGTGACATAACTTTCAACTACTGCTATGACCTACTTATATAAGACATAGGAGCCGTTTGATGCCGTCATCATGGAAACTGACAGAGAGGCCAGGCTAAACCTTTTATCTCCTTGATATTGATCCGCAGCAGCAACAGAAAACGCCGCCGGGCATTTGGCGTTATCCTAAACGACACAGCAAACGCGATCTTTTTGCTCATGTTGTATGCAAGCCGCGTACTGCCGGTTTTCGGGGGTTCAGAAACGGGTTGTTTTCGACTAAACCATTTGGTGCAGAGGGGTGAGACGCATGAGACCCCCGAATTCGGGGGTAGATTTTGTTGTCCATGTAGCCATCGCAAGCATATAAAGCCTTTTTGCACTGGTAAGCAAACCATGCACAGGCGGACTGTGGCAGTTTGCACGCTCCCCTCCCGCGCTTCCCTCTATTTCGTATAGCGTCCTTCTATCTTCTATGCTCGTTTACAGAGGCGCGGCAGTTGAGCTTGTTTGAAATTGTGTCCCGCTTCTGACGAAGCTTCTAAGGTTTACCGTTTACTTAAGGACTACAACGGCTCTACGAGAGGAGGAAAGC
Organism: Dermanyssus gallinae; assembly: GCA_003439945.1. NCBI lineage: Eukaryota > Metazoa > Arthropoda > Arachnida > Mesostigmata > Dermanyssidae > Dermanyssus > Dermanyssus gallinae. The sequence continues at coordinate 504,475 of QVRM01003762.1, read as the reverse complement.
TAACTCAACTCAGCTATCGTCACTCGCCATACCCGTCCATATAAGCCAAGACATATTCCTTCCTTTTCTCCCCCTTCTCGCTTTCTCTGTCGCGCTCCATCTCTATCTCCTGCTTCCTGTAAATTTCTCTGAGTTTCCCTCTCCTTGTTTCGCCGTCGGCTGTGCGCTCATGTGCTTGGTGGGTAAGCGTGGTCCTGTTGTTGCTGTTGTTGTCGATGAATCACCACCCACGTGCGCCCACATCCGAGTTTGCTCGCCGCTCTGCCTATGGACACCGCTGACACCGCTGTCGAACGGAGGAGGGGGGGGGGGATCAGGATACCCTAAGATGGGGACGCTGACTCGCGTTTGCTCGTCGCCATTGTGGCACACTTTGCATTGGTCGCCTAGGCTAGGTTCATAACGTTCGACGCTTGCATGACTAGATGTGTGTTAGAGCGACTTGTGACCCCGCGTCACTCTGACGCGCAAGCATTACTTGTACTGCCGCTTGTACTACTGCAGAGACAAGCACTACTGATTGGTAGCATTGAAGGCCAGCGACTACGAGCAGATGATGGTGATGATGCATGAGGGAAATGAGGAACCCGAAATCGATTTGACTCGCGCGAATGAGTTTCAGCAACGTTGGCGCGCTTGCCCAACTGTAACGTTATGTCGTCGCTCACCCTATGACCGTTTTTGTTTTGAATTCTTCTTCGCCGTATGAGTGCTAGTAGTTTTTATTACGAAGTAGACGATTGACGAAAAAGTTACAAGAGCCGATTACGAGTACATTTCGTTGGACAAGCTTTGTTGCAGCAACTTGCAAAATGTGCGCAATTCGAAACTGTGCAATTGGCAAAACGTTGATGATCGGCCGAGAGAAAGAGCAAGAGAAGATGAAGATGTGGTAATGATGTTGAAGAAGAATAGGGTTTCCTTAGTTAAAGGATATAATTCGCCTAGGATCCGAGCAAATTCCAAGTGTTCACGACGGCAAAAGCTGGCCGAGATAGAAAGAAAGGGGTGCAAAAAAAAGAGAGAGAGAGGGAGAGAGAAAATTACAGAGACAAAAAATACTTCAACCGAAACATGGCTATATTCTGCCCGTATACGCGTTAGTTCTACATGCACGTATATACACCACCGCCGACGAAATTTCGATTGTCGTGCAGCCAACCGAACGATGTTTTCCAACCCCTTTTAGATTGGAATTTCTCTCTTCCTTCTATTCCTCCCGCTTTTTCTTGTGTTTCCAAATTTTAAACGAAATGGGCTATATTTGTTCATTTGCAAGACTAGTAACGCTGCCGACTAAATAGGCTCTGCGGCGTTTGTGGTTTGGCCCTATGTATTCTTCCCAGCTATCGCTTCGAGTCGAACGCAAAGGGCCAGTCGAAAAAGCTGACGTGGATGCAAGTGCAAGTCGAAACCGGCTATCTGAGCAAGTAGATTCATCGCTGGGATCTAGTGCTGTACTCGATATGCCCTCTGCTGCTGCACCACAAGCAGAAACGACAGTACAATGAGCCAGTGTCACTCGTTGCCGTGCTAAATTACATCCGCCTCAAATTATCCGTAACATAGATAGCCAGCTGTCAATCGCAGGCATCCTTTTAGATTGGGTCATATTATATATATATATATATATATATATATATAACTACCGAACCTGCAGAGACGTTTGGATAAAGTCATTCTGTGATCTTTATGTATCCGTCATGGATATGCGTTCACGCCTTGTGGTGATCAATTCGACGTATCGACTCTTTCCTTACGAATCTTCGATCACGCTGCTCAGCTATAATGTGTAAGGTTACTGTTAAGCTGAGGCTCAGCCGTGATAGGCCGCGTTAACTTTAAGTATTTATAGGGGACTTTGAAACCGGGATGGGCTGGAGGGGCGGCTTTCTTCACCTAGAGACAGCCTCGTATGCGTCCGTGAAGTCGATGCCCGGCACTGGCTTGTGACTAGCTGCTGCTGCTGCTGACGGCGATGAATGCTTTTCGATACCGCCTTACAGGGTGATTACCAAAGCAACTCCACCTTACCACCTAGGTGGCCTAGAATGGCGCCCAGTGGCCTTTTGGTCCTTCTTCCCCGACGCCTAACAAACGGCCGTTAGAGGTCTTTCGATGTTCTATGCAGCTAAGCGTTTCGATAGATCGAGCATGCATCATATGTTTACCACCACCGGCATGTATCGCTGGACTGGTAACTAGCCGCAATCAGTATGCTTCTCTCCTATATATATACATGTATATATATATATATATATATATATATATATATATATATATGCGTTTGCGTGGTACCTAGTGGTTTAACGACGTCCATTGATAGCACCGGGCGGCGCAAGACTATAAAGCAGGGATATCACGGCATCTGACTAGGCTTGCGGTGGTGTTCACCGAAGCGGCCTAGACCCGTTAACTAACAACGGCCCAACGTGTTTAGCGTGCTTATATGCTAACTAGAGATTGTCCAGTAGCTTTAAAGGTCACAGGCGAGCAAAAAGATGGGGTAAAACCAACCAATGGGGCTTATGTACTGTTAACGCGTATTACAACTTTAAATAAATGCCGTCCACCTCCCCTCCTCCGTACGACAACACTATGAACAACAAAATATACTTTTTTAAACAAAGACGTGCGGGAACTGTCTAGTCTATCTGGTTAGATAAAATATGTGTATTCAGCCGCATCGAATTAGGCCACTAACAGACACACAGAACACTCCGTTTTCTTGACGAGATGGATCTTACGACATTTTTCTGTCGCCGATGAGACGACGAGCAACACCATCAAGGTCATTTGTGGTGATCCAAAAACAGCAGTGCGCCCGCCGTCTGCTAAGACAGGATAAAAATGTTTATGGCCCCATATAGACTGCCCCATCGCTATACGACCGAAGTATAATCAGCGCATCCACGTTCGGGATGGTCCTTGGTTGTGGCTCGCCTATGAATACATAGAGCGAAATGCGGAAGACGGACATGACTAAATGAGTTATGCCAAATGGTGAAAGCACCGCATGTTCAAGCTAAAACTGATGCTCGAGGTATATGTACTTCTGAATCGGCAAAGTAGCGCATATATATATATATATATATATATATATATATATATATATATATATAAACCTACATGCAAGTACTTTTTGTTAACATTAAATCTATATGCAAGGGAAACGTGTAGATCCACGATCCTGTTACTAGACTATGATTTTAGGCACTCCAGGTTAAATAGAGCAGTAGATTAACTATTTTCGGTTACTCTTTCCTACCTAGTAACGTTAACCAATGAGAACCAGATGAGACGACAAGAGAGAACTAGAAGAACAGAGGGGCTTGTCAACCAGCACCACCACCACTATCTAGACACACCGTCGTAGTTCGTCACGTGACGTAGGCGAGCGCAGCCATTTCTCTGTCACATCATTCGACATGGCCTCTGGCAGTAACCGCTGGCTGTGTTTCTGTGTGTAACTGTCTTGCTACGTCTATGTGCGTATATATACATGTATATATATATATATATATATATATATGAGTGTGAGGGACTGGAACAGGCGACGCTAGCGCCGAATCCCAACTCGGTAGTTGGGCTGAGCGCGTCAGCAGAACTGATGAAGGGAAGAAGGGCTGGGCTATTGCCGCCCGCCCGCCTGTCTGTCTGTCTAGCGTTGGGGGAGGATGTCTTCGGCGAGCCTGTCATGCGAAGCCTGCCAATCAATGTTTTTCTTTCCGGGCTTCGTCGGTTCGTCAGTCGGATGGCTGCGTGCTTGCTTACTGGATCGCTGGGCTGGACCCGACGGCGAACTCCGAGCACGAAGTCCGACCAAGACAAGCGAGACCTCGAGACTCGAACGACTGGACGTGTCGGGAAAGTCAAGCGACCCCAGCACGAGGAAGGGGGTGCATTGCCCGAGCACCGCAATACCCGCCAGTCCGCGCCGGCGGAAGTCGGCGGCCCTCATCAACCCCCCCGTCGTTTTCCAGAACCTTCAGAAGCAGCCTTTGCCGAACGACGATGACGACGACGGCGACGACGATGAAGAAGAAGAGGAAGGCCTTGGTGACGATGCTGACGAAGACGACTTCGACCAGACCCAAAAAAGAGTGCAGGGGCAGAAGGAAAACGAGTAGATGGAGCCTATTGCGGTGGGGCGTTTTTTGGCCTTCTTCGACTACAGTGAAGAGGAGGAGGAAAAGACACCTGACGACGACAGCAATAACAACAACAATGCCAGCATCATTGCCAAGACGCCATGTCTGCCGCGGGGCCGACAGCAACCGAACCGCGACCGAAATGGAAGCGTTGGAGGAGGGATATTACCAGTGGCTGCCAGGCGCAACAGATGGCCTATATTGGTTGGCGGCAGTTCGGCGTGTCGTTTTCACCGGTGACGGCGTCGGCAAGCAGCACACGAAGAAGCTATATGCGGATAAGGCCGCCGATGAATCGGCAGAGCGAAATTCAGCTAACAGCAGCTTTCGATGTGACCGCTGCTATGTGGCGGAATGACACTCCGGAAACGAAGCTCAAAGGCTGACGACGGTTGGTAACGACTCGATCAGCTTGGTCCAACAGCCAAATGGGCTGTTTACGTTCAAATGAAAACAATACGCGATCGGGCAAGGCAGGAGTGGAAGTTTATTAAAGGGCGGTATATTTTTTTTATCGCCACGCCACAATCAAGCAAAAACAGCAATGAACAGCTAGTTTTGAAACGATTAGCGAAGTGTGCGATTTCGTGGTGCAGAACAGCCTGGTGGTTGGCTATTCATTGGTAAAACAATGAATAACAAAAAATCCTCGGATGTGTCGAAGAAGGGAATAGTGAGTTGTGTAAAGGCCTAGTCATCATGAGTCCACGACGTACTCGCATTGCTGTCGTTGTTGCCAAGAAATCCTATAACGCGTACGTTGTTGCTTGCTACTGAGTTTTCGTAACAATGCTCCGCGGGCTCCAGCAGTTATATTAGTCGTGTCCACATATCTGGGTACGACAAGGCTGGGGCCCCGATTGGCTCCAGCGGACACTGTCAGCTGGTGAAATTTGTGTCCCAGCAGGATCTTGGAGTGGTTTCGACATCCGATGTATTATTATTATTATCATTATTCTTGGCAAGGCAACGACCGCAGAGAGGGGCACAGCAATAAACGATATCGGATTTTGTCACCCTGTCGATGGCAGAAAACAGGATGCGCGTAGCGGGGCGGATTTGCACTATTGCCTTCAAGACTAGGCTTGTCGATCGGAAAGGATTGGGTCGGGCTATTTTTGGTTCGTATGTTTTGCGCGAACGGTGACCTACGGCGAGGGAATCTTTTTGGTAATACGGAAGTCTTATTTGTTGCGACGACTTCAGGCTAAAAGAGTGGAACGAGACGTATTCCGTACTTTAACAAAATATTACAACGGACTACACTGAAACTGTATTCAGGAGCATTCCGAATGTTTTTTTTTGAAATAACGTTAGCGTGAGATGCGTGTTTGTTGGGGAGTAGGTAGGTGCTGTCTTCGATTAGCTCTAAAGGGTAGAAATGAACAATGTTTGTATTTGTCGTCATGAAACTAGTGGCACCACTAGACGTTTACATTGGCCACTTGACAGAAGAACAAGCACGTCTCTTCCATGCCAAGCCACAGCTGGTAAAGTAGTTAAAAGGTGCATTTGATGGCTCCAGATGATGCGAGTCAACTGGCACCTTTAAGCGGCTTTTGACTGCCATTCCTGGGAAATGAGTTCCGGCCATAGCTAAAAAAAAAGAGATAAACTGGTGCAAGAGCCGATCGAAGGCTAATAGAAAGCAGTGAGACGGTCAGCAATTCTGGACGACAGAATCTCAACGATATTTTAAAGTGACACTTCTTTAACAGGTATTAGCCGGGCATATAGCCATATGCTAAAGCCCAATGATTTAGGGTGCAAGAACTGCAACAAAAAATGTGTTAAGTTAGACTAAGTTACTCTTTATTATTATTATTATTATTATTATTATTATTATTATTATTATTATTATTATTATTATTATTATTATTATTATTATTATTATTATTATTATTATTATTATGTAATTATTCACTAATCTAGAGAACACGTATAGGCTTTCTATTTTCACAGCCAACACTTACCAACCCTGGCAATTCGTCCATTGCAAGGTCCGCAGGGAGGCAGACCGTGTAAGTAGAACTAAACCATTCAGTGAATCTCGGAGCACTCGGAAACCGAGAGTAAATGTAGCCGAGGTTCAAGTACAGACAGGACCTGGGGCTCGTCGAGAGGGATTTCGATTCAGTCGCAGCGAGCAGAATCGAAAGTAACCGAGAAGTGAACGACAAGAACAGCCCTACTGGTTGGTCAACTCCAACCCGCCATTCGAATGTGGACAGACGCCGAATGTGTATGTGGCGCGCTCAAGTCCTATTTAGTTGGCGAACCAATTGCTTACGGGATGATGATTCACACAAACGCCACCACCACACAGGACAGATTTCGACTCCACTCGTCGAAAGCGACGATGTCATTCGTCTAAACGAAATGCGCAAGGGCCGCCTGTTACTGCCCGAGTGGCCCCGATTCAGACCCAGACTCAAGTCTGCTAAACGTACCTACCAGCTGTCCACGGGGAGTGGTTGGTGGCTGACTAGACGGAGGCTAGTGTGGCCACTTGCCACTGAGACGAGAACATGAAGGAGCAGGATGTGGACGTGAAGGAACAGGATAAGGACGACGACGACAATGATGAGGAAGAAGGAGGACTGCGTTGTGTGTTGCATCCCTGTCAACTCTGAATGATGTGGTTAAAACGAAACGTTCTTCTCTTATATACACACTATCTGTTGTAGTACTTGTGGTAGTAGTACTGGTAATAGGAGTAGTAGTAGTAGTGGTAGTAGTTAAGTAGGAGTTGTAGCAGTGTTCCTATTTGCCTAACAATAGCATCGCTACCGGTGCAGCTCAACGATGACAAACGAACGCCGACGAAATAATGCAGCCCCCCCCCCCGCAGCCATACATCTTCGAGGGTTCTGCTTGCTAGCTGCTGTGGGTGTGTGTGCTGCAAAGACAGTCCGAGCGGGAGTCGTGTGGGAGTCGAGGAGGGGCAAGTGTTACCAGTAGTAGCAAGTAGCGAGAGCCAGCTGGCGCAGGCTCGCTTCTAGTGAACTGAGGAAGCGAGGTAGCGAGCGCGTTGTAACGCTCAGTAGGCATGGTCAGAGCAACAACAACCACAATAACAGCAACAACAACAACAACAACAATAACAACAACAACAACAACAACAACTGACGATGATGAGGACGAGGTAAGAGACGGGTAGTGCATGTAGACACTAGCCGCTTATTATAACGAGACAAATACACTGCGGCCCGACGACGTTCGCGACTACTGTAGTCGGTAGGCCGGTCGGTCGTGGCGTATGTGCATTGGCGGCCGGCTACAAATGGAACTAGAATAGCGTTCGTAATACACCAAGCACAATTGAAGTGTGTGGGCTTGATAATGATCATAACGACGACGATGATGGTGATGATGATGATGATGATGGTGGTGATAACGATGATGATGATGGTGGTGATGGTGATGGCAAGAACGTCGGGGAGTAGCGGCTATGCTAACTGCAACAAAAGCAACAACAATGGACAGGTGGACAGACAGGCAATCGACCGAGCCGGTTGCAAGGCGAGCTGGATGTAACGTCGCGCAGACACGTTCGTTGCTTGGCTCGACCAAAGGTTTTATTTGTGTTTCTGTGCGTGTGTGTGTGTTGCGTACCTGTTGAAAGAAGGCCGTGGACGTGGGCATGGAGAAGCAAACGGGCATCGTACTTTTTCTAAATCTGGCACGGTAGTAGGCGAACGGTCAGCAGCTTGAAGGCTTATTGCCATTGAATGGAGTCATCTGCTATTATAGGCTGCCTTTTTTCGTCTATGTCCTGTTCTGCACTATCGTATATATATGATCATCGTCGACAAACTTGGTCGTGTTTTTGTTGTTGTTCTTATTGTTGTTGTCGATGCTGCTGTCGATGTTGTTATTATTGTTGTTGTCGATGCTGCTGTCGATGTTGTTGTTATTGTTGTTGTCGATTCTGCTGTTGATGTTGTTGTCCGTATCGATGTTGTCGTTTCTCGTCGTTTTCCACTTCCAATCAAATGGCAAACGCCAGCAAGTGGTTACAACTACAACTGACTACAACAACGACCGTATCAACAACGACAGCCAGTCTGGACGTAAATCGGCGGCGGCGGCAATTGACGGAGATGAAGACAAACCTATATGCCTGCTTGCCGGTTGCTCCGGCCGGTCGGCTACAGCTAAGTGAGATGCCACCGCACTGTTGGGGCAGGACCAGCAGAGAGTCCGAGGCTTGCTTTTCCGAGGTCCAAAGACGGCTGTCTTCTCAAGCGTCTGCCTCTCCTAGGTCCGGAGAAGAGGCAGTTGTCCCTCACCCCACAGTTCTGGTGGGGAGGAGGTGGCTCTTTCCAAGTCCAACCCGGACGGTAGGGCGTGGGGCAGCGGATGCCTGGGAGAGACATCACCTGTGCTGGGCGTCTTGCGTCTGAACCGAGAAGCAAAAAGCCGAGTGAGCGTTGCCAGAAGAGCAGCGTTGCCCACGCTGGCCCACAGAGCTGCAGACGAACACGCATGGACTGACGCGCTCAAGCGATTCAGACACAGACAGATATCTCAAGACGAAGACCCCCACCGAAAACCTTCATACACCCTCTCGTTCTTCGTCCCCCCGCCCCGCCTCCTACACATCCAGCGAACGGGCTAGCAACACAAAAGTTCGGAACCACATAGCGTGTTGTATGTAAACACAGCCAGCGACAAAAGCACACAACTTGAGAGGGGCGTGCGCGCTGCCAATCGCGTACAATTGAGGAGGGCCTTGGGCAGCCTTGGTAAATATTGTACTTGAACTCGCACCACTCGAACCACCGAGGCACCGAAACAGAGACAAACAAACAGGCTTAAACAGACAGACAGATAGACGGAGCGATGATCGAGTCCGGCAGTCCTGCCTGCACTTCCTTTCCAACTCTTTTCCTTCCACGCAGCACAGCTAAACGAGACAACAAAGTGACTCAAGTGAAGACGTATTTATTACGCAGCCCGGCCCATGCCATGGCTGCTTTTCTATCAATAATATGATCAGTACTACAACTTCCACTACTCGGCTACTACGGTCTATCACTACCGCACAATCACAACTCCGGATACTATGCTAATGCTATTGCGGTCGAAGCTCTTCCTCTTTCAAGGTAAGAAGGAAAGAGACGAGCCTCGAGTTTATTTGGCTTCGCTTTGGCAGAGGCAATAACGCAGCTGGTACAGCAACCGACCAGCACCCTCCCACTGTTTTAGTATTTTCCTGCTGAGCGTCACGCACCCGTTTACAAGGCGATTCGCCGAACTGGTGACGGCGACGTAAGGAATAACAATAAGTAGCCGTTTAACCAGCAAGGACAGCGGCGACGACAATGGTAAAAGGTATTACTTTTATTTTTTATAATTATAGTTCAATTAGTAAATTGTGATGTATGCACATCTGTTTGACCTTCATGGTTCACTAGCTACGTCCATAACGCCCACACTGGAAGCCGCGTTGTTCCTGTAGACGACAAAAGACAATATCTGTCTCAGGTCGGTCTGCTGTGACTCTCTTTAACGCGTTTAGCTAAATCCGTAAGGAATAAGTCATTTTCCTTATTGATTTTCTAGTCAGTTTCGACTGTTCACTTCTTCTCACGGTTTCCGCATGTTCCGCTACCCATCCTGTGATGCAAGTAAAAACGGCCGCCGTGCAATGATATTGCCGCGTTCCGCGCTAAGCATTTGCCATATGCCTGCATATATTAGTATGATCGTACGAGGTAGCCGGGTAACTGGCTAACTGACGTACACGCCACGTAAGAAACTAATAGATGACACGCTATATGATCCTTGGTTCGCCGAAGCTCCGCATTTCTGCTCAGACAGCTGCTGTAGTCACGGTCGCAGCTGCGGAATCATCTTTGTTGGCCCCGCACTACCACTATGCTGGTGGTTCCTCTTCGTCTGTTGTTTCTTTCGGTCGTCACTCGCAAGCTTGAAGAGGCTGTGGGGCAAAGGGTCAATGAAAAATTGCTGCTTTATAGCTAATAGCCGTATGGTTTGTAAAAGTCGGCTAGTAGTGTTTACGGTGCTGCTAGTGATGTAGTGGTGGGTGCAGCATTAGAAAATCTACCGAGAGGCAATGAGAAAGACACATAGGGAACGTAAGCGTAGCTTTCTGGGGTCCTGCCGCCTGTTCGGGAACCAGCGATGACGCGATGATGTTGATCGCCGTGATGATGGTCATGGCGTGGGCGGCTGGTTTGGGCAGAAGGCCAATGGCTAATATTGCGTTTTTGTTACGGAGCACCAGCACCACTACGAGGACGGCCATCGCCAACATATGGGCCTATTATAGAGCAGGAAAAGCGGGGCCTCGGGCAGGCTCTGCGGGCAGGCTCTGCGGGCAGTTAGAAGGCCGTAGAGTAGTTAGTTGCCTACAGCAGTAGTAGCATGGAGGGAAGAAGCATGCGTGAAGGGAATTACCCGTAGTAGGTAGGAAGACAACGAAGGATAGAGGGGGTGAGGAAAAAGGAAGGAAGAGACACAGCTGGGAAGGCATAGAGGAAGTAGGGAGAGATAGATGAGAGGGAGAGGATTTTGCCCATGTCTCACTAGGACGAGTATGCCTGGCTTCTGTATGTATGCGTGGATAGGCCATTGGAAGATTGGCCGACCAGGCGGCCAGTCGTCCTCAGACAGGCAGGAAAGTCCCGGTGCGCAGCCATGCGCACGCGTGCACGAAGGCGGCCACGGTTAGGCCCAAGAGTCTACGATGAATGGCCTAATTCAGTTCGTAGCGCCGAGTAGACAGCAGTCCAGGTGGGCATATAGCCATACGTTCCCATAAGCAATGGCTCTGGCTATTGCTACCTCTATTGCTGCTGCTGCTGCCACTACTGCTACTGTGTAGTCTCACAGTAGTCGGACGAGCATAGTAGTAGTAGTAATGGTGTGGGGGTAGTGGTTGTATGTGAAACGGCATGCATGCGGCCTGCCCGATGAGCCGCCACGTTGAGGGTACAGCGCGGTTTGCTTGAATATGCAATAGCGGCACATCTCTCGCGCGTCGCCGATGCTGGTGGCCAATGCAGACAAGAACCAACAACGACGACGAACAACGACAACCACGACGACATTCTCGACAAAGAGACCCCGAGGGGAACACCGCGCCAGAAAAGATAAAGCAAGAAAGATGAAGGGGAGATTAGGGAAGAAAAACGAAATATCGGGCATACGACACCTCTAATGGCGACTGCGTTCTACATAGCAATAGGAAGCACGGGGGTTTTTAATGTTGAGCAGAGTTGCGTCGTTGCCCTGTGATAGTACCGCCGTAGGTACGTTGCTCGGGGAAGCGGGCTGGTCGCGTGTCAAGGGGCTTGGATCGCTTTTTTTGTGTTGTGTGCCCGTGCCGCAATATCTATCACCCTTCTAACCGATCACCTTTTTAAAGTCCGTTAACCGTATTCCATACTCCGTACACGACCTCTAGTTGTCGTCAAGGTAGTAGCGATAGTAGAAGTAATAACTGTAGTAGTAGTCGAGCCCGGTGGCGTGGTGGATTAAGTCTCCGTCTCGCAACTGGAGGAGACACATACATAGATGCGCGGGTTCGAGCCCCACCGTTGCACATTTGTATTTATGGGGGTCCGTCTATGAAGCAATGTGAAAAACAGTTCCGTGGATGTTAAATCTTGGCTGAGGGTCAGCCCGAAAACTTTACTTTAGTAAAAGTAAGGGCGGGTACATAACATGCGGTATGATGTGAGATAAGTAAACGATTGTTGGCCGCTTGAAGTCGCTGTCACGAGATCCGATCAGCTCATTTTGTTGCCTCTTAAGATAATTCTTGTTTTTGCATTATTTCAACCAACTTCACTAGGCTACTGCAAACAAACAGCCATCAACAGATCGTAAACATGTTTACCAAGCTAACTTAGTAATATCATAAATCCCCTCAAAGTATCAATCCTGTTGGACGCCTGCTACACCGTGGAAGGAAAAACGCCTTGAAGGTCAAAATATTTACTTGAGTCTGCGTTAGAGCGACTCTGTTAAGTGGCTTCGTATATAATTAATCCGGTGTTTATTGCTTGTCGGGTTTGCGCGTATAAATTGCACCGTAAGTACATACCGAGGATTCGATTCCTGATGATAAATTGACAAATGTCGCAACGAGCTCTAATTTTTCTTGCGCATTCGTTTATAGTCATCATGGGCAAATCTAGTTTCTGCTATCTATCGCATTGGGTGCTGTTATTTTGTATTTAGTCATCGCTATTTTGCTCGTGTCTACATATTAAGCTATTCAATAATCTTTTCTACACTTGTATCGTGTCTATGCACATGGGCTTGAAACGAGTTATGTTCGATTAATTTATAACCGCTTTTTCCAATATATATATATATATATACTATATATATATTATATATATATATACTATCATTCAGTATATACAATTGTCTACAAGTGAGGGTACGAACGAATATAGGTAAGCTTGTTGTGGTACAGTAATTTTCTTTGCACATGTTGTTTTAATTGTGAGGGCCTATGAAGCTATAAGGAGCTAGGTGTTGGTTGTCGTTTACCACCATCCAAGCGCACCAAGACCGTTCGTGCAATGTGGTTCCATGCCCGTTTCCTGCCCTTAGCCGTCAGATGCCCCCTCGGCGATCGGCGAATCGGCGATCGTCCGACCAACACTGCAGTTTCTCTGCAAGAGTTCCACAAGCACAGACGTCTTCCGGTAGGAAGCCGTCAATGTGTCGTTGTCGTCGAGTGGTTTCTTATTAGTAAAATGCAGGTTCTTCTGTTGCTACCGCTGTTTCTGCTGGCTCGCTGGCGACGCAGCGTCACCGTACACGTTCACCTCCGAAGCTTCCGTGCTTGTCCTCTCCCCAACGAGTCTGTCGGTGCCGATCCTAGACATTGTTGAGACGTTGCCGTCAGCTAGACGCCGTTGTTTTCATTAGCATACGGGAAGAGAACGAAGAGCATGTATTTCGTTTTGGCCTTTCCGCCTTCACGCTTCGCGCTGCGTTCTTCGGCTGCCAGCTTCCATGGTGTCTTTTACTGAAGACCCACCACCACCACCACCACCTCATAACTGTGTGAGGGATTCTCAGGAGGCTTCTTTCCATGGCGACTTCCTGCTGCTGCATCAATCCTGCGTGGACCGAACCGCCGAGCCGCAGCGCAGAAACGCAGAGTGCCATCACAAACCAGGCAATGCGTAAGACTAAGCGCATATAAATTGTGCTTTACCAAGGAGCTGAGCCCCTATTTCGTTGCATCGTGCTTGTTCGCGCCCGCCGCCGCCGCTCCATATCTTGCTGGTTCGTTCGTCTGCTCCTCTTGTTGATATTTTTCCTCTTGCCTGCTTTTCCTGCTATTTTAGTAGCTTGCGCTGGCTTTTTTTTCTTTATTTAGCGCAGGAGTGTTCCTTTTACTGCTTGTTGTTTTTTGCGTGGCCATTCATTTCCTGGTTCCCTCGACCAAACTCGCACGACCGCCCTTAAATGAAGAAGACGAAAGAAGGGCAGCTTCTCCATTCCACTGCGCCAATGTAAATAAACATGTCCCCCTCACCCCGCGGTGAGCAAACCAACTACACCACGGTGCCCGTCGGTGTCCAGAGATGACAAGACGCCGTGCAAGACAATACAACGCTTGCCACGTTCCATGCATCACCTGCGGTATGGCCACACTACCTTTCCGAGTGGTGCGAAATTCTCGTGCCGAGGTCTGTGCTCTCGAGATACGAAAACGCGGCAGCGCCGGCCGTCATGAGTGGACTAAGCGCATCGTATAAAAACAGCGCCACAACCTTAAACGAGCACACTTCTGATTACGCCGACTCAGCGGTCTGATCATGTTTGCGGTATATATATATATATATATATATATATATACACATACATATGAACTGTAAACAGAGAAGCCACTTGACATAGTTACACGCTGTGTGTAGGGTGCTCTCTCCTAGTGATTCGTATGAGGAACAGTTGTAGCTTTAATAACTATTGTAATTATGCTAATGAGGATGATGATGATGCTATTGTTGATGATGACTTATGCTCGCTGTATTAATAACATAGTTTATTGAAGTATGTTACAAGGTTGCGCGATAGCCTAGCCCGTGATGGCATTGTCTCTACTATAATAACGAAATGTATGTAGCTTCTTCTGAGCAAGTGCTATTTTAGCATATTTTTCCGTTTTATAATTGGCATTACTGTAAGTGCACAAGGCACCATTGCAAATCGCTATTCATTCGTGATCTCTAGGCTGCCACAGCTACCAACATGGCTAGAAACTGGCGGCGGTCAAAGTCGTCCGCTGTCTTTCTTCCCATAAGAAGTTCTTCTCGGTCGCTGGATGCCACGCAGTTTTTTCGTCGTCTGTCAGGAGCTGCATGCCCGACTCGATCACTAGATGACGCAAGGCGTTCGCATCTTCAGTACAAGCTTCGGCGACGTCACTGCATGTATCGAAACAAGTCCACCGTGCTTATCGACGCAATGCAATCTGACCCAGGACGGCTCTTGGGGCGAAACGGTAAAAAGCAAACTCTTAGCCGAACTGCAGCACACTGTACACATACACTGTACGTCTGTGCACGTGAGAGCAGTGCCTGCTGTTAATCAAATTTATCGTCTCGACATTGTTCGCAACAAGGCCGAGATTTTGTCATCATCGTCATGCACGCATTGCAGCTACATAATAGGCGTACTCTTGTCTGTATAGAGTTGTCGTTTGGGGAGCAAGAGACGAGCACGCTAGGCTTTTTTTTCTGAAATCGTGTCCCAGCGCAACCAAACTAGGGCCTTTTGTTTATTCTGGAATTCTCTGTTCATTGTTCAAGGCGATCGAAGCAACCCAGTTAGTTGATGTGAAGATTGGCACGTGCTGCTCCCGATCTGATAGTGAAGCAGTTCGTCGTTCCGTTTGCTGCATAAATGTGCAACTGAATAGTTGGTTTAATAAGAATCGACTAGCAATATCAAAATGCCACGTCATTCTTGTTTTAGATGCAACAATGCAAAGGTTTGTACAGTTGTGCTTCACCGCAGCTATCCCAGACCATCGTCCAATCATACGCACAGTGAGAGCGGCGTAAGTCTTTATACGAGTGTAGGTGGAAAGTAACTGGAATTTTCTAACTTTAAAATGAATATAAAAACTGAAACCGATTAACCGATTTTATTTATTAAACGTGTAATCTCTATTGCAAGTCGCAACCTTTATTGCAACCCCATCTCTAGACTAGACCATCAATATCCTAGGCAAGCAACCCCCTTTGGTTTCTGCATCCATTCTGAGTCTATGTGTGTGTTTACTGCTTCTGGTGAAATGATGTTCTTTCCCGGTTAGGATGTCCAAGAATAGATGGTAGCCTCAGAATGCAATGTCCGGAGAATACGGTGGATGCGGCAAATATTTTCCAATCGAATCTTGCTATCTTGCGGAGGCTGGGTAGACTCACATAGGCGGCCTCGTGTACAGTCTTGATAGAAGATATCATCCTTTCTATTCATGAGAAGACCCACTCTTTCTATTCATGAGACTTTGCCTTTCCTTTGGAGGGCGTTCAAAACTCTATCAAGCTGAAAGCACAGTAGACACTTGTGTCAAATTTCTGGCCACAATAAAGAAACTCGTAGTGGTCGAGGCCATGACTATACCACAAAACACACAGTGAAACCTTGCGCGATGGCTTTGTCTCTTTGCCGTCTTCTGGGGAAGCCTAGGGTGTATGATTGATCCTCCATTTTCCACATTGTCGTAAAAGAAACATTTTCCGTCACAGATTAAAATCCGGAAAAAAAACATCGAAGAACGGATACTCATTGTGTTGGCAAGCCAAGAAGAGCAGTTTGCTAGACGTTCAATTTTGTTGCGCTCGCTGAAATCATGAGGTTCAATTTTGACACAAAACCATGGGAGCGAAAGCGAGTGACGATGGTTGTGTGAACACACCCCAAAGTCCATGGTTAATTCACGCGTAGCCACTCACGTAGTTCTGCCTCAAAGTTTTGCGCAAACGAGTTTTTCGAGCGTAATAAGCCTTCTGGAACGGGGTTCGACCAGGACGCTGAAATTGCTAGGACGATACTTGGCAAGCCAATTGTGGCACGAAATCTTTGAAGTATTTTCCTCGCCGAATATGCCTTAAATATTTCGGACAGTTTCCGCAGTCGTAAGACCAATTGGACTTAAACAAGATTGCCGCCCGTAACTGAAATGTTTTGCTGTACATTTCGACAGAGTTCATATAGCAAAACCAACGATTGAATCAATTTTTCGAAGCTGTAGAAGATTCTAAGGTCTTTTGCGCTCACATAGATATCTGCTTTGTAAACATAGCAGACTTCCTAGAGGCGTGGCGAGCATTTAAAAAGCACATCAACATTGCCAGTCAAATTCAGCCCAATCTACGGGTGTTGTACAAAAATATCAGGCACTCTCTGTGCTTGCCTGGCCCCATTGGCTATATCTTTACGTCGGCTTCAATTTCCCGCTCACTACCTCTTTTTTTTCTCTCGCCTACCCCTCTCCGCATCCTCGCCTAGGTTTCTTCCCTTCTCTGCCATCTAAAACCGTGTATAGGGGGTACGTGAAGAGAATCTCTCATTCCGAAGGTCCGACAGACCCACAGGATGTGGTTTTGTGTTGTAGCGCGAAAGCGGAGTAGATAGGGAGGGAATTAGAGTAGGCGCATCATCAAGGGGGGAAGTCCATGATTACGCGCCGTCCCCAGCCCTATTCCCTAGCTCTGCCTTTAAGCGTGGCAGAAAATTGTTGTCATCGTCGTCGTCTGCCCAAGACATCACGGTGGTCGTCACGGCCATCTTCCTCCGGGTCCGTGGCGGCTCCCTGCGCCGCGTCGCGCCCGAGGTCTCTTGACTTCGCTCCAATGTCTTCTCGTATCTTGTTGCCCGAGGCCAACAATGGCGGCAACAAAAGCCGAGAGGAACACGGAGTGTGCCCGATTCGTTCGGCTGCGGCGGCGGCGATGGCATCAGCGAAGAGCCCTCTGCAGGGACTCGGCAGGCTAGCAGTCACCCAGCCACCAGCCAGCATAGTAGCCGGGAAGCCTTGCCGGGAAACTGCCGGCAGACCCCCCTTCCGTTGTGAAAGCTCCCACTATTGTTACTGTTATTACTGCTGTTGTTTTTATTGTTATTATTATTGTTATCGTTGCTGCTGCTGCTGCTCTTGTTGTTATCATCGCTGCAAGTTGCGCCTAGAACACCTAGATGATACAGGCTAACCGCGCCTTGCCAGCCTGTTTGCTTGCCTCCGGGCGGTCCGAGACAAAAGATAACAAAAGGCAGACTGACAGACTTGACCGGCAAAATAGCAAAACTCACCAGGTGTAGGAAACGGGGGGGGGGGGGGGACGGCTTACCCCAAAAGCTAGATAAGGTTTGTCGCTTGGTGAGCATGCTTACGGCTGTGGTAATAAAGTCCTCCCCCTCCTTCGCTGTTTCGCCATGTCTTGAATTGGCTGTGGGACAGGTGAGAACAACAGTTGATAGAGAAGTCGCCTCTGTCAACCTCTGTCGAACTGTTCTCCTCTAATTCCCTCTAATTATTCTTGGACAGGCTTCGGCCCAGACGATCATTCGTACGCTCTGACATAATAGACGTTGACGCGTGTTAACGTCATTTTGACTACTTCAGGCATGTATCGGGCGTATCCGACTTTACTCAAATTCGAGAGAGCCCGTATGTACATGCCGTGAGAAAATATCAGGACATGTCTAAACGAACGCGTTTGTGGAAATTAATTTATCTATATTGATCATAGACGGTACAGTAGTTTTAAAACTTTGCTTGTAAAGAGTAAGAATAATGAATTGCGCGTACCGGGCCGCTCATTTGATTGGTAAGACTTTTTCATCTCGCCGAGACACTTTCTACTTCCTTATAAACAAAAATGGAAACGCCAAGCCTTCAGGAACACTATATAGAGGAATCAAGAAGAATGTTGAGTATTTTTTAGTTTATTGTCTATTGGGAACCTTCGTAAAACAGACTCAAAACTGTTTTAAGAATGTGAATGTGGTCCCTGTGGCCGCCTATTCCCAAAAAATCTTTTTATCTAAGCTCACTCTATAAAACGAGATTGTTGGACAAAATCAAGACATTTCATTTATTATGGGTTTAACGAGAAATAATCTATCTGCTCTAGTCATACACATTTGCAACAAAAAAACATTTGCTTAAGGGCCAAGCATTAGTAATTAGTCTTCAATTGAGATGTATTTGATATCTTTAACTTAGAGTCGACAAAAATATACGTTTTCGTGTCAAATTGTACAGAAAGTTCTGCCGTTTAGAACTAAGCATATAAGCAAATAAGTTGATACTCTGTTGTAGGACATGGAACGGCTATCCACCAATATATACATGCTTACAGGGTAAACGCTATTAAATTATTGCGTCTGTAAGAATTGCAGAAACTGTGACACAAAGCGCTACCACATTCTCGACAACTACTATACATTGTATTATATTACATTACTCCTTGTTATATTGGTCATTTTATTAAACTACAAATATACGTATGTATTCGCATATAGTTCATTTTTAAAACAGGCAACATGCACCTGACTATCTAGGTGGGCCTGGTCTGTATGCTTAAGTTCGGCAAATTTCCGGTCGCTGGGCCTAATCTATCCAGTGAACGAGTATGGACAGAAGCCGTACTGTACACAGACTATATAGTCTGGTCTAGTATTGGTCGATACAATTGTGTGCCACTATCTAGGGGCAAAGTTGCGGCTGAGTCAAATAGTTGTTCGTTTCTTGTATGACAAGGAAGCTTCTTAGAAGCTCAGAGCGTTGCTGAGCATTTCGATGAGAGGTCCAAAAACGACCATGTAGGCGACTAGAGACATCGAATATTTGCAGACTATTCGAAGTGTACTTTTGTGTTTCTTAGTTCGTAACGAGGAGCATGATCTCGAATACTATTTCCGGCCAAACATTACTGCTTTACAAACATCGCGTACCATTGTTCCCCATGCGAACTTAGTAATGGTATTAGCAATTGATTTTGATATCCAACTGATAGCCGGCCAAAAAGCTAATATGCTGCTTTCTTTGCTCTTCTGCAATAATCCCTTAGCAAGCCTTATCATCTCTTGGCCTTCTTTGATTTTGTAGGCAAACCCAACATCCATTACTTGGTAATCTTTTGGCACCTTTATCGGCAAATATCAAGTTGCAAAAGTAGAGCCCCGTATTCTAAAAAACCGAATATTTTATTTATCTCTTTTTACCTTTAATAGGACACAGCCCACATTGACTTATAGCCAGTAGGCCATTTGACCTTTTAATGGTATTTTTCTATGAATTGCCGGTAAACTTGTAAAAAAAAACAAGTGCAATAATAGGCTTTACTACTGTGGCATTTTAACATTGATATTATTTTTAGTGTGTTGTCGCGAATACGGGGCCTGTCATCTCTAAGGAAATTCCCTCATGGAGACTGCTTGTATAAAGAAAAGCTGGGGCTGGTCATATGTGTTAAGGGCCCCTAGCCTAGAGCCAGATCTACAATGTGGGTCATGCACAGATGAGTGGTAAGTGATGAATCCGTCTGGTCTTGTGCTTCTATCAGCTTGTGCGTTAAGCACATATTCAACGCGACAGCACACAACGCACACAGCCGTGGCTAAGACGTGTGGCAAACTTTGTTAGGGCCATCATCTGGCAGACGTCTTGGAAGCTCGCCTCAGCAACGCGGTGCGTTCTCAACATCGTCTCTAATTATGCTAAATGAACATCGTAGGGCTGCAGTAGCGATGCTTTCCTTTAGATCGTTTCCCTATCTCATTTCAGATTAAGCGACATAGTTTGGGACACTGGCCTCACTCTAAAAATGTAGCGTGAACGTGCTAATTACGTCATCACCTTTTAGATATCAAGGTTTACCAGAATGCTTTAAGGGATGACAGTTTAACTTTTTAGGCAATTGTGAATGGTGCTACGTTCCTGACGGGTCTGAGCTTCTTTGGCCTCCTACCGTCGACGTCGGTGTGATTTTCGAGGCCATTTAGCTAATTATTTTTTGAGAGCGTTTACGACTTTTTGGCAACCTTGCACGCAGCATAGACAGCTAAAGACCAGTTCGGCTTACTGGTTGAATGGGATCGACACAACGCTAGCATCGTTGCTATTAGCTTAAGTTGCTGCCAACGTTAAGCGTGTCTGAACAGTAGGTCAGGTCAATTAGTAGGACGAATGTTTTGTTCCGTAGATTGTGGTATTGCTTCAAGCTGAGTGCAATGGAGAAAAATAAAACGATTAGCACAATTTGTTTGTGCTATTTTCTTTCATTATTTTCTGGCCGGCTCCGCCATAAACAATCTCTTGCCGCTCTTTTTCGTCATCACGTCGACTTTTTCCTTCGATCAATAATCGTTAATATAAACAATATTAGTGATAAAATATGCTACATTTTATCCAAAAAACAATCGTGGGCAATTAGTGGACGTTGTAGTAATACTAAGGAATAAGGCATGTCGAATAACATTTGCAATCCAATAGATAACATTCAGCAACAAAGACACGGTAGCGGTAACGTGACACTTATTAAATTTGCCACTGGCACTTACTCATACTTTAAATTCTTTGCGTCGTCTGCAGGCTTAGCTTGTACAAAGTTCCGCCTCAGCGTTTTATTTAAACAGCGCACAAGTCATTGTGGAAGTCTTGCTGTGTGTGGGGAAGAGCCCACACGGAAGGGAAAAAGTCCGTGAATCGACAAAACTGTCATTCTGACCCAACTTGAACGTAACGCTTGTCTTAAGCCTGGGTTCCCTTGTAGGCAACAGCCGCAGCAGAAACACCAGACAAGCGGCCTCTCAGCTATTAAACCTCAGACTCTGCTTCTTTCTGGGGTAGTATATATATATATATATATATATATATATATATATATATACATACATACACATATATACACATATGCGCACGTGATTGGATTTTGAGTCATGGGGTGTGCGACTGTCTCTTTGCTCGCTTTCGTTTCGTTCTGTTCTTACTGCGAAAGAAGGAAGTTCGTTAGCGTTCTCATATGCTACAGGCTGTATCAGTAAGTGCCAGGGCAGCGGCGCCCGTGGCGGCGGCGAGGGAATGGAAGGAACTCCAGTGGTTAGCTGAACTTGCCTGGCTATGGTGGCAGTACTGCGGCTTCTCTACGACAATTCGGTGCAGTCGGTGAACTACCTCGTTTCCTTATCATTTCCACTAAGCCCTGAAGCTTCCTCGGGCTTTACAGCCGTCCCACTAATCCGGGTTTATCTGGTTCATATTCATAGAAGTCTAATCCAAGGGGGTGGGGAGGGGGATTGAGGACGGTAGAGTATTCTCATCGTAGTCTCACTACGAAGTGCCACCGGCGCGACGATTACAGCCTGTTGACTTCACCCTCTCTTCTCTCCCCTCCCCTCTCTCTCTCTCGGTCTTCGCTTCTTGCTGGCCCTATTTCTTAGTACCTCAGCTCAATCTGCTTTCCCTCGATCGGGAAGCTCCAACTCGTGCTTTAGCTGAGGTGAAGGGGGGCGCCTTGAAGGAGAGGCGGTGCAAACTGCGGTGGCCGTATCGCCTTCTTCGGCCCAAGTGGCTACTAGGAGTGGCACGGCGTACAAGCGGCGCTTCTGCCTTCGCTGACGCCGCTTCACTCCCTTGCTTCACTTCACCCTACACACAGAAGGCATCGCGTCGTCGTTGTCACTGAGGGACAAGGAAGGGCAAAGTGAAGATCAGGCCGGACTGAGTCGAGCCGAGCCGCGCCACAACTCGCTAAGAATAGCTAAGCGAGGTGGCAGAGGTGGACTACAAGATGTTGTCGGGTCGCTGCGGCTACCGCTGTTGGCAATGATCATTGAGACCTTCGTTGACGTTGGTGCCGGCGGTCGTGCCGCTGAGCTGGGGTCGCGAATGAGACGCGCCAAGCCACCACTACAATGGCGAAGCAAGTCGCTGGACCAGATCGTCGTAAAACGAGTGGCGGCAACCAGCAAAAACAGCTAATAGGTAGCGTGGCGTAGCTGCCGTAACAAGTACGTACGTAGCGGAAGGAAGACGAGGTGTCGAGGTGATTCATAAAGAAAAACGACTGGTCGTGATGAACGAAGTAGATGGTGAGGTTAACGCTTAGATATACAGTCATTGTCAATAAGCAACAACCCTCCTTTATCGGAAGGCCTTGTAAGCGAGGCGCTCCTCCATTATCCGACCGTGATCTGAATAGAAACACCGAAGACCTAAATGACAAAGAAACATCAATAGAGACACTCGTACAGACACAACGATGAAGGAATCGTAGGAAGCTGCAGTTCAAGTCAAAAATGAAAGTATTTGCCTACCTTAAGACACGTGAAAGGCCAGTATGTATCCAGAAAAGTCATCCTCCACAAAGTCGGCTGGTTACATCAGCCTATACATAGCAAATAAAATGTCATAGTAGTGCAAATCATGCGTGAGACATTACGAATAGTCTGTAGGGATGAGTGTAGTACGCACTTACGCTAGACCAACTACTCTGCTCACTCGATGACCTCTATTTGAAAACGTCCATTAGGCCTCGCGCGCTGATTTTTCCCGCGACTCGGGTGTCCCCGATCGGCCAAAGGCGAGAATATATGCGAGAGCCGCAGAGCGAACAGCGAAGAGCGAACACTCGGAGTTAGGCAAAAAGAGATAGAGAGATATGCGCGGACGCACTATCAACAGGCAAGGCAAGGCGGGCGGGCCGGGCCGGCGGTAGCTCCGACTGACAAGGGCGCTGACGAACTCGAACCGCCTCGATCTCGAACCTCGACGCCCTTGACTGCCCTTTGGGTCGCTCAGCCGACAGCGACGACTTAAACTGATGAATGAATTAATGGTCGAATGGAGCGCCAAGCGAATGGATGCATGAACGCGTGCAAAGTGAGCAGCAAAGGCCGGCCAAGTCGTCGGCGCCGGTGGAGACGCCGTACAGGATGAATGCTGCTGCTGCTGCCGCCTCGCTGAGTAATTGTGCCGGGCCCAGCTAGCGACGGAAAGAGGCGGCGATACGACTGGTGCTGGCATCATCGCTGAAGGGATTGAGATGACAGGCGTGCAAAGACGATGGCGGCGGCGGCAGCGACAACAGCGACAACAACGGCAACAGCAACAACAACGACAGCAACAAAAACAACAGCAACGACAACAATAGCAACAACAACAACAACGACAATAGCAACAACCCAAGTGGCTCGCGACGATACCTAAGCAGTGAAGACTTCCTTTCATCACCCCACCCATTTTAGTTTCATTACTGGTCAGCCGCTTCTCGGTCGGTCGGTCGGTCCTTCGCCGCCGCCGCCCGAACCCGCTGCTAATGGTTATGCACGGCCGGGGGCGACCAGGATGCTCCTCGTGAATTTGCTTTTTTGCCCCCCCCTATTCACTTGCCGTCTTCGTTGGTGTGGCTCTGTTGGGTGGGCATTTGCTTCGGCATTTGCCGAGTGTAGTACGCGAAGCGGGTGCCGTGTACGTGTAGGAACGTGGGTGTTTGGGCAGCGCTGTGTGTTCACGTCCGACTTCATTAGGATCGTCAGATCGGTGCCAAACACATGCAGTGCATGCGGCCACATTATAGACCTCCTCAGGCGTGTCAGCTACAGCAGTACCGCTTTGTATCATCTACTTAGCGAGACAGACGATGGGATGATTCCGAATCTCAACAGTACCGTTCGTCGAGAAGTGGGCGAATCACCGACGACACGAGGAGCCGCAGAAGCAACAACAACAACAACAACAATAAAAACTATAACCACGACAAGCTTTGCACTAAGGGTAGAAATAGTAAGATGGTACGGATGGGTGCGAGGGTGGCAATTGAACATTCGTCAAGTACACATTGTGTGTGTGTGTGTAGGTTTCTAGACATTGTGAGCGATTAATTACATTTGGCGAACAGCCGATCTTGCACGACGGCACCGCTAAATGCTATAACAGTCGCATATCATAACGTCGGATACGCATTCGTATGATTTCGTCAAATTGACCGAGTTACTTGGTTCTGTTGCATTTTTCCGTATTTCTACTTTATTTCGTTTTTAAAGGGGCAACATAAATATTTTTTGAGCGCTGCCGTTGCCGCTCATAATATAGAAAACGCCCGTCCAAAGGTGGCCTTCGTCTGCGAGAGTACTGCGAGGCCTTACATCTTCCAGCCAAACCGACCACCTGCATGAGCCATAGGCTAACGTAGTTAGCTATAAGTCAAGTCACTCAGGAGGCAGGCTACGCCGTAAGTGGGAGGTCGTTGAGGATGCCCAAGACCAACGGAGCCAATCTCCTCGCGGCGCAGGACAGCGGCCCAGCACGTTAGGTTAGGCGACAGCGACCTCCTTTTCGAGCGAGAACAAACGAAGCAGGCCAGAGACAGCAGGGGCATTCACACTAACCTCATGCCATAGCTAAGCGACCAGAGGAATAGCAGCCGCGCAGCCGGCCGCGGGGGCGGCGAGAGGCTGGTCGTCCCACACCGACAACCGTTGGCCGCTGTTTCACCATGCTGGGGGACCTATAGAAATTGGTCGGGTGCGTCTGCAATGCAACTCGAGACAACAACAAGAAGACCAGTCCGCTACAACACACGTAATTGGAAACGAGCGTAAGGGGGAAGAGCGAGCGAAGAAGAGGGAAATCCGAATATATATATATATATATATATATATATATATATATATATATAATTACAGACAAGAGCTCATGGCGCAGACGGGCAACAACCGGAAGGGCAGGCAGAAACAAAGGCTCAACGGGTCGTAAGAAAGCAATGAATCTGGACGCCAAAGTGATGACGAGTTGACGATGACGACAGCAACAGCAACAAATTGCGCGTTGGATAACATTGGAACGGCCGACGCGTCTCCCATCTTCTGGTTAGCCTAGCTCAGTTGCGGCATCTAGACTGGGCAATGTACTAGGCCGCCGTGCAGAGTAAAACTGGCAAGAAACGCAGAATAAGAAAAAGAAGCAGGGAAACGTACGTCCAGCCGCGCACGGCGTGGTTGTCTTACAGGCAGGAAGGACGACAATCCTGGAGCAACAGCAATAGCATCAACAGTCGCAGCAGCTATTGTGCTGCAACCCGCCGTGCAGAGAGCAGTCGTTCTGTTGCAGTGGAACGAAGTAATTTAGCTGGTAAGAACAGAAGTAGCAAAGATTGCAGCGTTTACTCTTCTTATACTCTACCCCTTCCCTCCTTCGGCGACCACCACCACCACCTACCTGTTCGGTTGGGTTTCTTCGCGGATACCCTATACGCAACCAAAAGTGCCGCTCTCCTCAGTTACTTGAATTGCACCCGTCAGCAAGCTGTCCTGTCTTGTTCTAACTTATTAGTTTTGTTGTTGTTGCTTTTGTTTGTCTTTTTCAAAACCTGGATAGATAAACAATAGGCGGTGTTGTCATCTGCTATAGTTCTAAATCCAAGGTCCTAAGTCAGTGGACATCTCATGCTACTACGTTTCTTTTCTTACTCATCAATATTCGGTTCACTTCCTCAAATGGCCAACGATATCTCGTTGCTAGCCATTGCAAAATTATAGTAGATACTTTTTTTTATCTACAACTACGTTGATTTAGTACACCGGCGATTCTATATTTGGATTGTGATAGTATGGCATTTATTTATACCGTATTTTTTGCACTTAGAGCGCTAGAGATCTTCACACTGTCGTATCTGCAATGTCGAGTTAAACTGTGTACCATAGCGGCAAGTAAACTAGGTCCTTATACAAGCCACCTGAGACTTTGAGCGTGTTGCGACCGAACACAGCTGACGAGAGACGAGTTGTATGCAGTTCAAGTACTTTGACTAAGTTTCCCACATGTATAGCGGAGTTCTTCTTTTAGTACCACTTAGGTGCAGTATCGGTTGTAACACGGCTAAATCTCGACAAGTTCGTACGTGTGCATAAAACGCTAAGCTCAGCGCTTAGTAGCATGTCGTTGTTACATACAATGGGTTTCGGAGGCACGAGTGCATAGACTCGTTGCAGATGTCTAGATGTTCGCATGGCTTTTTTCATCGTTCGCCGCAGTGTTTTCCACAATGTAAGTGGAAAACTACAAGGGACGGCTTGCGCCGCGCTTTACTCGGTCCTAGAGAAGAATATAAGCCCAAAAGTTGGCCCAAACCCATTTCATGGACTCTGCGCTCGGCCGGATGTCAGCGGCTAAACAAGGTGCCGTTCAAGCATCCGGGGGCGTGTTGTTGTTTTGACAGACATCACAAGAGACAAGAACACGGCGAACTCTACTAGGAACTCTCACTTGGAACTACAACTGCAGAAAGTTGCACAAAGGTAGCCAACATGCGTCTTACCGTCGCATACAACGCACCGACGTATGTAGTCACGTCCACCCGTCCACCTGGCGGGCAAGCAATGCTTACCCACGCGTCCTCCAGACGCAGAGGACATAGATGCGGCCTTTACGGCTGCTCAGAGATGCACGCAAGACGTAAGTCCGAAGCCATGTACAGAAGCGGAACAGGCACACTGCACGAACGTTGAGCATCGTTCAGAAGAGGCTCAGATCATGTTTGAAGAAGTGGCACCACGCTTTCTGATACTGCTGCTGCCGCCCTACCGCTGCTACCGCCCGTAGCTGGCTGGGTTCTTACTCCGAAGTGGCTGCTGCATTGGCTGCGATGACCGAAGCGGACCGGGCGCACTTAAGGATACGTTATAGCATCCGAGATGCCCTTTCTGCCTATCTACCTCTGCCTTCCTGCGTGTCCACCAGGCTAGTACTCGCCAGGGCTACTATAAGAATCATTACTACGCCGACTACTATTATGACTACTCGTACTGCGTGACTATTACGGTTGCTGCAATGCGACCATTGTAACTGAAGAACGTGAGCGTCGTACTTTTTCTTGTTCGCCACGGAGGTCTTCCTGTGAGGTGTATCTGTGTGTGTGAGAGCGCTTTGTAAAGGCAAATGCACGTAAGTGTATGTGGGCGCGTGGGCCGGGCGCAGAGAGATGGGGCAGAGAGGTTGGGCAAACGGGGGAATATCCTTTCGCTGTTGCTGCTACTGTTGTGGGCTAAGCATTGTTCGTTCATTCCTCGGCTCGTGTCGGCTTCGGATGGATAGACGAATGGATGGATGAATGGTCGGAGGCCGAATGGTGGGCCCCTTCCCAGGAGGTGAGCCCATTACTTTATTTGTTCTGCTAATGCTCTCTCCGTGTACTCGCCGCACGACCGCCAGCTGATGGGGGTCGTCGAGCCTTGGCAGAAGAAGAAGTAGTCGTAGTAGTAGTAGTAGCAGCAGCAGCACCAGCACGGTGCATGTGTTTGCTTAGGCATTAACGTGTGTTATATTACACCCTTGAGGAGAGTTGGCAGGCACTCGTTGCCGTAGTAGCTGCAGTTGTAGTAGTTGGTGTTACCGTGGTTGTTGTTGTTGCGGTTGTCGTCGTTGTTGTTGTTGTTGTTTCTCTTGTCGTCGTCGTTGTTGCTGTTCCTCTTGTCGTCATTGTTGTTGTTGACCCTCTTGTCGTGATCGTCTCCCTCCTCTTAGAGCAGCCGTTCGCACGTAGACCTTCAGATCGAGACCGATAGCATCTTGACTTTGCCGTTAAAGGTCCGATAACCGCACCGTCCACCGTCGACGGCCGGCGCGCTCAGACTTTTGACCTAGCTCTGTACGGTTCCTGTACGGACGTACGCGCGCGGCATTCTGTCATCCGCGCTCTCCAATTCATACTTGCAGAGATAGAAAGAGAGAGAGAAAGAGAGAAGCAGCAACTCGACAGTTCGATTAGCTCATAGGCCAGCTAATCAATGCTAGTTTGCAGCACAAGTCAATGGACCCAACACGACCTAGCCCAAAAACGACCTGGCTCAAACACGACGACGCTGTCCCGTTTGCCTGCTCGCCCGCCTACCAGAGCACCTTCCAAGGAAACAGCAATGGCTAACCGTGGCTGTGCTGTGAATCCACACAGATAATCTACTAGCATTCTTCACCAGGACGACGACCACTGTACGACCGCCGCGTAGCAGCGGCGGCAGTAACAGTAATGGGCATCTCGGTCGATGCACGCACTCTCAGACCCACCTTCCGTCTCCCACCCACATAAACCAGAGGAGTATGGCAGTAGCATTTGAATAGTGGACGCCCGCTGAGCCATCGCTCCGAATAGCGCGACAGCAGCCTTCCTCCATTCGCTGCTTGCACCGCAGTGTGCGAACTGGTCTCTGTAGAGGCGGTATTCATATGCGTATATGTACGTATGTATGTATGACCGGTTTGCATATATATATATATATATATATGCGTTTAAGCATATACCGAGAACGGTTCTACAAGGTGCAGCAGCGGTCAGCCGGGGTAGTAGCGGGCAAGCGGCTTGCCACCGACTGCAAGCCTGCAGTTCTTTTGCAGGCAACAGGCGTGAGCTCAGTGGCACGAATGGCGAATCTCGTCTGCCCTAATGCTAGACTAGGCAAGTAAGCCCAGCGAAGAAACCCCGCCGAAGAAGGAGCGAAGGACAACGTGGTAAGAGCAAGGAGCGAACAAGTACGACAAGAGGCGAAATGCGTGCGGATGGAAAAAGGAAACGGTGCCAGTACAGCTGGCAAGCAATCCAGCTAGGAGGAGAGTGCGAGAGGCCGAATCCTGTGTGGATCCTGGCTACGCGCGCGTCCCGGGGCGCCCCGGCTACCATCGTACCTTAGCTCCATTCGTTCGTTGGTCTGTTTGTCTGTCTGTCTGACTGTCTATCTGTTGGTCTGTCCGAGGCTTTTCTCCCCCCCCCCCCCGTCGTGTTGCTGTTCCTGTCGCCTCGAACACCCCCTTCGGAGCCCCGGCACCTCGAACACCCCCTTCGGAACCCCTCCACATCCATGCCACTCGTGTCCCGGGGCACACGACAGGATTTGTTTTATGAACTGTGACGACCGCTAAATCCCATTACAACATTACTGCACTGGCGACATACCAGCCCGCGGAAAGACGTCGGACGGGGGAGGCTAGGCTCTAGCACGGTAGCACAGTAGTCGTGGTGTGGTGCCGAATCTAAGCCCCTTTGTTTCTCCTCTCTTATTACTCTTTCTATCTCTCTTGTATCTCGCTCATTCGCCTTCTCTCTCTTAATCTACCTGTCTGATTCGTTGGTGAATATAGGGCGGCCGGGGATAAGGAAGCCCGAACAGGGAGGCTTTGCAGAAAAGCACGTGGTGCCAGTGGTGTGATGGTGCCCGTGGTAGTGGTGGCTGTAGTTAGTAACAGCCATAGTGCTAGCTTTATCGCTGGGAGACAACGGACCTCAATCTCTCTCTTTTGAACAACGAGCGGCTAAAGCTTTAGTAGTCCAGCATCTACTTCATAGCTGCAATCCATCTGTGTTTCTAGCAGTGTTCTGCGGCCTGTCTCTGCAGTTACACTAAATACAACACCCATACGCTAATCATAGCAGCAGGAGGTATGCCTGCTGCTATGAAAAACAATATTAAGAATAACAATCAGCAGTAATTAAAACAGTAACTTTTTTAGCTGAGATTTTATAAGGACAGATGAATTAGCATAGTACCGCAAGCCGTTGGCGTATATGACGGTACAGGGCCACACTCCAGTAAGACATGAGGTTAAAAAAAATATATATATATATCCAATGTTTCAATGTTTTATTATTATGTTAGCACTGTGGAGTGGACAATTGTCTCCGCGCGAACGTGTGATCACGGGTTCTCTAACCCAGGGTTAGCCCAGTTCAACAATGTGCCCCGAACAGACGCTGCGTTTCCTCGTTGAATGTCGAGCGACAGCCTCTGACGCAAGAATTCGGATGCCCTCGAGTCTCCTGTCGAAATATTAAGACTTTTACCGACCCGCTGAATCAGCTTGAGCGTAAGGGGGCCTGCAGCTCCCATAGTCTCGAACGCCAACGGACAAAATTCGTGCGGATAATCGACGCTTGAGTATTTTCTGCATTTATTAGCCTCAGCTAACCTGGAGGCATGACCTGCTCGGTCCGCACCTGCACCGACCATCGAAGGGGCTAATGAGTCGGTTACAGTTGCGTCCCAAACAAGCATGCGGCCACGCTCAAAGGGCGTCAAAGTCAGACCGTCAGGTCTTTTTCCATCATCCCTCGAAAGACCCGGGGGCTCTAGAACGCACGGAAAGCCGGCGGACCTAAGTGCGCGGCTAAAGGTGTCATTTAAAGCGGAGTGACGCGCTCGTCGGCCTGCACTCAACGCGCATGACAGACCATGATGGGCCAAGGCGTCTACGAAATCACCACAACGACATCGGTGGGGCACCACTAGGTCAACACCAAGCCGCAGCCCTGCGCTTATACGCGTCGTCTCGTCGTCTAACAGAGTCCCAATTTGCGGGCAGGGTAGGGCCTGTAACCAAGCCCCAGCCCCTTGACTGCTAACAGCTCGAAGCCTGGCTCTATCAGCAACAGAAGGTGCTCTATTAATCAGGCCTGCTAGTCGCTTTTCATGTAAGGGGGCTGTCCAACTACCCTGGTTAGACCTATCCTCCGGAGGAGAATCAAATAGCAACGACAATTCTTCGGTCAGCTTTTGAAGTTCAACGTTATAGGCATCCCAACCATCACTGTATATATATATATATATATATATATATATATATATATATATATATATATAGTCTCTACTGGCATGATATGATCTGGCTTGAAATGGCGGTTAAATTGGCAATCTTGATGGGAGCTTTCAGCTAAACGCCTTTTTGTTAGATTGATATTATAAAGTTCGAAAAATGTGCTTACGTGGTTGTTTTTGGTTTACTTGCAAATGCAGGTTTTATAATCACGTCGTTTTGCTAATAAGCCAATCATCCCCAAAGTACAATTTGTGGCCACGTTATAGTTTGCTCGGGGTGACTTCGACACCGGCGGTGTTTTTCATACACAGAAACAATCGCAGCATGGATTTTTTACTCTTGAGGTAAGATGCTGTCTATTGTTTGTGTTTAAACACCTTATATGCACAAGGGTGCAAAATGTAGTAATATGAATCAGCCGGAAGCTTAAGTGTTACACCTCCTACGAGGCGCTTGAAATACTCCAGTTTTCCTACAAAAACCAAACTTTTTCGGCAGCAGCACTTCTTATCAAACACTAGTTCTGGGTTCTTAGTTAGTTAACATGTATAACGTAATATCTAATAAAGGTTTTAGTTAATTACATCTCGCTGTAACACTTAAATGTCATTTTAATAAAAACAGACTAAGTTTTACTATTCTGGCTCATTTAAATAAGTGATATGTAAAACAAATATACCAGGTAGCATAGCAATGCTTTGGTGGAATCTATGGACGTTGAGACCCCCAGATTTTATGCCAGTAGCCAACGTTCTGCCGTATTTCGGATGGCCTTAACAGAGGGCTAGCTTAATCGACGTCCAAATTTGTATAAACGGGAAGGCCTCTTCGTTGTATATCGATTATCTGTAAATAGGCAGTATATATAAATCTCCGTTACTTGCGGATGTCTGTGTGGAGAACGATAAGGAAATACCAAGCATATGAAAGTACATCTATCGGCATTATAATACAAAAATACAATTAAGGACTTCATTTTGTCGCGTCGTAGGCTTAGTTCTCGTACGTTACAGTCTGTACAAACAACACCAATAAGGAACTTCGTTACTTCTAAAAATGCGTACGTGTTTGGCTTGCTTACAAAGAGCGACCTTCCCAATATGTGCTGTTTCCCTATATGGGACCGTAAAGAACTTTGTCCAACCCACTGGAAATGCAAAACAAGTTAAAATTGCCTTTTTCTAAGTTCTCCTATGCTCTTTGCCCGCCTATAGCGCCCGCTTTTTTTTCTTGTGAGTTGCATCAGACGTGCAAAACAGGGTTCAACGTACTCTACACACACAGTGCTTCGTCGTCTCTAGCGTTACGTGCGTGAAACACACAATTAATTATGTACTCCCTCAGGTAAGTTGTAACCGCTTCCGGACCACCTCGACCGTCTACAACGGCAATCAGAACATTCTTTGGTTCGGCGTTTACGCCTCGGGCCTGACGTCGATACTCAACTCCCTAGAGCATAACCCTTCCAAACATTTAAACTTTAAGAGTAGATCCATGGCGCAATGTGTTTTACTATCGACACAGCACAGTGAACGCTCGTATGTGTTCTCGAAGCTTAACCTATATAAAGGGCAACAGAAGCCATCGGTAAATGCTCAATATATATATATATATATATATATATATATATATATATATATATATATATATATATATATATAAACATTTTACCTATGGTTTCTGCTGCGTTTTGCCTGCAATTTCTTTGTAGATACATATTACGTGTATATACCCAGACACGTATATTCATACACCTATATCCATATGGATGAGAGTTGTTGGTGACGCAGAGCTGGACCAGTCGCCGAGGCAGGACGTAGAGGGGTCGAGGATCGCATACAGGAGCGATGTCCGCCACAAAGCGCGCTTAATTAGGTTATGATGATACATAGCAGACCAGCGGAAGGCCGGCCCAAATTGAGGCACGGGTCTCCTATCGATAGCTGGGGGGAGGAGGGGGAGTCTTGTGTATGCGGGCACCTATCAATAGCGGGGGGGGGGTTCTTAATTGCACCGGCCGCAAAGCGCACCGGCACCAGCATCGACCAATAACAGTCGTAGCCGTAGTTGTTCTCATCGTCGTCCTGAGGCCACTTCAGAGGCCTGAGGACAGTGACAGTGATGAGGCCCGCACGGTGGCGGTGGAGGACACGAGCCAATCTCACGTGCCTGACCGATGCATCCTACGCTACACGGCCAGCTCAACGATAAGGCCGTATCTAACGACGAAGCGACGTCCGACGCTTCAACGCACAAAGACATATCGCCGTATCTTCTCCCTTCTCTCGCTTTCTCTCTACTAATTTAAGTGGCCATAGTGAAGAAAACTTGCCGGAACGCACAATACAGAAGTACTTCATTCCTTCTCTTCTGTTGAAGCACAGCGATGCTTATCAACAGCTTGACAAATAATAATAATAATAATAATAATAATACATTTCGGCGTAATTGCTTCACCGCAAGCTGGCTGACAAAACACGTTGAAAGGAAGAAGTAACGTAAATACACTATTTTAGAGAACAGCTATCAGTCTTGGTATCTCTGTCTTTGGGGACTCTTGATCTCGAGGCGGGCAGAACAAAAACCTGGCGACCGGCTCGAGAGACAACGTGTGGGCTAGCCACTATTTATTGTCGTTTGTAGAGGAAACGCAGCTGTGTCATCTGTGGCGCGATGGCTTAACAACGTAGCATTGGCAAACTCAAATTAAAGATAATTCGCCACTTTA
Source organism: Dermanyssus gallinae (assembly GCA_003439945.1). Classification (NCBI taxonomy): domain Eukaryota; kingdom Metazoa; phylum Arthropoda; class Arachnida; order Mesostigmata; family Dermanyssidae; genus Dermanyssus; species Dermanyssus gallinae. Next base: position 471,003 of record QVRM01003762.1, on the reverse strand, counting down.
GTTTATTCTTCTTGTCCTCAATTCGTCACTTTGGTTTATTCTTCTTTTCGTCTTGTTTGTAATACCTCCTAATTTCTCTCGCCTTATGCACTCCGGTATTCACCTTGTTTATGTTGAAGACCATGAAAATCAATTTGAGAGTGGCCGGTCCAGGTCTTGAACCCACGACCTCCCGAATGCAAAGCAATGGCTCTGCCACTAAGCTACCTAGCTCAGTTACAGTTACCACTGTCGTGCTCGTTGTTCTGGCTATCAAGATCGCGATGGCGCTAACTGTATCCGCTCGCTATACCCTATGAGCAACGCGCTTTGTATCTTTGATGTTTTCTTCAGTGCGACTGTTGTTGTTGATGCTGCTGCTGCTGCCGTAGTTTCATTACATTTGCATTGTTATAGTTGTTTTTTATTGTTGTTGCTGTTGCTGTAGTTGTTGTTGTTGTTTTTTCTGTCTTTGTTGCTGTGTTTTTGTTGTTCTTACTTCTTTTGCTATTCTTGCTCAGCCATTTCTTAACACATCTGATTGATATCATCGCAGCACGCACATTTTGCTGGTATTGTTGTTATTGCTGTCGCTGCTGATGCTGCTGTCATTGTTGTTGTTAATATTGCGTAGTGGTGGTTGTTGCAAGGCGAACTGCGGTAAATTTACAACTGGCCACCGCCTCACACGGCAAATGCGGCGAGTGAATGAACGATCGGCTCACAAATAAACGGGCGTACCACGCGCCTTCCCCCCCTCCTCATCATAACAGGTCCGACAACGCTTCTCGATGTTTATGATCGCGGCATGGCCCTCCTGTCCACAATTTTCTCTCTCTGCTACCAATCTCTACTACCACCACAGCGATTGCTTTTTGTGTTGCTTCCAAACCCGCGCGGTCAAAATCCTGCAGCAACTGCTGTTCAGTTCCCTATGAATGGCTCTCTCTCATCAAAAAGGCAGTGTGGCTATATTACTTCAAGCATTGTCAGGGGGTGGGGAGAGGACGGAAATGGCATTTTAGGCATACTCGAATCCATTTGTCCGCAGTATTTATTGGCTGTTCGAAGACTTCTATATATATATATATATATATATATATCATCATGTCACCATGCCATCTCTGCCCTTCATTCAGCCAAACCATCGCGCCTATTACATATTGGACGTACATAAACGTTCTTTAGCAAATGAATGTAATAGTAGTAATAGAAGAAGAAGAGGAAAAAGAAGAGAAAACGGAAGAAGAACAATACTCAGTCACCTCCAACTCAAGACCTCAATACTAGCCTCAATCATAACCGAGTCTTACCGCAGCCAAAATCAAATCCAAACGTTGCTCTACTACTACTACTACTACTACTCGTGTGTAGCTGCCATGATGTCAACGACCCGTTCGTTGCTCAGAATGTGATGTGTGTTATCGGTTGCTACCAAGTTGGTACTGCTACCCGTCTGCAGCTACTGTTGACTATTTACGACGGACAATAATAACCAGTGCTAACCAGTGCGGTGTGGCCAACTGTCGCTGGTCCGCTTCCTGGTGACAAGTTATCGTTAGCCGTCCTGCGTCGTCATGGTCGTCATCATCTGTCGACTCGGCGCTGTTCGACGCGCTGTCTTCCTTCTCCATCGGTCTCCGCCTCCGGCCTCCCGCCACGGACAACAGTGGCCTCAACCCCACCTCCACACTTCCACCTCCACCCGCATCACCATCACAGACTCTGTCAACCCCACAGCAGCGTCTACCCAGAGTTCGCCTCGAGTAGACTTGGCCTCCCTTCTCAGACCCCCGATAGCCTGCCTGTCTGCTTGCTTTGCCCTCGGCTGCAGGGGCGCAGCGAGTCGGCCCACATCTATGAATTACACACCCGCACACACCGCCGACTGCGGATGCAATGGCTGCAATGGTCTGCGCGCCTGCTGACCCCTACCAATGTTCTCACAACACAATGGCACACTGTACACTGTCGCCCGCTGTTCTTCTGCTTTTTACGTTTGCAGACTTTTTATTTGCCTCACTTCGGCGGGTTACCATACCGGCAGCTTCCGCCTGTCCTGGTTAGCTAACTAATTATATAGGCTGCTCCACACACAAGCTACCCTCAGCCGAAGTTTGTACCCCACGCAGAGCTAACTACTACTACTAATAGTTGTATTAGTAGTATCAACAGTAACAGTAGTAACAGTAGGTGGGTATCAGTAGCATAAAAAAAAAAAAAAAATATATATATATTATATATATATATATATAACCGTTTTGGTTTTATATGATAACGTAAGCAAACTACTGTGAATAATTCGGTTTTTCAATAGCTGTCATTAGGTATTTACAAGCTGTTGAATCAATTTTTCGCAATTGCCTTTGAAAATATTTTGCCTATTTTCCAGGCCAATACTCAATGTTCTAGCAGATAGACGTGCCAGACCAAGCAGTGTTGACTATACGGCTTGTAGGTAGCAGGGGGGGGGGGGGGTCTGCAGACGTATGGAGTTCTATCACAGTGTACTTCGAACACCGTAATAGCACTCACCTTGCATCTTCGCCTGTGTGGCCTTATACGCGCTTCGGTGCTCATCCGTCGTACGGTTTGCCCTTCACGGCCTCGATTGGTTTCGACTATTGGCAGACAGCCCTGGCATCGTCAGCTAGTCGTAGTAAGAGCAGCGGCAGCAGCAGCCGCAGTAATAGGAGTTGTAGCAATAGTGGTGGTGGTGGTGGGTCCACCGAGATTGGGCGTAATGTCTCGTTGGAATGCCCGCAGGACCCTTTCGTCTGAGCCTCCTGGCCGGTGTGCTGGCGGCAGGACGATATCCTGCGATCATCCCCAGTACCCGATGCACTACTGAGCGGCCCATGGGGATCGCTTCTGACGGCAGAAGCAGCAGCAGCAGCGGCGGCAGCAGCAATGACCAACATTCCTAATGATACTGCCACTCTTCATGGCAGGGGGTGTCTGTCATGGGACACTGCTCATTCGTTCTGACGTAGTCGTATTAGCAAATCTCATGTATATATATATATATATATATAATATATATATATATATATATATATATATAATATATATATATATATATATATATATATATATATATATAAGGATATATATACATATATTCCTTACGAACGAAGACATCGCGACCAAATAGAAGAGACCGTTTGTTAAAGTAGCCGGCGCTTTGCAGTGTCACGGTCGCGTCGTAGATCGTGCTGGGGCAGATGACCTACCACCATTTGGATGGGGTGGGGTGGCGTCGCGACAGTGACAGTCACAGTGTGACAGGGCTGGCAGCAGTAGCTACCTCGTACTGGCGGGTTGAGTCCCCGGCCCTGGACCCACCCCCATCGTATCACAACCTCACCATCATCGTATCACGACGACTCGACGACTGCGAACGGCTTTCGTCATCTTTGAGATTGCCAAAAGGGAGGGGCACATTTCTGTTTCACTTCTTCCGGTGGCTCGCCACGACGCCCGTTTCTCGCAACTTTCCTCCGCACTGACGGCACAGACACTAACGACAGGCCCCCCTCCGCTCAGGCCAGCTCTCTGTGAGTCTACGAATACGTTCATGGTGGTGGTAGCGGTGGTGGGCTCAGTTTCCCCGTACCCCGTCCTCATCCACTGATGTTGATGAGCCAAACCTGCCGGGTGAGCTGGTTCGTTGTGCTCGTCTTCCCCCCGCATCACCATCTTTCCATAACCACCACATTTCGGCTGGTTGGTCGGAGCCGCTCTGATCCGTCGTAAGCTGTGCTGCCCGCCGCTCTATAATGAGTTTCGAACTGTGTATGCCTGCTATCCGTAGATACAGTCGCAGGCGTTCCTTGTCTGTCGTTTACTTGACTCGCTCTTCATCGGTGTCTTGCTCAGCGTCGTCTTTTTTATCAGCAGTCTGAGCGGTCCTGCTTCGATTTGAACAAGGCGCTTACGCGCTTGTGCCGAGGCACACGTTCTCAACGAACACAGGACGCTCGTCTGAACGGCGTTCGGATATCTTACGCAACTAAAGGCGGTTCAGGAACTGACAGATATGCACTAGGCTCTAGCAGGTAGCGCAGGCACGGTACCAATCGTAACTTGTGGCAGTATTTTAAACAGTAACGTTAGATGTGATGGCATAAAGACCGACATACCCGTGTATTTTGCGTGCACTGCGAATTTCGCCTTCATAAACTATGGAAACGGAAATTGCCGGCGGAGAGGGGTGGTAAAATAGTTTTCGATATAGGCGGATTTGACGTGCTTAAAGAATCTGGGCGAAAGCCAGATACAAGGAACCATTGAAGCTATTTTTATTAAACGATGATAATGCCGTTTCTTAGTATTACGCTTCTTCACACCACCTGCTCACATAGCTGTTTGTTTCGAGCTTACTGTTTCCTCGGACCGTATCCGCGTGGTGCCTAGAACAATTTCCGATAGCGTTGTGGGAAGAGAATTCCTGCAAATTCACACCGACGGACACATTTGGGCACAATAGAATGTTGGCATTCGCAAGGCAAAAATGTCGTTAGTCTGAACATTTGTTTAAACTAAAATTATGGATATCCAATTCCTGCGACGAGTACTTACAACAAAAAAAAAACACGCTGGCAGCAGCACGTACTCGATAATATAATATGACGAGTGAGTCCGGATTGTAGAATAGATGTCATGTATCAATTGAATATGCAGTGCATTAACCGGCGTAAACATTTATTTGCCAATGTATAAGCCCAACCCGCGCTTTAGTAACAGAAACCACATCTGATGCACTATATCGTATACTTGACCATATCGCAAAAACTAATTTACTTGTGCTGTCTTTATCTTGTTTACAGGAAAATGGTTTCCAGGTCGACAGGAAGCGACCGGCTTGCATGAGGATGCGTCTCGCCACCTGGTTGCTGCTGTTTCCTCTTCTTCTACTTGTTCGAGAGGCGCCACCGGTCAATGGCGAGCCCCGCAACGCGTCGGGTTTCTCCGACTCGAGCACGACGACGACGACGACGACGGCGACGACGACTGTGGTACCGAAGGCACCGAGATTGGTCCACTCGGATTGGGCAGCACATCTCACAGAAAGCCCCGTAGCTGCGGCCACACTTGATCAAACAGCCTCAGTTGGGCGCCGAACTGACTTATCGGTTGCTCAAACGCTGGCCACCGTCCGGCATGAGCAATCCGGAAACAGCCCAAATCCCCGGAACTCGACCTCGTCCAATGCTAGCTTGACCCCAACGCGGAACTCGACCGAAGAGACGCCGCTAAGAAGAAAAAACGTCGAGCTGGTTACTCGAAAACCTCACGTCGTCGACGACGACGACGACGACGAAAGAGACAAAAAGAAACGCCGCAGAAAAGGCCAGAAGACCCGAACGACGGAGCCGCCGCCTCAAAACGATGGGCCTCACCAGGATGCTCAGACCACCTGGGCCCATCTGCCAGATCGGCATCATCAGCAAACATGGCGTTCCGATAACAAGTCGCCCCGTGACACTCTGACGCCTTGGGGCTATCGCGTTCACATTCAAGAACCGCAGCTGCCCGATTTTCGCAAGGCACAGCTTGAATGGGGCAAGTACTGGCCGATTCACGTCTACTTGACCGGCGGATTGTTTGCCCTCCTGTCAGTCGTCAATTTGTGCCAACTAATTGTCAAGCTGTGTGCTGCTGCGTCGTCGTCGTCATCTTCACTGCTCATCACCAAGGGCCGCTTCGTTTGTATCACCGTTCTGCTTCTCACTGCCACGTCTCTGAGGGCCACCTGGCTCTTGGTCGACCCTTACAATGCCGAGCACACATATCCTGCTGAAGCCGCGCCAGCGCTCGCCGATCTGCCCCTGCTTTGCATCGCAACAAGCTTCGCGATCGTGTTTCTGTCCGTTGCTCAATATCACGTGCGTGCGGCTCACGTCGAAAAATCTGCAGAACAACTGCGTTCTCGGAGTCATCGTCACGTTAGTGTGCGGTGCTGCACTTAGCTGTGATATTATCGCTGGCCTATACCCTTTTCGGGCTTCGGTGCACCTAATAGCCATTAGCTTGTTTGCCGTTTGGACGACACTCATGGCCCTGAGCTTTATGTACGTCTTCAAGGACGTCAACCGGGCTGCAAGGCGCAAGCATGGCGAAAGTCTACGGGCCACGTTTACCAAACTCCACATGGACGGCGCCGATCAACCGCCAAAGCTGCCTAGGCCAACCATTTGTGTCGCGGTTCGCGTGAGCCTAATCAACGCCCTGTTATTCCTTGCTCTGAACGGGAGCATCATATACGGGCTCGTTGCCATCGGCCGCGTATTTGACGTGAAGCCACGTCCGGCAGACCCATGGCCGTGGTGGAGTCAACAGCTTGTGCTTCGTATGCTCGAGCTTACTCTCTGCACCTTGCTGGCCTATACAGCGGGGCAAGGGCAGACTGAAAGTGACGACCGCAGCGAGGATTCGGATGCCGAACCGAAGGCTTCGGGCTGCCTTGATCGCCTATCGTGCCTGCGTTCGTGCTGCTGCTGTTGCTGCGGCGGCGTGGCGTACCGGCGGAACGACGCCGTACACGACTGCGAGTCCTGTTCCGATGTGGCGTACGGCTTCCGGAACGAGAACTTCAACACGTCGCTGGACTTCTCGAACGTGCCCAGCGCGCCTACGAATCGAAGTCACGCCTGGAGTCGGGGCCACACGACTGCCCCGCTGACGTTCCACGGCCGGTCGGAGGAAAGCGCCGCCAACAGCGCACGCTCGCATCCACGCAACTCGATTCTCGCCCACCCGATCCAGGCGCTCAGCTCGCTGGGCTCGGGACGTCAGTCGCGATTCGCCACCAACTCGACGATCGAGAGCAGTCAGCGCCACTCGACGATCCTGTTCCGCGACAAATTGCGCCGCAGCGCGCCGCCCACCAGCGAGCCGGTGGCCGAAGCGCCTCCGGCCGACGAAGATGAGGACGAGCACGACGACGAATCGATCCGAGCGCGAATCGGGTCGCGGGTGCACTCCATCGCCGAGGAGGACGCCATGCTGTTGAGCTCGCCGTTCTTTCCCCGCTTCAAGCGCAGCCATTGCTCGAGTCTCGATAACTCGATCGACGTATCGAGCGATCAGCTGTCATCGCTGGTCACAGCGGGCCCGGGGGCGGGGGCGGTGTCGGTGGAGGACCAGGCGGCGGGGCGGAGTACATGGCGCACCATCACCGACGAACCATGGCGGGCAGTACGTGTAGCAGCGAATCGGCCGCTAACAGCTTCGATGTGGCCTTCTTCCTCAACTCGAACCCGTACCTAACTCACACGCAGGCGGTGGCGGCACAGCGTGAGTTTATGGAGCGGCTGGTCAGACACGAACAGGAGCGTCACATGAAGCGGACGACACAGGAGGAGAGGCGGCGATTCCTCGAGGAGTACGAGCGCATCCAGGACGAGATGCAGCGGGCCTGCGCGCCAGTCGACCCGGGTCTGCGCAGCATCTCGCCTATCGTCAGTGCGCGATCGTCCTCGACAAAGCCCACGCATCTTCAGCCGCCGGGCGAAAATACTAGGCAGTGCATAGACACGCAACACGAGATCAATCACCAGATCAATGTCGGGAGAATCGCTCAACTACCCAGCCACGAACGAGAAAAGCAGCGACAGCAGCAACAACAACAACCGCAGCAGCACCCCCACCACCATCATCACGAGCAACAACTGCAACAGCGTCAGCGAGAAGAGCAACAAGACAGACAGCGTCGTCAACAACAACAGCAGCTGCAGCAGCAGCAACAACAACCACACCAAGAAAACCAGCAACAACAACAACAACAGCGACTACAGCAACAGCAGCAGCAGCAATCACAACCTCACCAACCCCCCTCCGTGCACAAGATGAGCCTCGATCTGGCACCGTCTGGCGTTGTGGGAGCCATGTACCCATCACAGCACTCCTCACAGACGAACCGCGCCATCGGCCACGGCCAACGCAGCAGTAGCACGGCCGCGGACGAGGACATAACGCCAGACTCGGCCGTTTACCTCGACCTGCACATGTCACCCACCGACGACACTCGGGACCTGCACACCATTCACAACTCCTTCAACAGTCTGAAGCGGGCGTCGCGCAGCTTCATCAGCCGCATCAACTCGACGTTCTCGCTGTCGAACAAGTCGTACGCGCCCCTCGAGAGCGCCGACGAGTGCGTGACGTACTTCGGCGCCGGCACGCTCGACAAGATGGACCGGCGGCAGCGGCTACGTGCGGCACGGTCAGCCGACGTGCTAGCGAGTGGCCACGGTCGTCCCCGATCGGAGCGCGGATCTCGAGACGGCTACGACAGCGACGACTTCGTCTACGCCGACCACGACGAGGACGACGACGACGACGACGGGGATGAGGGGGGCCTCGTCGCCGACGGCGGCTACAGCGGTCGTGGTCGAGATCACGGCCTGCTGCAGCACGGAGATAGCGGGCTCCTCGTCGAGGAGAACTCACAGATGAGCTCCGTGCTCTGCGAGAGCGCCTGCCAGACCGAATCCCTGTACACGTAACAGTAGTAGCGCACGTAGAGTGCACCAGCCTACGTTCACGATCACCGACCTCCCTACCTACCTACCTATAGAGCTCGACGAGATGGGCACACCGAAGGAGCAGCGGCGGTCGCCGCACTTGTGGAGCCGACGTTTGGCGCTGCGCACAGCCGTTCGAGTCGGATTGCTGACAGGCTAGACAATGAACAGGGACAAGGACATCATTGTACCACACGGACATACGGGGACGGGGGGTGGGGGTCTACTGGGGGCGCTAAGGTGCTGCTGACCAAACACATGGGCAATGCCTATTGATAGGGACGCGAAGCTTCTCCCCCACCCCCCCCCTCTTCTTATCAACTTTGCACGTTTGCGACGTAGCAAGCTGTGAATTGGAGAAAGAGGGTAAAGATAGAGCTAGATAGAGGGCGGACACGCGAAGGAGACATTTTGCTGAAGTAGCTTGAAGTCGAATGCCGACAAAGGGCTTTGGCTAAGATTGCCCTTATCGGCGGGAGAAGCGGTTGGTCGAACCTGGTGGCTGACCAGACAACGTCGTAGTGATTGTTAGTCCGGCGGCTATGTGTAAAATAGTTGTTGATTTTTACAGCGTACGAATAGCATGTATGTAGGTCTGTACACACGTGTAAATGTATGTAGGAGCAGCGCATCATTGTCGCTGAGGCCTGGTTGTTCTGCCTGCCTGCCTGCCTTTCTCCAAGTGATCGCGATGATAGCTGTAGAGATCAGGTACATGCGACGATCGAACCAGCTATGTTAGTATCAGAATGACAATACATTTTTGGGAGCGAGCGTTTGAAGCAAACCCAAAGCTAATTGACGACCGACTTTTGGCACTCGATGCTGACAGCTGGGGCGCAATACGTCGGCTGGTCGCCGCTCTAGCTCACCGCAGCCGTTGACAACTGGCTGCAGAGGATACGAGCTGAACAGAGAAGTGACAGAGCCACAACAGTCGGTAACTACTCTGCCGCGGAGTATGTATCTACACGGTAAATATCCGCGTAAACGTGTACATATACGAAAAGAAAGCATTTTGTAGCATATATGCACACCGGCGAATATATATATATATATATATATACACACTAGCATATACACAGGCATGCATGTATGCAGATATGTGCAGTCACGCACATATATATATATATATATATATATATATATATATATATATGTGTGTGTATAAACCAAACATACTTATGTCAAAACTTCATAAACGAATACGTTGTGGAGTTCCTACGCCGAAACAACTAGACGGTAGAAACTTCTGCGAGTACAAAGTCGACACCGGCAATATGCGTCTCCGGTAAAAGAGAAACGATATACATATATACATACATATATATATATATATATATATATATAGATATGGTCGGAAAGAAATGAGGAAGCATAACTTTGATGTATACATATACATTTAGTTGTGTATGTAAAGCCTGCGAGACATATATAGAAACAAAGGAAGCTGCCGAATCTAGCGTAAACAAGAGATGAGACACGATAGAGAGAGCAAGAGAGATAGAACACCAAAGTGGTCGTGAGCACCGACGGAAAATACAGAGCGGAAAATGGGTCTAGCGGCGACCAGCGACGACGTTGCACAGGCGGCATGTCAAGCATCCAATTTGAGTTGAGGAGGAAGACTCCTTCTTGGCTTCCTCTCCGTCATCTTGTTCTTCTTTTTCTTCTCCCCCTTCGTGCTCCTCGACCCCCCAGCAAGCCAACCAACTAAGATGGCGGAATGGCAAACTGGAGTAGTGGAGCGTCGAGGTCGACGGCGACGGTTGTGGCGGCCGCGGCGACAACACGTACCCCGCAGTGACATGACGTCACCCCACCGCACCCCCTGTCGCATGACGTTTTCCTAGTGTGGCCTGACGTAGACGCTCCCCCCCTGCACTTTAGATGCTGCTGCTGCTACGTCTACTGTCGACGCTCTACAGCCGGAACGCTGCCACAGATCAAAGTGCACGACACATCGCTGTCGCTGACCCTCCGTCTGTTCTGCTGTCTGCCTTTTTCCTGTCTAGAGGAGAGCAGCCGATAAGAGGTGCGCGGGAGGGGGCAAACTCTGGACAGGGTGCGGGACGACGGAAGAAGAAGAAGAAGAAAGGAGACGCCAACCATGGCCCCAGCTCAGGCCCACCACACTGCCGAAGACCAAAAGAGGCGGAGGAGACGATATTCGTTCAGTCGGAGTTCGCACAGCATGGTCGGAATCGGCGAATACGACGAAAAAATGTTACCTCGTTGTTGTACTGTCTTGTTTTGGCAGACCTCTCTTCAGCCACCAGATGTCACTGAGATCGAGTTGGGGCGGGGAGTGGGGGGGAGCGAGCAGGGTACACGCGGGTATTTTTTGTGCACAAATAAACAGGGCAGGAACTGGGTTCGACCGGCCTCATTCAATATGAGCCTGACCTCCCCCAGAGTTAAGGTTAGTCAATTTAATTTAAATCGAACGTTGCCCAAGACAACAAAGAGGCGAGATTACGGGGAAAAAAAAGGAACAAAGCACCAAGATTTGTATATTTATGTGCCAAACAGGTCGCTGGCGGCAATGGACGCAGTGGACAATAATAAATAGCGCAAATGACAGAATAGATAGCACTACATGCACACACAGAAGTACATACAAATACTCACACGCCCAGATTTGCTGGGTAGCATCAGATGAATAAAGTAATGTAAAGAACACGAACTAAGAAAGAAAAGTGACAGCAAGCGGAGACGCAAAATATCGTGTAAACAAATATATCATCAGCAAGCTATAGTTTCCAGATCGACTGTGTCTTTACTCAGGGTATATATATATATATATACATACATATCAGATATTAATAGATGTTGCCTGAACGTTAATAAAAGCTAGACTTAAGCGAGCTAGATTTCTTGAAAATATGGCAAGGGCCAGTTTGACATATTCCAAGCTAATGTATTGTAACTTTGTTTCGTGCGCACGACAGATATGAGAATTACCGAGAAGCGATTTGTGTGTATATAGCGGTGATGAAGCACGGCTAGCGAAATATTTTCGGAATACGTGTTTGCGCGCCTTCAAGCAAATGCAGGCATTTTTTTCGTAAGACCTCTCTACGGGGAAACAGTCTTGATATGATTAGGTATATAAAATCAGAGTTGCTTAATTTCAAACAGTCTCTCTCTCTGTCTATATATATATATATATATATATATATATATATTAAGATGATTTTTTAATTAATTACAATACGTTTGCACACTCGGCAGTACTTGCCTCAGGAATTGTAGAACTTGAAGAATTGGTTGTCTCGCAATTGCACATTTTATGTTCATATGTCGGGCAACAACACCAGAGTCACAAATTTAAGTAATATCACTCTCACTCCTAAACAAGATTTCTTAGGGACTATGTTCTATTGGTAAAAATATTTGCTTTAACGGGTTCTACAGTTCCTTGTATTGCTCTCGAAATTGTCAAATAGCACTCGGTATATATATATATATTTTTTTTTAACGAATGATGATTTATTCAATGTTATCAATCATTCATGGTCGGGCCATGCCATTTGGGTCCCTGCGAACGTGTGTACCATTACGGGGGGTCCAGTGTAGGGACCAGCCATTTCTGGAGGGTTTTCGTCTATGGAGTGGCGGTTAAATGGATGGGGCACACGTGAAGCAGTATTCCATACACTTAACTTAGGTTTCAAAGAGGCAAAAGTCTTTTATGTTTCCAACCCAAAAACGATCACGTCCTACTAGTATTATTGTAATCCATGTATTTACTTGATTATTTAATTAATCGATAGCTATGCACGAATGCTTCCAATTAGCTACATTCTGCTATGTCCACTGTTGCTGTTATACAAGCTTCAGTATTCGTTGATATATGATGAGTGACAGATGGCTCTCCCACTTGCATGTTTATTTACCTAATCTCTTATATTATTTAATTAATTAAGGCATATTCCGTACTCAAGTGTTAAACATGTGACTTTCAGAATCTAGCAAGACTATCTAGCGATCTAGCAAGACTGGAGGCAAAAACGCAACGGCACCTTTATATTAAACCTATATATATATATATATATATATATATATATATATCAACATTTTTAGGAAATACATTTTTGACATACACTCATACGACTTCACACGACTTCAGACCAACCGGTTGCCTGTGAGGATTCATTCGATGCTCATACGCAAAAATGTGAATGTCTCCCGCACGTATGTATTTTTGAACGCAGTTGTGTACCTACCCCGCACATCCCGGACTCGTACGACACTGTATAGCGCCGTACGACGTGCTGTACAACGACATCAGCGGTTCAACGACTTGGTAGCGCACGATTTTTTTCGTACGCACGATTCTAAGGGTCATCGTCGAAGCCCTCTTCTGAAGGTTCTCTATGCCTCCGTCCTCGAAGGGTCGGCACGCCAATGATCTTAGCCCCGGCGAGCCCCCGGGGACCATTGGCGTTGCATGCTTCCACGGGGTGTTTTCCGCTGCTTGTCCAAGACTCGAAAGTTTGAAGTATCACGACGATGGCTGGCTGCGAGATGCTTCCCGCCGACATCGACATCGTTCCTTCAGCTGTATGTCCAGCTGTATCATTTCCCACGATGGTGACGGGGCCTTCGATTATGTTGTGTTCGCCGCTATCGATCGCATAAAGCTTTGAAGCACCAGTGCACGACGCTCTCCGTCCTGTTGCTGTGGAACATACATTGATGATGGCGGTGATGATAACTGCGCTGGCGACGAGAGCTCTGTCTCTCCTTTCTAAGTACGGATAAAAGCGCTCAGTAATATTTATAGATTTTTCTCAGATGATGCTTTCTTGAATATATATATATATATATATATATATATATCGCTTTAACCGATTCGACATTTTATTATGTGCGTGCCTTAAATAAAGTTATGTTCTATTCTGTTTCCACTATTTTAGCAGAGGAACAAAGCTGCCACCTGGACAGAAAAAAATAAATAAATTTAATTTTAGGCCTTTATTGACCATTCTATTATGAATATCGATTGAATTAGGTGCGCTCAATGTGAGGTATGCCCCAGAGCTTATTGCTAATGTCCTATATTATTATATTATCACTATGGTATTCACTATCTATATATCACTATGGTCTGGTTTAGCAAAGTATTTTCCCTCTACAATATATGCCAGTTTCCTAGCCTGCGTTTGGTTTTATTTATCTCTTACCATATCGGTTCATCACCGAAACCTAATAACTCGGCTAAGGACACTGTACTCACTCCTCCTAGTCCGTCAAACTCGAGCTCGATGTGTTCCATGAACTCCTCTTTTCTATCATAAACCAAACGCTTTTAATTTATGAGCATACATTTTTCTGGCCATCAGCGTTCAGATGTTAAATATACCGGGGAACAGCCCTGAAGCTTGCGAGTTCGAGTTTATAATTATTTTTTATAACTCTTTTCTGTTGCCCGTAAAATTACAAGAATGTCTTTCTTTGCATATTCGCTCTTCATCTATTCTCGGTTGTTTTGTCAACTTTCTTCTTTACATCCTTGGTTATCTATTCAATTGCGACTATCCCATAGCATCTCATGCATTCTGCATAGTCCTTTATATTGCACTAACATTTAAATTCAAGAAAATTTGCCCGTCTGTCCCATTTGTGTATATCACAAATGGGTCACTTTTGCTGTGAGCACTTTAGTCGCCCAGTTCGGTTTTATTTATGTTGTTATATTCAATTACTTTCCTTGTATTTTCGTTTTATATTCAATTACTTTTCCTGTTTTTTTTTATTTTTCCGTTAGACTCTTGTTCAACCCATTCCATATTTTCTCTAAATATTGGCATTCTATTAATATGTTTTTTTCATTTAATCAACATTTTTGCCAAAATAACCTTGTCGTCCACAAACAACAGAGCACACGACCAGTGAGATAATGTTTGATCATCTCTTCTGTATACAATTTTAAAATTCAGATTCGATTCATCTATATATATAAATATCCAGCATTTAATATATAGCAAAAACAACGACACCGAGCAAGGGCATCTTTTCCGAAGTATTTTTTTAATACGTAAAACCTTAATGTGTTTTATCCGATTCTTGCAAGGATGTAGCTTCTGTCGCATAGTTCTCTAAATATACTGACCCAATCTGCTTCTAATCCACCTTTTATAACCTTGTTCAACTTATAAAACACACCTGTTTCATAAAAGTTTCATAAAAGTGTTCCAGTCAATCGTCGCGTAGGCTCGTTCAGTGTCTAGACAGTTGCAACTAGATTCTGTTTTCTAGTTCTGGCCCAATATATATTTTTCAATTGTACGAAAATACTGTCCTCTATTTTCCTGCTTGCTCTAAATCCACTTTATTATGATCCGACTAGTCTTATCTCTTTTCGCTTGTCTTGCAACTTATCCTTAAGGATTGTAGCAAATACGCCGTATACAACCTTTGCTACTGTTATTGATCTACTATTGGAAAGTTTAGTATTTTCCTCCCCTGGTATTAAAGCAACTCTGTCTGTTAACAATGTTTAAAGTATTTCCTCCCTAGCAAAAATCTAATCATTCTTTTCTGCGCTTTGTTTGTTACCTTTTTAGACCTTTATGTTTGTCTAATTTTATGACATTGACAATATTATCGTAGAGTTTTATGTTTACATTCATGTATCCCCTTTATAACTTATCCGGTTGCTTTATGTCGTTTCGGTTTACCACCATTCTGTGTTTTCTGGACAGGTTTCTTGTTAATTTAATTAAACCTTCATTACACTGATGCATGCGGACTGATTATCTAAACAGCGGCTATCTCCTACATATTCGAGTTTGACAAAACATTGGCGTGTTAAAGGTTGACTTGTCACTTTTCACACGAACTGCAATAATATTGATTACCTTTTACTCAGGTTAATTACCTTTGCCACAGAAAATTTACATCAGTGTTGACTCTAATTAACACATATTGTAGACCAGTCGGCCTATTTATCATGTCAATAATAGGCTCATTGTATTAATATATACCCGTGGGCTCTACTGGAGCTCCTTAGATAAAGATTTCCAAACTCGCGGTGGAAACCCCGTTAATTTCAAACTCTATGAAGCTTTGCCTCGAAACGAAAAGGTGACGTTTGCGTAGACTCGTGCGTTCTTCTTCTCCTTGGTTACAACCGATTTGAGGGCAGTCACGTATCATTTTAGAAAAAGTAAACAGGAGGCTTTTACGTGCTATTTATTTAATGAAACATCTGCGCATCAAACCCCATCTAAGAAACACCCATTAAAAGCTCGAAACACCAGCGAAGAAGTGGCCCGTCCTAAACGCATTGCCAAGGCATGCAGCAGGCTAATAAGCCTGTTATTTCTGTTCCATATAGCTATTTAAGTGTCAGCGAAGGAAGTAATGCCGAAACATGTCATGCAATTAAATACAACGTGCCCACCACCATACAAGGCAAGGCTGAGCCTTAAGACAACAACTCTGAAACGAAACGCAAACGAACCTGTTATATGAGTGTTTAGTGATCATTTAGACATGTTAGAGCGCCGTCCCTTTGACACGGTGAAAATTGCTTGAGCAGATTAAATGCAATAATTTATGCATAGAATAGGGACAACGTTTTCATAAGGTTTTTGCTTTGTTCGAGCGAGAAAAAATCGCTACCGTATTGCATTCGCGCAAATGAAAGCGATTCTTGTTTTCGTTGTATCCGTTATTCGGGATGTGGTGATCGTTCGACGGCTTTACGTATTGGCGCCGATAGCACAACATTGACCCAGAAATGTCGGAAAGTATAGTGGACTCACTTACAACTGCTGCTGAGGGCACTCAATGGTGTAAGTGCGAACCGAGAAACAACACATGCGATCAATGGCAGCATGTAGAAAATAATTCAAAGCGACATTGCGTCGATTGAGACAAATCGTCACGCAGATCATATAAGTTTGAGCCTGCGATAAAGTCGAAGCGCGCGTGTAGGGCCGCGCTTGCATTTTGAAAGGATTTGGGGCGGCAGGTTACTTATCAGGCGCTGTTTGAACGGGTATTAAAATTCTGAATAAGTGGATGGGGTGGATGAAAAGTTTAATTGTATGCAGACAACATTGTTGTTTTCGAACAAAGCACATACAAGACCAGCTTGGACCAGAAATTATCAAGGTTTAAACTTTAATTTGATTAAGGCATAAGTATTTATTGGAAGGTGACGGATACATTTTGCAAAAAGACGGTCGAATTAAAACAAATTACATTCCAGAAGAGAATCACTGAATTTGACAACAAGTTTACCCATGTATGTTATCTTTAGATTCCCACCTATGTTACCTTTGAATGCAGCAGTGGCTGTGTTTAAATTTAAGATTTACAACTTACAGGATACAACTCATTTGGACAAAACTGATAATTGAGGAGTTTGGGCTAATACAGTTATATTTAAAAAAGAGAGCTACCAAATACTTGCAGAAACTTGCAGTGATTGTCAGGACTTTGAAAATGATTTTTTTATTGATAACGTAACTTAAGGCGCGGTAGGATATAAATAGGACAGAGGCGTTTAAAAGATAATCATTAATATTTGTTCATATTTAAGTCACCATTCGGTATGATATATATAGGAATTACACCTTAATAAATCCAAGGGTCCTTACGCGCCTGCAAATTATATATATATATATATATATATATATATATATATAATTACATATATTTCACCAAGTTAGCGATCTATGTCGTTGCCGGTTCTGCTCGCAGAAATGCGCTAAATACCACGCAGCGAGCTGCCAGACGCATCGGCGGTCCTTGCATTTTTTCGCCCGGTGGGACGGTCTGAAGTGTTAAAATTGTATATAATGAATAAATTGTATTGTGATTATGCACTATCTTGAAATGCAATGTTATTGCGAAACAAACTATATATATATATATATATATATAGACACGGGTGGTTCCTTTTTCTACAAAAAAAGCCTTTAATTTTACAACTGAATGTGTATTACGGAAATTGTAAGCTCAGTGAGAAATTTCTGAATTTAAATTTGCCGTCCGGACAAGACGGCCATATATATATATATATATATATATATACTTGGGCTGAAAACCAAAGACCCGACGCTTACTGGTATGTTTTATATTAACCTTCTTTATACTTACTTCTACTGTGGAAGATAGAGCTTAAATATATAGATATGGGTACCTGTACGACTAAGGCGATCACAGGTTGTACTTGGCGAAAAGAAGAGGTAAACAGAGTCAGTCTGTGCCAAATCGGTCGTTTTTACGAGCCTTACAATGGATGTATATGTACAAAATTCTAATATATAACATACCGACTTTTTATGGCTTTCCTTAATCTGGTTATTCGCTTTCCGCTACGCAAGCTAGTGAAGTGTCTTCCGTTGTGCAAATTTTTTCTCCGAACACGCCGGTATAATCGGTTCTTTCATGCGTTGACCCCATTGGTTCTCTCGCAAACGTAGATTTCGCACAACTATGTAGAAGAAAAAGGCAGAATAACTACTTTTATAAACTTCACTCTCTCTCCTAAATGAGACGCTTCCGCCCCCTCCTTCCATTAGGTAAATTTATTTTCTTGCCGAGTTCTACAAAATCTTGCAATAAGTACCTAACGATATGAATGAACCTGTATATGTTTCCTTTCTTATCAATATGTCTCACTCTATGTGCACGCACATGTGCATGTCGTCAACACCATCGTTTCGACACCGACATCGTGCCACATGCACCATGTCTTCCATTTAGAATCTATCGCGCGCAAGCTTCCTACACAGGTAAAAAGCCAATCCAGTTATTGGCATCGTTGTTATCTCAATCAATGAACATTTAAACGCCGCCAATACCAACTGGCGGGTTGTGGTGGGGGTGGTGTCGTTGTCGTCATCATCTTCCTTCCTTCCTCTTTTCTCCTTCTTGCGCTTCCCTTCCATTGAATTCAATCGTCACTCCATGTAATGACATCGATAAGAAAGTGTCTCCCTTTACTATATCAGCACCAGCAGCAGCGGCAGGAACAGTCGCGCTTGCGGCGATCCCCCCAACTGCAGCCGCATATGATATTCAACGGGCAGGCAAGTGGGCGGCCGCATGCCGCCCAGTCGAAAGCTTTTCCGGTTACATCGTCTATTAAGTTCGTTTCCTTGGCCCTTTTCCCTCTTCCCTTTTCTAGTTCCCTCTTCCTTGTTCCCCTGTGACGCAAACAATGGAGGCGGGCCGCACAAGGTACAACTGGCAATTCTCCAACCGCAACTATGACTTTACGTTCCATGCGTCTTCCCCGCCGGCTAACCCCACGTGCCATTGGTTTGCCTGCCTGTGCATAATTGTCTGTGTGTCTGTCTAGCTGTCTGCCTGCATGTATTGTTTGTTGGCTGTCTATGTGTATATCCATTTAGACATTCGTGTGTCGTCCTACACTGCATGTCTCTATCTATGTGTCTATCTATATATATATATCTATCTATCTATCTTCAGCCGGAGCTCAGACCTCACCACCTCAGTCTTCACCCTTGCTGTTACCTTGCTGCTTGCGCTGCGACAGCGATTACTACGGACTGAGTTCCTTTGGCCGGAGTTTCCTTTTTCTTCTTCAGCAGCAGCAGCGGCAATTGAAACGTCCTAAATGATTGCATGTGAAACGAACCCGGCGGCAGCGGCGGGGGGACGGCGAAGGCAGATCTGATCTAGCCTCACCTTTCAAACGCGCTGAGTCATTCAGGCACAACAAAGTAAATCAAGCATGCCGACTACCAGCCCCTCTCCCCCCACCGCCTACATTGTGTCCCCTTCCTGATTGACCCGGATTTTCCCGCAAGGACAACAAATGTAGTGCCTGTATGTGTGCGTGTGTGTATTGATAGTACGACAAAGCGATTTCGTCGACTGTGTGAGGCGGCTGCGTAGCGCCGTTTCGCGCCGACAATCGCACACGATACGCGTTGCGGTAAAGTGTTGCTGCGTTGGTTACGATGGTTGGTGCACGTGCCCGTGTACTCTGCGTCTACAATTGCGTGTACGTGGCGAACCGAAGAAGCGACGCCGCGCGGCCAAAGGCGTCTGGCCAAACTTGGCCCGACGTACTACTACTAGAAGACGGCTTCGTGTTCGTGTTCTTCTTTTTGTCGTCCCCTTAGAGGTCGGAGGTGTCTTTCTTCTCTCTCGCTCGCGACAACGAGTCCACTGCCAACTCCTGTAGCAGGGACGGCGCCAGCAGCAGCAGCAGACGCAGAACAACGTCAACAACAACGACAACATATAGAGAATCAACGACGACAATACAGAGAACCGAAGGCTGTTTCTACCGCTGCCGCTGCAGTTCCAAATCAGATTTAGATTCGAATTGAACTCTGCCAATTTACAATTTTACTGACAATGTGGGAGAGCAGCAGCAGCAGCAGTTGTCCGCAGCACCACCAGCAGTTGTAGAAGGGGCAGCATGTTTCCTGGCAACTGGGAAAATGCGGTAGCAACAAAGGGACGTGTGCGAAAAATATCCACGACGATAACGGCACCAACAACAACAACATCGACAACGACAACAACAACAACGACAACGACAACAACAACAACGACAACAACAACAAAAACACGAACGCGACACGACAAAAAAAATGGGCGCGTCTTCGAATGTAACCCAATTGACGGGCCTTCGAAGACGGAACAAGAGGAAAAAGGAAAAGAAAAAATCAAAGAAACACAAAATCGAAGAAAATGACGACAGCGACGACGACGACGGAGAAGAAGGAAGGGCGACAAAAGAAATAGGACGAGAAAGGAGAGGCGCAAGGAAAAAGCTGGCCAACCCAGCCGGCCTACCGGTTATGCCCAGGCACAGGCGAACGAGGCCCGAATAACGGTTGGTCGACAAGCCAAGCCTACCTGCTTGGCGACCAACCTTTCTGCACGACGCAAATGGATGTTGCCAAGGGCCGCTTTGAAGGAACTGAGGCAGGCGACGTTCCCACTGCTTAGATACCGTAGTTGGAAACAGACGAATGGTGGAAAGCGTAAAAGAGTCGCCTGCCCCACGCGACTCCACAAGCAGGACATAACGATGTTATGCTTCCAAGGCTTCCCTGCCGCTTGTGCGTAGTTACTCTTCTGTGTCAAGAATCCCGCAGGCCAGAGGATCATCTTAAAGGGGCTGCATATATGTAGCCACTGTCGAGCGTATGTATAGGGCTTTAGTGGGTATTTCCTTAGGCCTACAGCTCGACTCTTGCCAAGCGCCTAGGCTTGCTGGTGAGACCTGCTGTTTGGTGGCTGAGTCCCACACTGTCTGAGCGCGACCCCATGTTACGGGTTCAGCCAATCCCTGTATGCGTTTACTCAGTCGTACGTACACGTATTTTAAGCCCTAAACCTACTAAAAAAAGATAGCGTAGTTGACAAGACAGTAACACAAGTAGTAGTAGTAGTAGTTGTTGTTTTTGATGTTGTTGTAGTTCAACGATTGATTTAGGGGCAATATATAGCGAGGTCGCGTGCTTAAACGGTTGAGGTCGCCGCGGTACCGTCGCCCGTACACCTGCGTTCTAGCCAAGACTGCCCGTACTCGTGTTAGCAGTCAGTCAGCCTGCCAGGCAGTATTCAGTTAACAGTAGTTGGAAACAGTCGGAGCAATGCCGGCGTAACTAGTCCACTAGCACTCCGAATATCCAGCAGTGCCCACGTCCTCAACCATCGTCTGAACTTCACTCACTACCTGAACCCCACTGACGCGCAAGCGAGGCACGATCGTAACGAACCAGCGATACAAAGTCCGAGTCGAAGCAACAACAACAACGATAAAAACAACAGCGCAACAGAACGGCATAAGACGATAACAAAGACGGTGACGACAATGAGAAAGACCGGCACGAGAAAGCCAGCCGTGCCAGCGACTTTAAGCAAGACCTCAGTCAATTTTTCGCCATTCCATGCTCAACTACCGTACGCATTTGCATTAATACCTTACTGGCCATGCTACACGTAGTGGGCGTAGAACTTGATCATATATATATATATATATATATATATATAAAGGCATATGTAATACGGTCAACATAGTACTGTTCTATGGATATCTGGGCCACTAGAGAGTGAAGCTTAAGAGAGGAGGTGTGTTTAGTGGGCAGGGGTCTTGGCGGCCAAACATCCAGCCGTCAGGGCCGAGTCTTAAACTGATCGAGAGGTAAAAGGTCCCGCACTCGTAGCGTGCGTAAAAGCATTCACCCTCCTCCACACAAAAAAAAATTAAATACGGTCAGCATACATATATCACCTTTTAACGATATAGTTGCATATACAGTTTTTTAATTTCGTACTAAAGCCAACAGCAGCAATAAGGATTCCTAAGATATACCAAACTATGTGATGCTGCTGGGAACTATATCTAGTCCAGGCTCACAACTTCCGTCCAGTCGAGATGCACAGTGCTCGAAAGCAATGTGAATGTGGTTCTAACGACGGGTAAACTGAGCATACTTACCTAGATCGGCCCCTGTGATTAAGAAGGCGGAAACCTCAGGAGGAGGAGGCCTAGCAATTGTCATTTGGCCACTCTCCTAAACTAGGAAAGACGAAAAAAACAATTTTAGACCACGCACAAGTAGCCCCAGATGTCGTAATATTATTCAGACTAGAGCAACATGTCAAATGCTGGCACAGTCATCCATCGCGTTTTGCCCACCGGGGTACAAAGGCCCAGAAACAGGGGGTTTTGAGAAGAATTTTGAGTATTCTTATATTGCTTTTTATGTTATTAGGGTGTTACTGAACCTTAAAATTGCGAGGCATGTGCACATTTAAGATACGATGTGTAAAAATAAAGCAATCATTGCTACTAAAGTTGCATCTAAAAGTTGATTCATTTCATAGATCTGATTTCTCTACAAAAGAGGTTGCCATGGGAATTAAGACTAGTTTATTAGCGCGCGCGATCGACTGGGCCTAAAGCAGGTGAGACACAAGCAGGACCTCAGCAACAAAAAAAATACCTCAAGTCTTGGAAAACGTCGTTTCAAACTTTTCTTTTTACTAATATGCAATAATAATCGTTTGTGTTTAATGTAAGCTACAGGGGAATGAAGTGTAGCTCCAGTGCCTTGTCAATGCGACGCTAAACAATTATAATAAAGGTTCTATCTATTAAAATTGTAGTGCTACAAAGGGGGCTCTGGATGCAAACCGGTTGAGTTTCGGTCGCAAGCAAGAACTTCCCAAACAGCACCGCCAACAAGTATCCTGCTTAAAGGCAACCCGATACTGTAGGATAACCTCATTGGTTACGTTACATTACATTCATAGCTACAGTTAAGTCCGCCTCATTAGCATTCGCCAGGCGCAGAAAGAGTCTGATCGGAAATAAGGCTAAACTAGTGAGATTAAGAAACGGCACAAAGAAGCTTGTGTAGAAGGTTGCGAGATCAAAAAGGTTGTGTTTTTTCATATGTTTTCATTGACGTTCTGACAGGAGCTGCTCCATGTGCGTATATATATATATATACAGCTTCTCACCGATATTGTTGTGCGTCTATCTTGAGTATTCTTGTCACATATGCGTAAGCGTTTAACAGCCTACCCGTCTGTGGTGAAAGCTGCGTTCAGTAGAAGCTGTCCGTGGCGGAGCTAAGCTGATAAGTGATGCATAGGTAAGCCAAGGGCGTTTCCGGGACCGACCATATGAGCGGCCTCAGCCAGATCTTTCGAGCAGGGGGTAACAGGATTGACTGTTGATCCCGCCCCCCACCTGTTGGGGTGCGGGATATCACGATGCACAGGGTTGGCTCTGTCAAGTCGCTGCACGCCGTTAGGAGCTTCTCCTTTTTTTGATGCTTTTCCTTGACATGCCTTGCTAGTTTGAAGTAAATTACTACAGTGCTGATCAAAGACTCCTCGACTGCCTACACAAAATCGGCAGTAGTTCAACAGTCCCGTAATTCTATCGGTGTAAGTCTTCCTTAATTCCTGGTTTCGTAATTTAGGGCCAGGTTTGTAGCGACACGTGCGACATGTTCTGTCGCAACTAGCTCTCAACTGACTTGCGACAACAAATGCTTGCACAATTGATTATTTACATTATAAAGACAGGCCAACACTCGATTTTCTTAAAACAATATATATATATATATATATATATCTTTAATGTGCAAAATTTCGAAGATGTGGTTCTAACATACTTGTACTAATTAATTGATGCCTGTTGTGTTTATTATTTAGTGTATCAATCAATAATGTTTATTTATTTAAACATTTCATCTTGATCTACAACATGCTTGAGCAGCACGGGCAATCAAAACACGAACTCAAAAATGCAAGAGAATGCTTTCTTAATAAGTTCATATTTTCTTGTTTGTCTCCTCTCATAGTCTGCAAGACTACGCTACATCGAGATAGTTGTATTAATCGACGAACATTTTCTGCAGCCTGCAGAGGCAGGGCGAACGACATGAGTAATACCCATCGCCGGGAATACTTATACGGTACATGTGTGGAATGTGCGTGGACGCAGTTTCAGCTACTTCTCTAAGAGACAATTATAGACATCTAGACACAATAGGCCATCACATGGATTCGCTGGATGGAAGGTACTGTACAGGAGCGGTATCATTAGTCGTGAGGCGGTCGGGCGCCTAAGTAAGGAATAAAACTCGCTAACTATTCCACCAACTAGTGATCTAACTAACGAACAAATTATACATCACGTCTTATGGCGAAGTGTTCTGCTTTGCTTCGTTATTTTTTTTAAACAATATGCTTAAATTTATTCTTTCATATATACATGTGAATGTTTAAATCCACGGTGCCGATGGCTCACTCCTCATCTACCACTCGTGTCCGAGTGGGAGTCTTGCCCGACCCCTGACGCGAAGACGCGGGTCCATCCAGTCTTTCATAGTTCCGAGCACCGAAGCATTTTAGAGCCTCTGCATAGCTGAGCTACGCCAAGCCAGCGCGCAGACGCCCGTGTTTGCTACACCCACGCTTGTATCCTGTCGGGGGTTGTTGTTGTTGTCGTCGTCGTCGTTGTTGTTGTTGTTGTTGTTGTTGTTGTTGTTGTTGTTGTTGTTGTTGTTGTTGTTGTTGTTGTTGTTGTTGTTGTTGTTGTTGTTGTTGTTGTTGTTGTTGTTGTTGTTGTCGTCGTCGTCGTTGTTGTTGTTGTTGTTGTTGTTGTTGTTGTTGTCAGAACTTGGCAAGTTGACATTATGGGCTGACTAATTGTCACCAGCTCATTGAGAGCTCATTGGCTGGGGCGGCGACGGTCGGTCTGCCAGACGATCCTCATCTAACATCGGCGCTCCCGGCTAAGCTTGGCCTAATGCCGCTGCTGCTGCGGCTGCTTATTTTTTGCATATTCCTGTTAGTTTACTTGTCGAGCTGTTTTGTGTACGTCAGGATACGAATACGTCGCGGTCCGACGAGGGACCCACGGCGTCCGTTTGTCCGCCGTCTCATGACCGCCGACAGTAGTAGAAAC
Organism: Dermanyssus gallinae; assembly: GCA_003439945.1. Classification (NCBI taxonomy): domain Eukaryota; kingdom Metazoa; phylum Arthropoda; class Arachnida; order Mesostigmata; family Dermanyssidae; genus Dermanyssus; species Dermanyssus gallinae. The sequence continues at coordinate 446,058 of QVRM01003762.1, read as the reverse complement.
AGAAGCAGCAGACGACGACAAGGCCACCGCAGCAGGGCCGGTAGCAGTGGCCATCATGCAAGCCAATGTTGATCGTCTGTCACCATTTTCATCACGATCACCATTCTTGGCGTCTTCAGCATTAGCGTACATCGAATCAACTGGGCAAGAGCCCAACAAACACACATCGACCGTCGCACTGGTTGCTGGGGTTGGTCCCGTACGATGACCCTTTACTTGAGCTGCATCATCAACATTGCCCGCGCCGGCGACCTTAGCAATAAACGACAACACCAACAACAGGGACGAGCACAACACCAACAGCAAAAGCTAAGCAACAATAATAGCAACAAAAAGGAGAGACAACAACAAGGCCTACAACAAAAACCACCACGACGACGACGACCACAACAGCAAAAATAGAAACAACAAGGCCTACAACAAAAACGACGACCACAACAATGACGACAACAGCAACAAGAATAATGACGACAACAACAACAACAGCAACAGCTGTGATGGCACACACCTCTGATGAAGGAAACGGAATCGGCCCAGCCAACGGCCAGTGCAGTGCCAGCAGCAGCAGCAATAGCGACCGCCGTGGTGTCCTTAACGCCACACCGTGGGCAAAAAATTGCATAACGAACGAACCAACCAACTCTATTCGGATAGACATGACGACGTCGTCGTCGACTTCGCTGGCGTCATCATCGGCGTCATGGCCGCACGCACGTGCAGGCCTGCACCGCCGCCGCCGCCACTGCCGCCTCTTCATCGGAGGTCCCGCCTCCTCGTGCCGACCCCTGAGCCCCCCCTGCGCCCTCGCTTTCGACCCCGCGGAGTGTGAGGATCGAGTCTGCGACTGTCCTCTGTCTGTCTGCCCTCTGTCTGTCTGCCCGTCCGTCCATCTGCCTGCCTGTGTTGTGGTATGCTGCGCGATGTAACTTAGTGTCAGTGAGCAAATGGATTGGTAGAAGGGTAGAAGGGCACAGTGAGTGCCTACCTACGCCTACCTACTGTCTGGAGCTGTATGAATGTACGTAGCTCATACGTGCCCGATGCTGATACTGCTGCAGGTGCAGGTGCAGACTGGCTGTACGCAACGAGCGCCGACAGACCGAACAACCAGCCTCTTGAATAATGAACGAGCCAGGTGTATGTGTATCACTTTAGTTTATAAACCAACGTCGACAAACGGAAGACCTCTGCCCATCAAGTCCATAAGTATATATATATATATATATATATATGTATATATATGCGCATGTCAATCCGTCTGCCTGTTTTTGTCTGTTTCGTCTCTATGTACGTTCGTTCGTATGTAGTGCCCTCGCCGTCGCTGCCACTCCTGTCGAACCGGTCATGCTCTGCTTGCGCTACACTATATATATATATATATATATATATATATATGTACACGTATACACCTCCACATCATTGCTGATGTACTAATATGCTACTACAGTAAGACATTCCCATCTGACGTTCATTTGGCGATTTTGGTATATACATACCACCCACCATATATTTGTGGGCCCAAAAAAAATATATATACGATACTGGGGCTAGGCATACGTAGATCTATGTAGGTGTATATATATATATATATATATATATATATATAAGATGCGGGCCAACTCAGTGCAATAATCATAATACGTTCATGCGGCACGCAGAGGTATTATTGGCGCTTCGCCTCACGCAGGTTAGGCCTCATGCATGTTCTGCCCTGAATGTTCGTGCATTGTCTACGTGCCTTCTGTTTTCTGATGCTGATGCTGCCGGTGCCTTGACATATGCTTTCGACTATGATGAGCGAGTCTCGATGGGAGGATACGGGTTCGCCAGACGAACGCATACTTGATCAGATCGGCGAACAAAAAACCCGCCCAAGCAATCCGATATGCGTTGGGCAATTTCTACGGACTTCGGATCGTAGCCTTACATTTTGCCGCTCTCTTCGCTTGCCCTCGAACAGAGCGTTCGCATGTCAGCGCTCTGTGCTGCAAAGCCACGTACTGGCTACAGCTTTTTATTGCAGCCACAATTACAGCTGCTATTTTATTCCACCGGTGCCCGCCAGGCCTACCACGAGGCACAGGCACGCGATCCATATTTATATATATATATATATATATATAAACTGCTTAAACTACGCACTGTTGTAGAAAGGTTTCATTAGGGACATATAATGGAGTATCAACAGAACTATATATATATATATATATATATATATATATATATATATATATATATATATATATATATATATATATGATTGTTTAAATACTGAGCACACCGTGGTAAATCAACCACTACACTCGGAGAATCTCACGGTGTAACCGCATGAAACTTGCGCGTCACAAGTCGCAATGAGCATGCCTGTGAACTCCGGAGGTGGCTTCAGTTCTCTTATGAAGGAAAGTACTATCGGCGAGATATGCTAAAAGTTGTTTTAGGGTTAAACAGAGATTGAAAAGGTGGATTGGTTATTACGGACTAGACGAGGCTTGGCCTTAACTGGCAAAATACAGTAACAGTTGTGTTTTAAAGAGGTGTTTGGTTGCCGCCGAACGTTCTTCGAAGAGGAAGGTGGTAACGTTTTTTTAAAAATAAATTTACTTATCTAGGGGTTACTATAACGTCGAGTAGTTGCAGTTTTTGAAACCATACAGAAAGCCAAGTGGAAAAGAAAATCAAAGAACAGCAGCAATTAACAACGCACAAGAGCAGCCGGCGCACCGCGTCCGCCATTTTCAAAAGGTAGTGTAGAAACAATAGCAACACTTTGTATGAGGTCTAACATTATTATGAGAGACATTACGAAAAGCAGACCTACAGCTGCTGGACACAGTAAACATTGTTTTCTGGAACCGGTGTTGGAGTTAGCTAATTCTTGTTAAAACGGAATAGTTCATATCCCGGAGGAATTCTAATGACTCAGAAACTGCAGTCACAATAGGACGTACGTCGAATGAGGGCATTTAGAAACTAAACTATAATGTAAACGGAGAAATTAAGGAAAATCGACATGAGAAGGCACACTCGCTAGCGATGAGAAGTACGACCTGGCGAGCACCAGATTTAACACTATTCCGCATGTTTAACAGTTCAGTCGGTGGCCAAACTAGCAAGACAGCAAAAGATCAGTGAGGTGCACGAAATACGAGCCGTGTTTACTCTATATAATAGATTAAAGACGTGCCACAATATATGTAGGGCCATTAGTCACAACAAAGTCTAGTCAGCAAGCCTTTGTGTCTCGTTTGCCCGTTATATGGACTAGTATACCACATTCGTCGTATCAGTTCCCTACATTGTTTTACACAGATGGTCCAGAAATGGCTACTCACCAACACATTTCGAATTAATTTCGAGGCACACATGCTATTTGTGTTGTGTTTATGATTTGTGATACTTCACGATAGACTTATTTAATGGCTGTTCATGACTGAGAGTTAACCATTTATATTCTATTTTTTAATATTACCTATATTTTTTTTATGAGAACTAAAGCATTGTATTATGCAGTTCCTATAATAAACCACGTTTTGAATCTTGAATCTTGATGGTACGTATGAAAATATTGTCTGCAAAGCGATTTTCATTTTGTAGCAGTTCCCCCAGAAGTTGCCTAGTCTGATTAAACCTACAGTTCACTCAACCATAGCGTAAAGCATAATAACAGAAATAGATAGATCTGCACTGATGAATATATAGCATGTCCTTGTGTCTAGTCACGCCCTTATCTCGGGCTCACATACATGATGTGGACGTACCGAACCACAGCATGGTTGGCAATCAACAGCGTCTGTCCAACGTGGTATTTAGGCTGCTTCTTTGAGGAGCTTCGACTACCTAAATAACACAAGGCGGAACGACGAAGATTCAATTGTATCCATAGTGCAGCACGATGCTGCTGCTGCCTGCAGTCGGTGACGCCCCGCCGGCCCGCCCGAAAGTGCTCCGGGAAGTGCGAGTCCGGCGCTTTTTTCGAGTCGCCACACCTCGTGCCTCGTGTGCCCGGGCACCGTGATACAGTCGAGTGAAACGTAGCGTGCTTAGACCCGCCGTCAGCTCTCGCGCCGGCAATCTCGCGCCGGCGGCGAGCGCGGCGTTACAGGATTTGAATTTGAATGGGGCGCCGCCGTCAGCCGCTTCCGGTCGCTCTTCCGGCTGGCTGGCGGGCGGCGCACTTTCGCGCTCGGTTCCCCTTCGTTTCCGTTACATCTTGAGTCCAATTAGAATCCGCGAACGTCCCCGGAAGGGGCGTGTATATCCAGGGACATTGACAGGGCAGGACGGCAGGCACTCTCGTCCTCGTCCATTGGCCCATTGAAGCGAAACGCTTTTCGTTGTACAACTGCTGTGTGCCTAACTACAGAGGAGCGAGCCTTCATACATTCTCAGACTGGTGGTCAACATGATGGCAACCGTTTGAGGAGATACGCGTTACCCTACCGCTGCGTAGTAGGTTGGGCCATTGGCTAATGGTGTTACCTATTATGGTTTTATATATATATATATCACGTGGTGACTCATTTTCCATTTTTGTCTGGGATGCTTTGGGAATGCATGTTACATGTTGCACATACGTCACTAGTATGAACAGTATGAAACATTTGTCATCTGACTTTCTAGCTACACAGGCTCTATACACCCGCTATATATATATATATATATATATATAAATGGTTTATTTTGCAATACCATTGCATTTCAAGATGTTACATAATTACAATACAGTTTATTATATATATATATATATATATATATATATATATATATATATATATATATATAAATGGTTTATTTTGCAATACCATTGCATTTCAAGATGTTACATAATTACAATACAGTTTATTATATGCAATTTCAACACTTCAGCGACCGCCCCACCGGGCGAACAAGTGCAATGACCGCCGATGTGTCTGGCAGCTCGCTACATGGTATTTAGCGCATATCTGCGAGCAGAACCGGCAACGACATTAATCGCTAACTTGGTGAAATCCTTGGGTCGAACATATCAAGTGATGATAGCCATGCACAATGTACCTTATATACACGTGCCGGCTAGTGCATGCCATTCTATTTCAAAGCTCCCTGGCGAGGTACACATCCAACTGCTCTACCTCTGCCGAGGCCTCAATCACTTTTGCCACTCTAGCAAAAAATGCTGAAGTGGTCCTGTAATAGGTGACCAAAGCCTGACCCTGATTGTTTCCACTGCCGGTCCGCAACCCGCTAGCAGGTATACGAAGCGGCTTCTTGCTGTCCGCGGTAAGCAAAGAACCCGCTTTTTATATATTGTGAAACATCTCTCTAGCTGCGCAAAATAGCCGCTGAAAGATGGCCCCACACCCCACCAAGGCTGTAGCTCAACATAGGCACAATCTTAAGCTCAAAAGGACGCACAGCCGCACTCAAAGACAGTCGTCGAGAGTCCCTCACCTTTCTGTGAATTAAGCCCATAGCCCACGATACCTGTCGCCGATATACTGGGTAAAGGTCGGTCCCGTATAGTGTAATCTCAGACCCAAATACGGGAAGGAGTTGACAAACTCCAGCGGTTGGCCACAACAGGGTATTACGTCTGCGGCAGCCAATCGACCCCCACGGCAAAACTTCATGGCTGTCGTCTTCATTGAATTTATTTGCAGATCCTTACGGTAAAGGTAACTTTATACGTCGCCGACACCGACGAATGGCACCGCGGTCCCGGTGGGCCACTACTATGTCATCCGCATACATGACGACAGTGTTTTTCCCGCACACACTCCTCCCGCACATGGCAAGCTAGGTCTGCGATGAGCAAGGAGAATGCCAGGCAACTGAGAGGGCTCCCCTGAGGGGTCTCTAAGTTGTGACTCAGCTGCAAGGTGTCCTCGTTTCTTACGTTTACTTCTACTATATATATATATATATATATATATATATATATATATATATATAAAGTTGGAACTCTTAGTGACCAACTTAATTATATATCGGTGCATGAGTGAGGAGCGAAATGAAAAAACGTTAATTTTCCGACAGCACGTTTTTACTTGATGTGTTCGCTTAGCTTATCAACTCAGGCACAGAAGTCTTGATACTTCCTATGCGGCATATGCTGTAGGACACATCCTCCGCGAAGAATATTTCATCACATTGTTTTAAAAAGTTTACGGCCTATTTCAGAGTAGAATAATGACAGATTGGCACTTAATCAACTTGTGTCAACAAACACAGTCCCCAGATTGTGTTTGTTGACGAGAACAAATTTCTTTCAAATTATTTTGCTTATTGCGTTCCACATTTGAACCAATTTTTAAAGATCCGTAATTTCTGGCTGCTCTTGTGACAACACATATGTCTGAACTACGCATTTTCCTGATACCATAGCAATATGCATTGAACCATGGTTTTCATTTGCATCGATTTATATGCACTACGTATCTTAAAATGATTTCAGTTATAGCACTGCAAAGCCTATTTGTTTCAAGCTGCTGCCAAAGCGCAGAGCTTCTCCATATCCATGGCTCTATGGCCCGTATGTCTCCATCCTGGCGTGTCTAAATATAAAAAAGAAATAGATAAATGGGGCTTTGAACCAAACGCTGTAATATCCGTCGTAAGCCCACAGGGACAAACAGTATCGGGCGATATATTTGTACCAAATACATCTATAGGCGATAAGCCCTAGGGACGTTTAAACGCCATCACGCTACAAGATCGTAACGCGTTAACACTCCAAAACCAAACATTATATCGCAAAACTTCTCAGTTTATATATATGAATATATATATATATATATATATATATATATATATATATATGCAGGGTGTCATTGCAATCAGAAGGCACACATCTGCGGTTGTATTAACGGCTAATGTACGGTCTGCATTTGGTAGTATTCGAAGTGTTGAACAAAGAATGGTGGTCAAAATTAGGTGACCATATGTATGCCGTGTACGTTTTCACCTGATTTAGTATTGATAATTGATCCACCGATTCTTGAAGGTAGCGTCTATATGAACTTTCACTGCAGTGTCGTTGTCCTGCTTCCCAAATGTGATACGTTTTGTTATGTAACCTTTTGAAAAGTTCATAGGGGCTTATAAGGTAGTTGTTTACAACGCCAGGCCAAACATGAACAGAAAAGTATCCTGGCGTGCATGCGGGCGAGTCATATCCGGGTTCTCGTCAACCCATCAATAAAAATTGTGTGCCTTGAATGTTCTCTCATATGTAAACGAAGCTCGATCTAGACCATCCTCCGTCCCCTACGGGCTTGGCACTTACCGTTAGGTATATGTTCAATGCACCGAGGGCCGGACATGTTGAGATATATAGGGTTTTCCCAACAGTCCTTGTGGCAGCAGCATGGCCGCTGACTTTCAGCGGTATGGTTTATCATCTATTCCCAATGAGCATCGCTCAAAGAAAATTCGATCAACAACAGGGATCGAACCGGCGACAACCCGGTAGATGACAACCATGACTAGCGCACTAGTCCCCTAGACCACGCCGCCACACCAAACTCTATCTGTTATCTGTTATCTCATAGTTCAAGTGCAGGGAAGTCAGCCTGGGCTTCGTCGTCAGAAGGGAGGGAGGTAAACGACTTACGGTAATAATGTCTCGAATAAAAACCTATTGATCGGTTCAGAAATGATTCCCATTAGATGCGCATTTCCTCAAAGATGTGTGGTTTATCAGCGCAACGGCAAGTATTTAAACGCAGAATCTCATTTTAAAGTGATATATATATATATATATATATATATATATATATATATATATATATATATATATATATATGCAGAATAAATACACTTAAGCAAAGGAAACCAGCAATGAGATGCAATCCAGCCGGATCATTCTAGACATTGGACAAAATCAATACTTCCTAATCTCAAAAAATGGTACGGCTTTACAAACGGCTTGCTTGCCTGCCCATTCGCGCAGCTTCTAACGGATAGCTGCTGTCAGCAGTACTTACACCGCGTTGCTAAAGGAAACTCCCTCTTATGCCGTATGTGCAACTCAGAAGTGGCTGACGACGTCTAAGGCACTGTTACGAACGATGCGCCTTTTTCAGTACTGCGCGAGAGCTACTCTCTAGGAGCCCAAGGTTGGGAAGTTCCCAGGCATGCCAAACCGTTATAGAGGCGCTCCTTAAGGATCATTAATCCTGGTTTATGGTAAGAAGATTCGCAGAATTTATCTCCGAGGCCGCAAAATAACCGCCGCACAAAGCCGAGCAACCTTAATGGCAAGATAGAATGGCCAGGCGAAGTAATCTCGAAAAGACAGTACTGCGGCCACCTCCAACAAAGAGAACGACTGGATTCAAGTGAGTTTGTGAGTCTCACTCTGCCGTGGCTTTAACAACGACGCCCGGTGTGCATTATTTTACCAGTGTACTAGTTAATCTATATTGAAAAAAAAATATATATATATATATATATAGTTGCCGTCATCGATAATTTACGATGACTCGAGGTAATGGCGGTTAAGGATTTAGTAGTTAGTCTTATTTATCCACCTCAAACGATTTTCCTTCGTCTCGACGATCGGTTAACGCAACAAGATCCGTGCTGTCCGGTTCACTCAACTAAACGCTGTTCTTGGTGCTCGAGTTGACTAGTTCCTTACTTCGTGTCCGGCAGCCGCTGTTAAAATGCAACGAGGGAGAAGACGAAAAAGGAAAGAAATCACCCGCTGTTTTATCAACGCGCCACTGGACAGCCTGAGCTACGGCTGGAGTTCTAGGATGCCGTTTCCATGAGCCTCGTCTACGTTTGTTAATGTCACTGAGGTGTGAATCACGACGCGCCCATGATTAACAAGGTCATCACAAAATGTTTCTGCAGCTATCTTAAAACAACTACAACAACAACAACAACAACAAACTGCTACGGTTACTTGACTAAAACTTTTCGTGTGGAGGTGTATGTAACAACGCACACACACGCACACATTACGTTTATTAGCTTATTGTTATTGTTTAGCTTAGTTGGGCTGGTGTAATCGTTTATCCACTATATCGATCAACGTGTATCTAGCTATGTATGTGTTTGTATTTTTATTATATATATATTTTTTTTGTGTTTTTTTTTTTCGTAAGGCTAATGCCCGTGTACGGTTTTTTCATGTCATAGCTAATTTTTAATCGACTCCGGCATTTACCTTGCCTAAATTGGAAACCATGCAAACCAACTTAAGAGTGGCCGGTCTGGGTCTCGAACCCAGTCCTACCGAATGTATGTATATTTGTATGTATGTATATGTGGCTAAACGATAACATTCGGACGAACTCATTGGCACGATCGCTAGCCTGCCTGTGTGAATAGAAAAAAACGTGGACCAGCGTGGACATCAGCCGAACGATGAATGCATCGATAGACAGAACACAGCAAGCCCATGAAACGCCCAGGTCGTGTGTTGTTTCGCACTACGCACATCTCAACGCCTGCTGGCGGCCGCCTCCTGACTTGCTCCGCGTTCGTGTCTCCGCCTGGTGGTCTGTTTTTGGCCAGTGGCAATATTGCCCGCGGCAGTTACGATGAAGCGATACAACTACGATTGCTCTAGTGCTACAGACGAGAGACCACTACTACTACTACTACTACGATTACTAGCGGACGGAATACAGGTATTGAGACAGGTACACTACAGGGAGACCTGGCGATACGACAACAGTCGACAATGGTCGACCTGCTTGAAAGCAAACGGCCTGCGTGAGAAAATAGAACATAAATGCACATACACTTACATGCTGCCGCTGCTGCCGCTGCTGCATACGCTTGTGAGAGTGTTGTTGGCGTCTCTGTATCGTTTAGTGCTCGCTCGAACGTCGTAGGCAAACCACTGTGAAAACACACAACTAAGATGCTTGCTCGCACGTCGCTACTTCGAACACTGGTCATCGTTATCTGCCCCCACTGGACACTGTGGTGCAGCTTGACGGTCAACAATGTTGGTACGTATTTTACGTAACACCCCCGGGCAGGTTGGGCCCGAACACACGGCGCCGCGTGTTATTTCGTTGGAAAATATGCTACTGGTCCATGTTCAGTTTGTCGTAGAAGTTCTCGATCGTCCTGTTTTCCAAACTATTATATTGTCATTCACAGTTAAGCACGTGAAGCAATTGTAATGTTGGAGCGGTCGCACGCCATGTGCCTACTAATTTACTATCGAAATAATTGTATATATATTCTGGTACGTCCGATATTGGACGTTACAGTAGACGGCTATTGTGAAATTTCTGTCATAACTGCATAAATGTGTTTTTAGTTAAGTTTGTCGAAGAATGAAATTCGTAATAGTTAGCTAGCTAATAAAGAAATAGGCATCAACAAGTAAAAAAGTTTAAAACGCTGTTTTAGCTGGTGACTTTGCGTTCAGTTAGACTGTATATATATATATATATATATATATATATGAATTGTGTTGATTTACACTCTCTCGTATATGATCGCAGCTAATGTGCCCATAAACATTTGATACAAACAGAGGTGCAATCCCTAACTAACATAACAAGCTCCGTAATGTTGATAAGGTCTGATGACAATTTTGTGTACTTTAAAGGGTGGCAATCTTGAACATATATATATATATATATATATAATCACACCCGTTTAAGGTTCTAATAACTGTTGTTGTTGTTATGGTGATGCTAGTCGTAATATTGTTGGCGTCATTTTGATTGTTGTTGTTGTTGTCATTGATGTTGTTTTTGTAGACGGTCAGACGACATTGGCTTCTACGACTTCGTCCTCCGGACAAAATCAGACGACGCAAGTTCCAGCGTACACGTCAACCCGCCGACCTATTACGTATCCGCCGTTCAACCAGGCAGCGGCTATCCGAAAGCATGTAATCGAAAACTCAAAAATGCATTCGCCCAGGGTTCCACCCGTCGAGTGGTTTACGGAGGAGCTCCACATTAACACAACAATTATCATTAACAGATTGTCGCGCGTGGAAGATGTTCCTCACCAGGTGTATGTCCACTCCATCATCTGTATGGTGAGTTGCGTTGCTCTTCTTGTGCTTGCTGCTGTTGTTGTTGTTGGTGCTGTTGTTGTCGATGGCATCGTTGTCGTTGTTTTTGCTGCTGTTGTTGTCAATGTCATCGTTGTTGTCATTGTTGCTGCTGTTGTTGTTGTTGTTGCTGCTGTTGTTGTTGTTGTTGTTGTTGTTGTTGTTGTTGCTGCTGCTGTTGCTGTTGAGGTTGTCGTTGTTTTGTTGTTGTTGTTGTTGTTGTTGTTGTTTTGTTGCTGTTTTTGTTTTGTTGCTGTTTTTGTTGTTGTTGTTGTTGTTGCTGCTGCTGCTGCAGTTGCTGTTGTTTCGTAAAACTAGGCCTTATTTTATTCTTTATTTCTGATTGTGTTCTTTTGTTTTCTATTCACTTCTGCGAGTCGCTGTGGTAATCAATTGCTACAGTTTTACTTGACAACGATTGTTGTTCAGTTCAGCTGCATCCTATTCATTGAGAGCTAAGCGCCCGCTGTAAGCGGAACAGCAACAATAATAACAACGCCAAGAGAAATAACAACAACAAAATCCCTGTTGTTGATCGAATTTACTACGAGCGATGCTCATCGCAAATAGATGATAAGTCGTACAGCTGAAAGTCAGCAACTTTGCTGTCCGATGCACTGTTGGGAAAATGCTAGATTCCACAACATGTCCGCTTATGCTGCCGCTCTAAAAGCTCTTGATATAAAAATGAGGTGACACGTAAACTAAGGTATATATGCAAGCAAATATTAGATCAATGCAGTCGTGTGCGTGTACTTTGCTCAACAGTCGCAAATGCGCTTGCCCGTAGGATACACAAAAACTATATTTCACGCCTTCTTCCTTCTCCTGACTACTAGAAAACGAAGCAGGGCTACGCCGCGTTCGATCTCGAGGATGCTAAAGGTCAACATCGCGTCACCCCCCTTAGTTAGTTAGGCGGTTAAATCGGTGCACGGCACACCCCACCACCACGATCGACCCCATTAAAGCTGCAAGCTCCCAAACGTGTCTAGCGCGGACGGCGAAACACCGTTCTTACACTTATACGTGTGCGGAGTGTCTGCACTTTGAGAGGCGTTCTAAACGCGGCGTTAATTAGTAAGCATGGAGTATTTGTTCTTACAAATTAACGCCGTTTATTATGGATTAGAACACGCCTTCATTTGCACAAGCGGGCTGTTTTGTACACAAAACGTTGGACGAAGTGAATCAATTAAGCACATTTTGCAGAAAAACAAGCTGACAATGACTTTCTCATGCATCCTACTTGACATGTGCCAAGTAAACATATTGTTTATGTGTTCAATGCGTGCAACTGACTTTGGGTAGACGGAGCACCGAGTTTTTTTAAGAGTTTGGTCTAACGTCAGAGAAGTTGTATGCTAAATTTACTCATTGCTCGATATCGAACTCAGGTTCGCGGGTTTGAGCCCCACCGTTGCACATTTGTATTTATGGGGGTTTGTCTATGAAGCAATGCGAAAAGCAGTCCCATGGACGTTAAATCATGGCTGAGGGTCAGCCCGAAAACTTTACTTCCACACACCAGCGCACACGTAACACCAATCATAACTAGTTGAAGGTTTATGTAATCACTTTGGTTTTCAATTTCGCAGTACAATTTGAGATCAGCTGCGTTTTTAAGGTACTTCACATCAGACAGTATATATAGATAGTATATTTATTTATCAAGCACAAATTTTGCATATAACAAAGGAGACGCACAGCCACTTTGAAGTACCCCCGAAAGTGCAGGGAACAAGTGACTAAGATTACACTCGTAACACATACGTAAATCACCTTTTGAAAATAAGAGCGAAACCATTTCACCGTGGAAGCAGGTGTACTAATGCTCTTAATTTGTTTCAGTACTAGGTATCAACACGATCCAAAGCACTCTTCTGATTAACATTTACGCAGCGAACCGAAGATCGTGAATTTATGAAGATAACCTAGTCCTGTGACATCTCGAGAAGTCGACTAAACGTTAATCGACAAGCACTAAAACCATGTTAAGTAGAATCAAGTAGCTGTTTTGTAAAGAAAACTCCGTGTGTGTGTGCCACAGGCGACATTTTTTAAGATGCAACATGCAGTAGAGCTCTGTGTCTATAGGTCTGTAATTTTCCAGTCTAATATTTGCCTGTGACTTCATGTGAATCGAGGTGACATTATTTGCTTGACCGTTTAGCAGGTTATATGCTACATGATATTTAATACTATCAATATAGAAGATCTCAAACATTTTGCTTGAGCAGCTCAGAGAAGAACAGAGCAAACTTCCTGTGAGTAACGCGTTCTCTGCCTTTTCGCTTCGCATTGCTGTGCTTCGGAGCTTGGAAAGAAGCGCTCATAGGTCCGGCCAAAGTAAACTGCTCGCCACTTCTTCGGGCTGTTTACGTATTCCAAAGCACTTGAACAAATAAACAGCAAAGAACATGCTTCTTTACTGTTTTGTACTCGTAATTCCAATGGCTGGCCTGTCTTCTTAATTCGCCGAAATTTCTAATATTAGTCCCATTTTGTTTCTTGCTGATCTTCCGTATCTCTTTCCGACGGCCGTTAACGACGTGATTTCACGTGCGTTGCGTGCGTTTTCGCTGCTTTTTTTCTCTCTGTCTCTCTTGCTCACCGTCTCGCACGGTGATCATCATAGAAATGGTACAACATCGCCCTGGTCTGGTCAGAAAGGCCTTTCAACAACGTAAGCACAGTCCCCGCCTTCTACTGGGAGGTGTGGTCGCCACAACTCATCTACTATTTTCGGTACGTACCCAGAAACACCACAGCAAAGACAACGACGACAACGACGACGACAAGGAGGACATACGTGCTGTATCATACTAACTTCTCAATACTCTATCTGTTACGCAGGCAGGCTCCATCTCTGAATAGCAAAGACCACTACATATTCACCACATGGCAAAGCAAAGCAGCTAATTTCGTTCCTAATTCGATCGGCAATAATATATGTGGGCTGTTTCCAAAAACGCTGCACTCTTTTTCTGTGTATATCGTAACTGACATTAGTGCACTCCGTTTGTCATTTGCTTTACATGTGAATCACATCTGGGTTGACAACAATAAGGCCTTATTTAGAAACGTGACAATTGCGCTGAAGCGCGCTGAACATTATTTTGAACACTTCGAATTTCGATATTACTAGCACGTATGACATCTCATTCCTTAACGCGCTGCTTTCGAAACTAATATAACTATAGCAACCTAGCAGTTGCTATGCGAAATCGATAGCTTTGCATTCGATTGACAAGGGAGAAACCGTTTTGTCGTCAATCAAGATCGACGATCGGTTTGGGTGCTTTTTGAATAGGACGTTTGAGATTGGGAGTTTTTGGGTGATTAGATTGCTGTTGACTGACATGCATTGTAGGTCAAACCTTCATACCTGTATTTATCTATCTTTTTCTTTTTTGAAATGATCACACAGCAAATACGCGCCATTGTCAAGTCAACTGTCACGATTTCTGACCGTCGACTCGAACGGAATCTGTCGATGGTGTTCCCCTGCTACACTCGTGCTGCATTGTGAACGCCTTGACTATCGTACCAACAACTGCTCCACTTACCTACGCTTCACCGGCTATCCTGATGCACGCGTCAAATTTGGGAAGGTAGATAATCGATATATATATATATATATTTATTTATATATATATATATATATAGACATAGGGAGAGCGAGAGAGAAAATAATAAAGATAAATACATATACAAATTGTATATATATATTTATTGCTGCTAATAAATCATTTTCCTGTCATCAATACGCCTTGCAGGTGAATATTGCCTTAGCCGGCCGTTTAAATCTTCCGGACCTCAAGATGATTAGTTTTGACTTTGGGAGAACCTACAACAAGTCTACGGTGCCATTGATGATCTCGGACGAGCTGACACTTGTACTGAAAACGAGCGAAGGACACAAAATGGACTTTGCCCTTCTGACCTGGCCTATGGTAGGTTTGCAATATATGTACGCTCTACTCTGCCAAGGGAAATTATACCCCACTGCAGTAGTACAACAAGGCTTTTGTGTGGGTTTGTTAAATTGGTGGTCAAAGGCCTAACAAAAAAGCACAATTTAAATGTTTACAAGCGGTTACATCTTCGTTCTAAGGCGTGTCGATTTTGTAACGTAGTTCTTACATTGTTGTAAAGCGAGTTGTAGTGAGTAAGCAAATTAGATTGTTGTGCAAGCGCCCAGAAAATGTTCTGCTTTGATTACAAAAGGCGTTAATCGCTCTATTTTTCATTGGCAGCGTTAAATGGATATATTGCTTCTGTCAGAGTTTAAGACAAAAATATCTGATGAAATGACAAATCGGGTCTTAAAGAGTAAAATGGAAATATGTTACAGGTTGGACGCAGAAGTGACTGTTTATTGTCTGTGTGGTTCTTGCTTAAACATATGTCTTCAAATCCGGTACAAAAGGCCGCTTAGTTTAGCATATGAATTTGTTCGAGATGCAAATATGAGACCTGCAAACACGTGTGTTCTAAAAGTAGACCCAACATTTTATACGCAGTGCAAATAAGTTCGAGCTGGTTCTTGAACACAGTATCCTTGCAGTATCCCTTAGAACAGTAGACGCACGGGGCGGAACATATAAAAACCAAAGGGACCAGAATGATTTTCACACTTAAGAGCTGTGCACACTTTTGCCGCTTTATCTCGACTATGTATTATTCCACTAGATTCGAAGGGTAACAGGCAGTTATTATTTTTACTCGCATGTAGCGGAAATGTATTCTAAGATCCATAAAATATGCGTCTCTATATGTCTTCTATATGTAATATTCTATTTATAGTATAGTAAGATCTATATATATTATATTTACATTTGCATGTTCAACACAGGGTCTATTTAAATTCATAAATAGGTAAATAAACGGCACAATAGGACATCCTTAGCATCAGCAGAGACGGTGAGATATGAGGCCACACCTGTGGACCGACAATTGTAACCAATTATTATTATTATTATTATTATTATTATTATTATTATTATTATTATTATTATTATTATTATTATTATTATTATTATTATTATTATTATTATTATTATTATTATTATATCAACTAAATGTTCGTTCTGCTTCTGGGGGGGCTCGGACACCGTCGTGTTATAGCTGTGCGTAGTGGTGTGCCTACTTGTGGGCGGGAGTCCGTTTGGAGCTGCGTACGACAAGCATCCCGGCGACGCCCATGGTGGCACGGGTCATCCTGCAGAAGCTGTCGTGCGTTGCGGTTACGAGAGCCGGCTCTTCGACCTGTTCTCGCTTAAAGTGTGGACAGGTGTACTGGCGGCCGTGTTTTGCTGTCTCTCAATCGCCGACGAGTACACGGTGCATCCAAGACTTGCGAACGGTCGGTATCTTCTTCTTTCGATTGCCCGTAAAGCTCGGACTCACTAACCACGCTAATCGTATGCGCGCGTACCCTACTCGTATATATATATATATATATATATATATATATATATATATATTACTTTACAGATATGCATAGATACGTTATACAAAATACGAATGTACGCTTAAGAGGGAGCGATATTGTTCACAAGTGGTAGAGAGAAAAATTCGCTACTCGACACTCTGTTATGTACGCGTACATGTTAAGTATCTGAAAGGCTGCGTATGTTGATTTTCCTCTAATAATAATACTATTATTAATAATAATTGTCTTTCATTGCCGATGCAAAATAGGTTTGATAGGCTTGACGCGACTATATATGTAGATCTTTAGTGAGGTACGGGTCAAATGTTTAAGTTTGACGTGCGGCCGCTGCCCGATGTGGCCCGAAGCGCTAATTACATATGGCTAGCAAGTGAATGGATGTCTGCGTACGTTTGTTGCAGCACCTTATATATCGTGGTTGCTGGGTCTACTATCAGCTATCGGCGTTGTGCTTTTGGTGGAGGCCTCCAGCCCAGCAGTTCGGAGTCGTCTCGAAGACATCGGTCTCGGAGTCCGCAACCCTCCAACTGGCAGCCGATATCTCTGTTTTGTTTTTCTACGAGTCGCGCTTGTTGCTGCCGCAGTAGCTGCCGTCGTCACGATGGATCTCTGACCGTTATTCGGGTCCAATTTTGTCGCACTGGGAACAACAACAGCAACGACGAAAACACGAATCGAGCGACAACAATAGCAATAAGCCGCAAAAACAGCAACAAAAACAACAACAGCAACAACAAGAACAACATCAACCACAACAACAACACAAAATAGAGATTGGCACAGAACCTGGTGCTTGCGGTCAACACAACAACACACGAATGTGTTGTTGTCGGTGCAACTACAGTATTCGCATCGAGTGTTGTAGCTCTCCAGCTCTGGTAGCTGGCAAAACAGTTGAGCCTGGAGATTCCTATAGGGCATACGGGATCTCAGATCTTGTCCGCTAGACGCAGAGGAACGTAGAGAGAGAGAGAGGTCTACGGCATATATGCAAAGTGGGCGGTATTTCAAAACAAAATGTAGCATGCTTTCTTCTGTTCGAACAAAATAAACAAAAATCATGTCCTTAACAGAAACAATTTAGCTTTAAATATGCGGAGTTTTAGAAGAAACTATACTTGTGATGCTTGCTAGGAAGTTGCGTGGAAATTTACAATAGCTAAACTGAACAACTACTGTAAATGCGTATGCTTGCACCTGTCTTGCAATGACTAGCTAGCCTGTCATTACTGTATCTCTATAGAGAAAAGTTAATTTCTTCCGGCGCTGTAATCCTGGCCAGAAGTCCACCCGTTAGCTAAATTCCACTAGCTTTTTAAAAACTAGTTTCTTTTTTAAGGTAAGTGAAGGAAGGGGCACAACCACAAGCCCATGGAAGTCCGAGAGAAGTTCCATGAAATGTCCTCGTCTTTATGACCTCAGCAGACTTGTCAGTTCAACTTAATGCCGCTTGATTAAAAAAACAAAGGGACTATCCTGACAAACTACTCGCTAAGAACACAGACTATTTGCAACATTTTTCTGTGCAATGCACGCTGATCTATCAAAGAGTTCTATTTTCAGGTGAATACTTGCGATGTTAAAAATCGACTTTCTTCGCCAACTTCGCTGTACGGCACAAAGGTCGACTCCTCTGGATACGCTAACAATATTTGATAAAACAATTTCATTTAGATATGCATCACAGCGTTCGCTTACAAGTTGTATGAATCAACGGCAAACTTTTTCCAGAATATCAGTATCCCATGATTAATAAGCATCCATGCCGTCGAACAGTACAATAGCCTTGGTACATTACGCGTATTGTACAGTGTTACATAGTACCTCACGTTCTTCACAATAAGTACCCTAAGCGACGGATGAATTTAATATTCGCTTGACATCTATTGCAAATGTCATTTTTTTATACAAGAGGTGTTTTTTTTCTTTACTGGGGATTGGGTGGTAATGCACCATCTTTTTTATTGAGGTATCTGTGCTCAGCGTTTTTTGCGATCATGGTCGATTTTTAGTCCACTCCGGCATTCACCTTGTCTAAACTGGGAACCAGAAAATCATACCGTTGCATATAACGGATGCCAACCGCGCCACCTGTGCAATGTGTCTTCTAAATTTGAGGACACGTTGCACCTCAAGTTTTTAATACGAGTGCACCAGTGAATCTCACAGAACGAGGCTCGGGTAAAAACTTGGCGTAGACAGCATACACTTGATTTATAAAACAGCCAACCTTTGAGGCTGCATATTTAGAAAGAGATAATTTCAGGCTATTTTCAACGGTTCAGCGGGATACACCATCTCTGCTAGACTGCAGCAGCTCACGATCATTGTTGCTTTTCACATTTGCATATCCCTTCACGTCGCTCGCATAAAATGTTTAGGGTACTTAATCTGCTATATAAGACTTCATATCCAAAACGAAAAGCGACTAGAACGAAGGTTCAATAACGCTTCGTTGAGACCGTCCAAAGGTAAGAGAGAAATGATGCTGAGAAAATGCGTAACACCTTGAACACCTGAAAACACTTTGACGACAAAGTGACGATTTCGTAGATAGGCCCCGTACCAGTCTACGACGCTATGTTTTGAGGTCACTCATTTTCTGAAGCAGCAGCAGGCTCCGTCGATATCACAGCTTAAGTCGATTTTAGCGAGCAAGAAACCGCTGTCGAGGCTTCGAATCCGAGTTACAACAATTTTATCCATGAATAGACACGCGATACTGCCTTGCGAGGTCGGCCGGTAATTAGTGACAAGTTTCCGGTTGCATTTCTTGAACACAATGATGAGACGGCAGAACTTCTTTGTACTCGCGCTTCTATTGGCCTGTGCCACCAGAGCCATGACTAACTGGCAGCCCTGCAAAGTTGAGCTGGTTTTGATAAAAGCAAAGCTTCTGTATGCTACGTGATGGCCTCTAGCGCAATTTGTCCTATATCCGCATTTTAAAACATGCCAGAGATAACAAAGGTATTGAAAAGATTATCGTGTTATGACAGTAACTATTTCACGAACATTCTGGAATTCTACAACATTCTGATGGCTGTTGCAGTAATTTGAGTGTAGTAATTTGCAGGCAAATCCTTTCTGGTGATCATGTAGCGTTTATTCATTCAATTCAAATGTTCGGATTAAGCTCGTTGAGTCGTCGACGCAATGTAAAGTTCCGCCATTCGCGTGCATACAAGACCTAGTAGTTTTCAAGGAAAAACTATATAAGGAAAAACATACATCTCATATAAGTTTGTGTGCTCTATGTCTGAACATTAAGTGCATTCCCATTACAAAAACTCTTTGTTATGTTTTTGTGTAGTTAGCCAAATTTATTAGACACATGACAACATATGCCAACTTGCCGTCATGTGCCAAGTAATAGCTGCTCCTCAATTGTGAGCTGCTGCTGCGCCTTGAATCCATCCCAAGGCGGCTAGGCTTTTATACTGGTGGAACGACCGGCAAGAAGAGATTGCGTCCATCTTACTAACAGATAGTCAACATCTGTCAATTTTGCAAGCGGCTTCCTGCAAGAAAGCAAGCGAATAGGTTTCTACCAGATGGAACACTTTGGCATTTTTACTTCCAATAGCGCCTTAAAGGTACAGCGATCAACGGTGGTGTCTTTTTTTTGTTTTTTTTTCTACAGGGGCCAGGAACCAACGTGCATAACGCACACCCTTTGGTCTGTGTAGTGTGGGAATCACCAACCCCCAACTTAAAACCTGGTGATCCTCTAACCTACATGACCGGGATATTTGTGGTATTACTTCAGTGCCATAACCCAAGTGCTACAACTATGGTGTAGCCTGTAACTCAAGGCCGAGTGCAGGTGGCTGCAGCGACAAACTGAGCTGATGACCACGGCTGGCCGGGCGTTAGCGCGTTCAGCATGCTAATCCTGATTTGCGCCCTAGAGATTAGTCTAACCTTTGGCAAGTCAAACTTTACGAAGGAACACATAGCGTTTCTCTATCGTCATTCGACCCGCGTTCGTTTAGTGCCCTTGGCGGTTTTCCTACCGAGTTTGCCGCACCACCTCTCGATATGGCAAACGATGACAAATGAGCTCGCAACACTTCATGTCACTATATAGTAGTCCCTTCGGTCTTTTACGCCAGCGGCCAATAGCATCAACATCACTCATCATGCAGTAGTGGCATCGCCTCTTCATACGACGGTTTGGTGACGCCCCATTTCTTCTTTAGAAGACAAGTTTGCCAAATTAACTTGTCAGCTGCCGTCAGCTAAGCAGTAGGTCCCTCGAGGACAGCCTCTCTCGGCTCTGCTACACCTTTCAAGGAGCCGAGAAAGCTGCCACCAAGGGAAGGGGTACAACCACAAGCCCATGCATTCGCATACAGTAACATGCGCCGACACTGGAAACTAGTTTAAAGAGCGTTATTCAGTTAGCATAGATATGATATAATGTAACCGCTAGGTCAACCCCGTACAGGAACTCTCCTTTCTTCCTTCCTTCCTCCTTCCTTTACATATATATATATATATATATATATATATATATATATCGTAAAAGATAGTAGACCAGTTTAATCAAGTCGTCCATCAAAAGTGACAGGCGAAGAACTATCAGCTCTACGAAAGTAATTATAAGAGCACGCAACTGTTAGCTAGGCAATATTTTTTGGTCCGGCGACGGTTCGGCTGACTCGATGATGAGTCGTGATTATTTTTCGAGCTTTGACTGCATCTGCTTTTAGAAGCTGTGCCACTCAAACGAAGCAGTAGCGCATAGACTAAAAAAAAAACGTACTGCCGATAAGAAAATTGATTAAATGTCAAGCCTTACGCATAGCAGCAACATTTAATATTTACAACTCGCCTAATCTCAAAGAGCTGCGGAGCTTTTATAATGCATTATGCGAAGGCGTTGAACTAAAATTTTAATCTAGAACAGTCTACATGTCTCCGATAGCAAAATAGCTCTCACAATCATATTCTAGGAGCCACTCGCCACACAGTCACATGCAATGAGACACACATGATGTGCGTGCATTAACTTGCAACTTGGAGGCATACTATACACTATAGTACACATGTGAAATACTTTATATATATATATATATATATATATATATATATATGTATATAAACGCATACATTACTAAGTTTATGCAGAGTTCAGTCTATCTGCATTTTGAAACAAATAATGGAAATATGCAAAACTGCGACGTGACGGCGGTGGTGTGTTAAAGTTTCGCCTCTGCTCCGACCAAATGTCTGGGCCGACGTTGCACTTAGTTGCCAGGCCAGTTCGATATTAATGACGTCGTGTTTTATTATCAGTATTTTGTTCGGAAGCGGAGCGAAGTTGGAAAATCGATTGTGTGCCGCCGTTACGGTTTACAGTGCGCTGTTTAGTAGCTTTACGAACGCAACGAAGTGCCGACGGATGAGAGGAGCGGACGACACGAGAAGCAGCAAGTGCAGAGTGCAGAGCCGAGCGGAGCGGAGCGGCCTCGGAGCGCGCGTCGCTCGCCGTTTGAAGCCTCTCGAGATTTAATGCCTGAGAGCCGGCGAGCGTACACGTATCGGCGGCCTTCGCGAAGTGCCGCGCGCCCAGAAGTGCTTGAGGTGCTGGTCCAACTCGAATTCGATTCACTACTATCCACCGCTACTGCTGCTGCTACAACTTCTACTACGACGACTACTCAAAGCGCCTAAGGACTCATAAGAAGGAAGCGAGGATGATTCGTCGTCGCTTTGACGTTGTCGTCGATGGCGACGACGATGGCGACAACAACAATAACAACAACAACAGCAACAGCAACAACAACAACAACAACAACAACAGCAACAGCAACAACAACAACAACAACAACAACAACAACAACAACGACGACGACGACAACAGCAGCAGAAACGGTGACGGTAACAGCAACAGCGGCAGCACAACATCTCTTGAAGGCAAAAGTTTCGCTTCTTCATTCGACTGACTGAAGTGCAAAAAAACATCGACTGTTTTTCACTTCAGTCCGCGCGAAGTAAAATATCCCTCTATCTCTCTGTCTGTGTCTCTCTCTCTCTCTCTTTCGCAGTTTTCCCTTTAGAACAGCAAGCGAAAAAGCAGCGAAACAGACCAATCGTAGAGAGGGAAAACAGACAGAGAGAGAGCTTTTAAGAAGAACGCGTGCTCTTTTTGCTTCGATTTGCTGCTGAATCGACTTACTTAACCCCCTTTGCCCCATTACTCCCTATTCCCGTGTACTTCGGCTGACTCATGAACCGATCCCAGGCTACCCCACCTAGCCTAGCACAGGGGAAGACGAGAGAGGCGGAGGCGGCGATCTGTCTGATCAGCCTTGGGTCCAGGCTTGCCGCCACTGAATGAGCGCAGCCGCCTATCGCTGGGGGTGTATCATCGCGGGGGTCGACAAGCGTTATGGAACGCAGCAGAGACGCCAAACCGCTTGGGCCAGCCGAACGATCGTCGAGCTTTCGTTTTTGCGTCTCCGCCCTTTGTGCACAGACCAGATGATGATGAGGTGACGTGGGTGATGGTGATGACAGCGGTGGTTGGCGCAGCGATGGGCGGCCGCAGCGACAATGTCCTTCATTCTACGCTTACATCAATGCTGCTAGCTGATGGATGGGTCAATCGAGACCCGCACTCGAGAAGGTCTGCCTTCGGTGAGGCAGCCCTACCTCGCGGCGGGCTACCTCGAGATCCGCACGCATCACCTCCTCATCAGCGAGGAGGTGATGTGGGACGGGAACGTTGTATTCATTCATTAGGCTTCATCTCACCGGCAAATGGCTGCTGCTGCAGAGCCTGGGCAACAGCGGAGGTGGCGGTCGCTCTGCGCTGCTAGTGGTGGACTTGCCTGTCTTCGAGCGTAGTTGAATGATGATGGAGGCCGTGCAAAGCGCCGCACTTGAATCTTCATCAAACTGCTTAGGGTCTTGAGGATGAAAGCTAGCGCGGCCGCTGTAGTAAGCAAACAAGGATGGGAAACTCCCCGCCAGCAGCAGACGGGGAACAAAGGGGTCAGGGCTGGAATATTTGCGTTTACATATGAGAACGACGCGTAGATAGACCCGCACAAAACAAACAGAGAGTTCTCCGTCGAGTGCTGTTGACCCGCTACTCTGGTGTTGTATCTCTTTCTCTCTCTCTCTCGCCTCGAATCGCACTGGGCCATCTAACGAAAGCGCAATCTTCCAGCCAGCAGCCGTCTAACGCCGCGCACAATATGTTAGCATCTCTGTTGGATAGAAACGTCGTCGGAAATTAGGCACAAATAAAGCAAATAACATAAACCGAGGGCTAAGTGCAATAGGTAGAAAGTATCACTACAATTTAACCTAAAATGAATATTTGTACTTGTTTTGTGTAGGGCTATAAATTGACATATTCGTAGAAGAAAGTAAATTATAGGCAAGGCGAAATAATTATAATGTTTAACATAAATAGGACAAACTTGAGAAGGTAAATAGGAGAAACCTAAGGTAAAGTACTCGAAAAATGATTATGCACAGAAAAATCTCATGTCTATTAGAGGCCAATATCATTTTTAAAAAGGCGGCACCAAATATAAATACAGGAAGCTACGGTGCAAGAACTATGTCTGTGCAATCAAATATAGAAGTCTCACGACGATGGTGCAGACTTACAGCATAACCTAACTGGATTCAATCAGTCCGCGTATATATATATATATATACATATATATATATATATATATATATATATATATATATATATATATATATATAGGGGGTTTGCCATTCTTAGCAGGGCAAAATTTTAATATATTTTTATATACCAAAGCGGCTTTTAAAACCGCGGTTCTGCCTTACAATTTAAAGCGTAATTGTCCACCTCGGAAAACCTTAGGCGGACATTTGTCCACCTCGGAAAACCTTAGGCGGACTTTTTATTTGATTTTGATTGCAGCTGACATTGAACGTGTCCGACGACGGTAGGCGAAATAATTACAATGTTTAACGTGCGTTTATTAAGACTTACTAGACCACAAGGCATGCAGACCTTGAAATATTTGCTACGGTCTCTTTCACGAGCATATATTCGTGAACCTAAATAGTATGCCAACATTCTTTTGCAGCTTACGGCGTTCATGATACCCGTGCCCACTAGGAAGCCACTTTCATTCCCGACAGATATATGCAGAAGGTCTAGTACACGTTCAAACGTTCAAGGGTTCTCCATTCTTAATTTCGCTGCGATTCCGTTGAGGAAACGTACCTTGACACGGTGTTGCGGTGCCACGTTTTAATTTGCTTTGGCCTGTGGAAAAGCGCCGAATTTTGTTGGAAAGATTATAGGCTGTCGCCGAGATTGCAGTAAACAGGATCATTTCGTTTTGCTCCATGCGAACGATATAATGCAGCGGGACCTAGCTGCATTACCATGCGTGTATAACGTGTATAGAGTAGTAGTATTTGTTTGTTATTTATTCCTGTTTGCCCTTGTGACGCCTAGCACAATAGACCTAGAGTAAGGAAACAATTTATAATTGGTTACACAGCATTCGTCCTTTCCTCTGCACGCATCGCAAGCCTCACCGGGCCGCAAGAAAGCAGCCCAAAGCACTACCATTCCCATGTGGACACAAGGCTTGTCTGGTTTAAGCCGTGTATTGCTTTGTTTGGTTGCAGATTGCACGACGCAAGGTCGCGCTTCTGCTATCAGATGAGGGCGTTTTGTTCATACAAGAATAAACACACACACCAGCCCATTCGAACATATAAACAGACATCCATACAAAGGCATGTATACGTTTTTTGCTCGTACACATGCGTCTTCTTCAAACACAAACGATCCGGGCCATCTGCAAATAGAATATACGTGTTAGATTTTGGTCGTGTTAGATACCATCCGTTTAGGCAAGCAGGGTGTGCACGGCATCAGATTATCTGCGGCAAAGACAGGCCCGGGTATGTAGCGTTTATGATGCTCCTGCGCACTAGGCTAGTTTAGTATGTGCTCGTTACGGTAAAACGACGCGGCTGTATTTGCAGCTTTATTCGCACGCAGACGAGCGAGAGATTGCCGCTTTTCTCGCCGTAGCTTCTGTTTTATGTGTTGCCGAAAACGTTTCTACCCAACGCGTTTTTGATGTAGTCCAATATTTGATGTATGTGTGTGTAGCAATATGTATGTAAAATGATTTGAAGCAACTGGGTTGGCACACTTGTGTAGGTGGTACGTCGGGCAAAAATAGTACCTGCAGGGACTCGAAATACCCTTATACAATTTTTGATCGCCTTATAAAATCATGCACGGTAAAAAAATCATCATCGTCATTACATTTATTTTACTAATATTGAGTTTGCTTTGCGATCAGTTCCATGCACCGCAAAGCGTAGAAACTCATGCTCAATTTCCTAGCAAGGGCACTTCCAAGTATCCAAGTGAAGAGCGCTAGTTTTGTAAAACTAGGGATCGATGTCCGACACCTTCGTTTCCCAGAGAAGATTTTAAATGCGCAACAAGTCCTCTGTGAAAAGCGAAGCCTGTGGCGCGATATACAACAGGCGGTTACGACTTGCCCTGTAGACAATCAGGCGGTCGGCTTTAGTCAGACACAGCCATATCCCTTGTATTCTACACGTAAACGTAGGTCTAATTGTACTATTAAAGAGCTTAACTGCGCTTCATAACGACAGCGTGTTGCTAGGGATACTGTCGAATGCGAGGGCCCTTTTCGGATCAGCTCTTGGACATGACGGGTTAAGCTAGCCCCCTGTAATCGATAGCTCCGCGCCCAAAAAAGAGCAGTAATTCACAAATTCGACAGGGACCGGACCAATGTAAAATGCATCTTTCATTGCCAATTGCCTACATGGCCGAACTTTACTTGCCTTTATTTGCTCTACATTTGCCATGAAGTAGTTGGCTTTAACGTACTTTTGCAGAGAAACGACTGCCTGTTGAAGGTGAAATCCACTTTTCGAAGGAAGAAACAGATCATCAGCGTAGAGCGTAAGGTTTACTTACCAGGAGGTCAGAAATCAAGTATGAGTAGAGTAGTGGGCCAAGTTTATCCCGGTAAGTGGTCCCAGTGGTTTGTCTACTCAAAGCGGGCTCGGCGACACCATTTTCTATGTATTATAAGTGTCATTTTTTAGAAATACTAACCAGACGCTTGAGCACGCCTGCTGGGATTTCTGTGTATGTCTAGTTACCCAGAATAATTCTTGCGCTGTGTCAAACACAAATCTAAAACTAACAATTGCGACGAACGTTGGCAATCACCGTCGTAAGCGCTTCACTTTTAAGAGCGCCGCGCAAACCACGATTGTTCCCTGCCACATAGAAATCCATGTTGTTCCTCGGAAGAACACCCACCAAATTCAGATATGACTCCAGCCAGTATATGAGTACACTATCTAGCAGCTTATAGACAGCACTGCAGTCTGTTTGGTCTAAACTATACCAACTCAGATGCATCTATTTCCGGCTGTAAACCCACAGATATACGATCGTGCCTGCATTTCAAAGCGCCAGTGGTAGCTCGTCTTAAATGGTGGGCAACATGTAGGCCAGGGAATGCCGGAAAAGGGGGAGTCTGAACCCTGGCACCCCGAGTTGGTCCCTGTAGCGCTGCGACCGTACTGGGGCAAGGGCGAAGTCCAACACACAATATGAAGGGCTTTCTTTGTTTTGCACTTTACAGGCTAGCACTGCGAACTTGTCTGTCACGTGTCAGCTGGATAAAGCTTGAGAAGCTCGAGCCTGTGTACCACGGAGTCACACCCGCGCGACGCGAAAGACCAATTATGGCTCTAATCGCGTCATTCTGAACGACCCTGAGCTTTTTTAGAGTCGTTGAATACGTGGCGGCTCATGGAGTAATTCTGTCAGTTAGAAATAGCTTCAAAAGCTCTTACATATAGACACATACCAGAAGATTCCGCGAAGCTTTGGCTCTTCTCCAACGCACGAGTTAGGCCGGCGCGGTGTCGCATCTGGCGTAATTTGACTGTCCCATTTCATACGCTGCACAATGCTAAGGCAAATTGCCTCTAACTTCAGAAGGATAGCAGAGCCGCTTACTCGAAGGGAGATATTATTACCAGTTTTGAACTTTTGCCTCGATGCTCGTTGTGGGTTGTGATATAGAATGAGTGTCGTTTTTGTCGAGTTAACGAGATGACCAAATCTTTGAAATAAAGATATGACTTTCTCAATACCAGGGTCAACGTGTTGAAGATTATGGACTATTATTGGACAATGGAGAGCGTGAGGCGCGAAACGAAATTGCGGCGTCGTCTGCATAGTCGATTGGGCGGGAATCTGCGTTTTTGAACGCCTACGTTTCCTTCGAATGCTGGCCAAATAATTATTTAACACTATCGGCCTCTTGCACAGGATTCGATGGAGCATAACAGGTTGTTGTACATTATGTCAACAGCATAGACGTGTTCTTGATTTATCGAGAACACATACGCTTGCACAAATATTAATAATGGCAACATATGGTTAAAGATTATAAGCAATCGCAAATTATTAATTGGCGTATATGTCAACCAGAATTCAGTTTCAATAAAATGCGCGTTAAAATGCACGTTCAATAAAATTGCGACACGTATGTGCTAACACTAACGTACGTACGACAAGCACGATGGCTTAGTGGCAAAAGCTTTTGCCTTGCATTCAAGAGGCCTGGGTTCGAGACTCAGACCGGCCACACCTAATTTGGTTTTCATAGTTACCAATTTAAACAAGGTGAGTGCCGGAGTGGACTAAAAATCGATCATAATCGAAAAAAAAACGGGGAGCACAGATGCCTCAATAAAAAGAGATGGTGCATTATCATGCAATCCCCCCCCCATTAAATAATAATTTGCCGAAATATGACTGTTTTGGTCAAAATATATCTACAGTTTTATTGGCTTACCTTGGTCACCGTGCTCTGGAGTTAGACAGGAAAGCATGTGTCATTGCTTTTGTATACGATTCCGTGCTCGAGATGTTAACAAATATATCTACGTAACAAGTAAAATGCGCAGTAAATCTAAATATGCAGATGTTTTTAAGCTGTGCTGTTGATCCGGAGACGATACCTAAGGCTAATAGATGCTTTTACTTACCACGCAAAGCAAGACATGGGCATACAACGGTAAAACGTATCCATTTTAACAGCCAATGCGACCGTACTGGGGCAAGGGCGAAGTCCAACACACAATATGATGGGCTTTCTTTGTTTTGCACTTTACAGGCTAGCACTGCGAACTTGTCTGTCACGTGTCAGTTGGATAAAGCTTGAGAAGCTTTATCCACTCAAATGTTCAAATGGCGACCTGTGTATACGCTTTGGGTTCCGCCATCCCATTGAAGATCGTTGATGAGGACTCAATAAGCTGTAGTCACTTTGACTAACCGTTTTACAACATTCTGACATAATTGTGTGCAAAACTATTAGCATTTCTATGAAATCATTTTTAATAATTCTGTGGAAATGGTAAATAGGCAAAGAAAGGTAAACTCAAACGTATAGAGCATTTGGATGGACAACAATGAACAACCCTTGAGCATCGTGTACTGATAAACCTGTAGCTTTCAGGCAATTTTTCCAAACAAATTGTCTAAGATGTCCCGTAGTAATAAAGAAATATCTCGTTTTGATCGTACGTTTACGTTAACACTTTACTCACCTAGCAAGTTGCACACCTAAAATGGCTAACGGATTATTCTCTGTAAATTACCTGTAATTATATTGCATGAGACTAGAGCGATTATACCTTAAACACGTATTTAAGAAGGACTCAAGAGTCAAACTGAAAACCTCTCAAGTTTGCACGTCTTCTTGCTTGTAAGGAGTTCTTAATTTTTACGTTTCGTCGGCAATCAATGTCCATCCAACAACTGACTCAGGTTATACGATTGTCAGTAGAGCAACTCAACTGATCAGAAAGAGAGAGAGTGGCGGACGGACGGACGAACGGACTGAGCTGATTACAAAATCAGCGACCACGGCGGCGGCGTTCATAAACGCTCTCTAGGCAAGTCCGCAGACTTGCACGCATCTTATAACGCAATAGTTATAAGATGCGTGCAAGTCTGCGGTCGTTAGCTAGACGCACGAAAATATTTTTGTCAACGCTTGGCCATACGCCACGCAAGCATTACTCTTATTAGTGTCAAAAGAGCCATAGTTTAACGAAAACTACACACTTAGTTTCAAAGATTGCAAAGTTTGCTGTTAAAGAATTCCTTAAGCATACTGGCACGCCCGAGCTGATGAACCGTATCTTCATGGCATTGCTAAAACTAAGGACGTTTTTGAAGCTGCACATAGACTATCTCCGCGGAAGTCGCGTTAATTACATGTTTGTTTGCTGCCCCGATATAGATTGTTGCCAAATCAGGATCCATCAGGATACTTGATTGCGAAGTCCTTGACTTGTTCACTAGTTCGTAATCAGCTTCAGACGGACAAATGAGTTAGCTTTAGACACGGCGACCCTTCACGATAGTTTTAGCTGAATAGTCAGCGCGTACCATTTGCGGAGTTCACGGCGTAATTTGGCGTCTCTGTAAGCATGTTCGCCATTTAACCGTGTTTGCTGATTCCGTTGTTTTGCCATATTGTTTCAATGCCTACTGATTATACTGTATATCAAAACAAATACGGTTTTTCATTGATTTGGTGTTAAAAACCAGTGTTTATTCACTGTAGCTCCGGTCCTCCGTTAAATCAAACTCTACTTATTTTTTGTTTCGGCAAAGAATGAAATACAAATAAAAAGTATAAAATAATGCACGAACGCTATTTATACGCAACCTGCGGCGTAAGCGGGCAGTTAAAAATGTATCAGAACTCTTGTCGATCACAATTACATGAATGCGCTGAGAGCTCCATTTCCGAGAAACACTCAAGAAATAACCTTAACAACAGCATAGATAATATTGTTTTAAAATGATTTTACGAATTAACGACGGAGCGCAAATGCAAGCTATGTAGAGTATTGTGTGATCTGTATAAGTCTAATAGTGTACAAAAGCGATACCGCTGACGAATGTGATATGGTAAAGCTGTAATACAAAAGTGTGTAGTTCAAATACTAGAATATATATATATATATATATATATATATATATATATGTATATATATATATATTCGGAAAGTACAAGGGTAAAGGTTGACTTAGATAGACGTAGTTTGTTTGAGCAAGGTAGCCTATATATATAAATATATATATACATTTGCGATATACAATTTAACCAAAAACGTTGCTTGTGCGGAATGCATTAACAATTCTCGTATGCTAGAAAAAGGCAGCGGCTACCTTGCTTAAACAAACTACGTTTGTCCACGCTAACCCCTAACCCTGTACTCCACCATACGTAAGGCAAGGGCAAAGAACCTAATAAATGTAAAACGTTTACGCTCAGCATACGAACGTCTCCTACACATCGCTCAGTCAGTCAACAACCTAACAAAAAGCTGTTCTAAAAAAAACTAATTTATTGATTTGTATTGCTAAAGTTAGGCGCGTTTCGGCAACGCCATCAGAAGAGCAATGTCTGCCACAGGTCCAGTTAATCATCGTAGCCACATCACCGTCGTTTATGCCGACGCATGCGTGTGTTTTACAGCCATCCCATGACTATTCAACGCAGAGCTCAGCGAGACCCTACATCGTCGCAATTCCCGGCTCATTCCCGTTCGCCCGTGCTTGGCTCGGAAGAAGAATAACGCGGCAGAGGCCAGAGAGCCGAAACTTCCCTGGGTCAATTAGAGCTTAAGTCCAGCATCAGCGGCCTCTCGAGGGTACCGTGTACGTACATTGGCGCAATTGCCGGCGACGCAGGCAGCACACGTCAACGGGGAAGTAAGTTCACTTGCAGCAAGTGAACGCGACTTTGCCATGAAGGCTAGATGCTTAATTTCCTCCGACGAGCACGAGGTCATACATAAAGACCACTACTACTACTACTACTACGCCGGGAAACCGAAATAGGCAGAGGCGATAATAGGAAGTTGGAGAGAGAAACCAAGAAAGCGAGAGACACAAACAAAGAACGACAGAGAGCCACTAACTGGGCTCATACAAAGTGTAGCTTTGATAGTTAGTAATAGTCTAATAGTGTCGAGCCCGGTGGCGTGGTGGGTGCATGCGTCTGCGCCTCGCGACCGGAGGAGACACATAGCAGGTGCGCGGGTTCGAGCCCCACCGTTGCACGTTTGTATTTATGGGGGTCCGTCTATGAATAATGCGAAAAGCAGTCCCATGGACGTTAAATCTTGGCTGAAAGTCAGCCCTGAAAGGATTTTTTAATAGTCTAATAGTGGTAATACGTGGAAGGTTGAACAACTGCTGCCCAAAAAACACATAGAGAACTCTTCTCTATGTGTTTTTGCGCGGCAGGGGATACATGAGTGACAAGGAACGGCAGAAGCTAGGAGAACGAGGTAATAAGACAGAATCGGCGGTTCTATAAGATACAGTGGGAAAAAAACGCGTTCTAATTGCCTTTCGTAATGCTGCTGCTAAACGGACAAATTGTGCGGAAACGCCACGCAGCGAGTGACCCCCGTTGTTCGGCCCCAAATGTGGATCAACTATGGTTACGTACATAATGCGTAATATATATATATATATATATATATATATATATATATATATAGGGCAGTGTTTCATTCATAGAGCGGCAAAATATAATAATACCCTCGGCATTTTGCAACAGCTGAACGAAACAGTTCACCTCCGTGGATTAGGACATCTGAAGAGGATGTGGCGGTATGTGGTACACTTTTTTAGGTGGTGGTAGAACTTGTTAAAAAAATAATTTCTTAATGGAATGTCTTGTTAACTAAGTAACTGTCACATGATGATAACATCACATGATCTCGATGCTTGCAAGAATCGAGATCCGGTGATATATATATATATATATATATATCCTTAAGTCTACGTACTCATTGCCTGCAATATGTGAATACTTTTCGCAGAGTTTTTTTTAAATATTTTTAATTTGCTAGTGGCTGCCGAAAGAGTCACAGCTTACGTTATCATAGCGCCCAGTCCTCACTCACGTGTGTCACTCATATGAGTGTGTATCTACACAAAATTAGTTCCCGCATTCTTTCACTTAAAGACGACGCCTCAACGTCAAAAGTGTACTTCTCGTCTCTTTCGTGCTTAAGCATCTTCCATAAGCTCAGTGCTTTTCCCACACTTCCGGCTCTTTCCTCTTTATACAAACAAGTTTCTTTCGTTGCGCCTCTCTTTACAAGCGCGGCAGTATAGTGACCTGACGCTCGGCTCTAGCTTTTCAAGTAAGAGTTTGCCTAACTACAACCGGGCAACTGGGTAATCTCTTCTCCAGCAGCCTTCCATGAGGTCCTTGCCTCTCGGCAATATTGTAATGGCTGTTAAAATGCGGTGTTGCGTTCACGGGGTGAAACACGGAGATGTACACTCAGAGCTGGGGATACATGGATACAGGGGGAAGCGTTCTTAACTAGCAAGTACAACACGGTCGTAACTGTCACCAGGAAGATCGGGAGCCTATAACAGAAACTTGGATTGGATGTCTTTCTTTCACCTGTCTATTTACTGTAGCCGGCAGGCGACGCGCACATTGATTGGTTCTTGGTTAACGGGAGGTGTCGAGCCCGGTGGCGTGGTGGCATGCAGTGGCATGTACCGAGGTATCGCCGGTTCAATCCCTGTTGTTGATTTACGTTCCATGGACAATGCTAATTAAGGATATATGATTAACCATACTGCTGAAATATGATAAACTATACGACGGCCATGCTTCGCAAGGACTGTTGGGAAAACCCTAGATGTCTCAACGCGATCGTTCCTCGATGCATTGCAGATATGACTTACGGCAACTCCACGCCCGGCAGGGAACGGAGTATAGTCTAGAAAAACAACGTCCCATCAAAAGTTGTGATGTGGTTAGTGGTAATGCGCAGAGGTGTCGCCTTGGAGCAGATGCAGTGTTACAGTCGATGCGCCGTCGTGCAACGTCCCACTCCAAGTCTTACAGATCTGGTGGGACGGTTTGATGAACCTCGTCAAGTCCCCCCCCCCCTCCTTCGGGGTGGCGGTGACGGTCTGCGGGCTACGTGACACACGAAGCCTTGTCTTTATTGCGATAGCTCTCGCTTACGTGCTGTTCGGTCGGTGAAGGGTGTTTCCTGGTTAGGGATGGAGATTCATGTGGTAGGTCGAGGCGGTTGTTGTGATTGTTGCGGTCGAGCTAACAGGCTATAGTCCTGATGTATCTGCTGCTGCAATACAATATTTATACACAATATTTATATACAATATTTATTCTAACTAGAACAGTTGAGCTATCGAGAGCAAATAACTGTAAACTAGTATGTGCGTTTCACAAAGGTTTGGCTGGCTTTGAAGGTTTATAGTAACCAAAATTGGTGTAAAGATTACAAGCTTAACAAAAATGTAGTTAAACTACCTAGGATTCTCGTTTTTTCTGGAAGGCTAGGAAGATGAAAATACTTAAAATTTCTGCTTTATTGTTCGCAGATGACATCGTGCTTTAAGAATGACGCTATAGCTAACTGAAGAAACTGCTAGACATACAATGTCAGTATAAAGAGGCCCTAACATTTGACCTCCTGACATTTGATTACAGTGGTTTACTCAAACAAAGTGCGAATGCATCCATATTGACCTGTCAGATATGGTTGCCTGCGGATTCATCGAAAGCAGAGCTGATCTAGATTCAGCGCTAACTAGGGCAATATAGGAGGTCGAGTATCGCCTTCTTATCGTATTAAAAGACTCCTGGAGCAAAACTGCTTCGCCGGGGATCGATTTCAGAGCGAAAAAGTAGCAATACTCTACAACAGCTGACGGCTAGAGAATAATCTTACAAGTACTTGGGTACTCGTTGAGGGTATAAATGGCTAATATATTCCAATGATTTAAAGATGTCTGCAAAAGACTAGTTACTATAAGCAAACTCGTGTGGAGCCGCTTCGCTTAAACGCTGTTTGTGGTATGGTTAAGCCTTAAGAAGCTGAGACGTTTTTTCGATATGGAGAACGAGCGACTCTCCTAACTTCGGCGTATCCCCTAACTGCGTCCTGCTCACACCCGACCGAGTTGTTTGTGATCGACAACGCAGTGAGTGTTGTGAGCTGTGAGTTGTTGTGAACGCGTCCTTGTCTTGATTGACGCTACCAGGTGTCTAGATTTTTGTCTTCCTCCGTTGGCAGTGCCACGGGAATTCTGCTACTTTAACAGGGCCCAGCATAAATACGACATACGCGCCCTGGATCAAGCTAAAGGAACGAAACTTGGGCAACCAAGCGGAGCACATATGCGCAAGTAGAATGTAAGAATAACACTATTCCAGTGTTGAGCAGGTGCCAATTGTTATGCTAGAGAAAAGTGCTATCTTAAATTCGATCGTCGATGTTAGTTCTGCTCTAAGTTCGTGCCTTCAGATCCACATGGCTTTATGTTTTAAGAACATGTGTGGCAATTTACGTCTATTAGAAAGGCGTATCCAAAGGTGACCGGAAACCACAATTGGAAATTCAACTCTCAATTATTATTAAATTGGTATTTATAAATTGGCATGGCAGCCCAGAAACAATATATATGGTTTAACTTGAGCTCAACCATACCTTGCTTTGAATGCGCTAATCCACGCCTTAAATATATAAACGTAAGGTATATATATATAAACGTAAGTTATCATTAGTTTCGTAGGTGCTACGTATCTTGTATAAAGTATACTTCAAATTCGATGTTTGTTGTATCAGCCAGCGTGCGCTTCTCTCTGCCTTAACCGCAACGAGAGAGTACAACGATTTGTGCTTCAGCGCCGCGCATTTACCGCATTGTATGTGGCGCACCTCTGCTCTCAAAACTACGTATATTCCTCGTCAAAAAGCCGAGTTCGAACATACCAGGCAGTGATAAACATACACTATGTATGTGGTGTATGAAACAGTGAGTTGTACATGTGGCGGAGCTCGCAGACTTAGACGGTCTTGCACTACATGTAATAGCCGCTTAAGCCTGTAGCTATAGGTCCCTTGACGGAGCAAGGGTGATATTACCTAATGTTACTTCATTTGCTACATTGCCTCCTAAAGCGATGGACCAAATCATTCAGACCGATTACAAACCCCGTAAAAATTTGGACCCAAGTCTAGGAATCAGAATCCGCCTGATGGAGTGCCTGTGCCACCTGGCGGCATGCTGCCAGTAGTGCACACTCAAAATGAAGCATGAAAAATGCTATCTTGGCATCAAACATTGTGCACGCATGTACTGCGCGTCGTTCTCCTAGCCAAGGTGAGAGACATACATGTGGAAGTAAGTGTTCTCCCGATAAGGTGGAGGAATCTTTTAATGCTTCCATGCCTCGCAAGGAATAGGATCAGAGATTGCGGCCCTTGACATTTATCGAACCGCTCCTCTAAATCTTAAAGGGCCGAGCGGGTCTAGAAGTCTGGCTGGCCTGTGCGTGTCGCGCACCGTCTCTCGCTCGAGTCCTCATGGGTTAGTCAGACCATTGTGTATGGCTATGATGCTTCTTATTTATGGTAAAACCTGTAAAGCGGTTCAGATCTATGGTCTGTGCAAAATTGCGCCATCTAAAAGACTATGCATTGTGTCCAAATGACAATGCATACACGGGCACTGTCCTAGACGAAACCTAAATTGGTTCATAGTCAGAGAGCCTTTTTGTAGTTTAAGTTCTCCTAAAGTCTGATTTGTACGATATATTTAGCCGCTTTAGTACGTTGGTAGTGCCAGCAGCAGCAGGATACTGCTAAGGCCACGACCAGTTTTAAGTATGGCCCAAGAATGGACTTCCTTCCAGCCACTGGAAGAATCAATCACAAGTAGGAGTGCCTGGACTATTTCTATATAAAGACGGTGAAGTTATTCTTAACTGGCATCTGGACTCCCTCCTGGAACAGTGTCTAGTCCTAAAGCTTTACGGGATAAATTCTTCTAAACTATCTTCTTGCGTTCCCTCTGCTTTTTAACAGTACCTGGCTGAGATGCCAGTTCCTGAGCTTTAAATGCCGCCAATATGAACTGAGCAGGTCTACCAGGAAAAGTGCACTTAACACCACAATGGCCAGTTAGTCCGGTACGGAGCTTGTAAGTGTTACGTTGCACTGACGCAAGACGTACCCAGCTCCCCCACAGTTCCAACAGTGCGATAGCGAAGAAGCCGAGAAGAGGAAGCTTGTTCCTTACAGCTCCGCGCCGCAACTCTAAGCCAAGATATTTCGAATACCGTGAAATCGTTATCACTTCTACCATTCTACACACCACCTTTATTGAACCTTCATTTAGTTAGTAATAGTTCAGATTCAGAATCGTCTTTCGGTCATGAATATAACAGCTGGCCCTAAAAATATATTTCTCGTTAACCATTGTCTATCAGTGCGTAACTGAAGTTTATAGTTCCTTTATGTAACCCCTAATAACATTATTAATAACGGTGTAGGTGGCATCTCGTTTTATTGAGGCATCTGTGCTCACCATCTTTGTGCCCGAGCACGGTTGATTGTACTCCATTCCGGTATTCACATTGTCTAAATTGTAATAAAAAAAATGAGTTTAAGAGCGGGCGATCTAGGTTTTGAACCCAGAAGCCTCCAAATGCCAGGTACAAACTTTGCCACTAAGTGAGGAGTCGAGCCCGGTGGCGTGGTGCATCCACCTTCGTCTCTAGGCAAGTCTCACTCAGACATCTGTGTTATGTGCACAGCTGGGGTACCTGACGACGTGGACCACACGGTCGCAGGATGCCCAAGACTCTCGAACCTCAGGCAGACTTCCATCGATGTTGACGTCAAGCCAATCGTAGAGAGAAGGAGCGTCATACATAGACCGGATCATCAAAGAAAAAACTCACCTGGAGAAAGAAAGACGCGTTTCTCTCGCCAGAAGAAATTGCGAGAGGTTCTTACAGGCCTCGGAGGCCATGGCGAACATGTAGAGCGGACGACTCCCCCAGGGCCTTGAAGAACTGGCAAACCGTACTGAACCCTGGGGGGGGGGGGAGGGGGTAAATGGGACGATTCGGGTTTTTTAGTGGGTAACCCCATGCCATAGGGAACTCCCACACTACCTACGCGCTTCTAAACGCCCGGACAGTAATATCTGCGCTGGGTGTGCATAAAGCATTTTTCCCGAACCTAAAAAAAAATCCGCTTTCGCCGCGCGATTGGAGGAGACACATAGGCGCGCGGGTTCGAACCCCACCGTTGCACATTTGTAATTACGGGGGTCCGTCTATGAAGCCATGCGAAAGTTAAATCTTGGCTGAGGGTCAGTTCGAAAAGATTTATTCACTCCCCGTGAGGT
Source organism: Dermanyssus gallinae (assembly GCA_003439945.1). Classification (NCBI taxonomy): domain Eukaryota; kingdom Metazoa; phylum Arthropoda; class Arachnida; order Mesostigmata; family Dermanyssidae; genus Dermanyssus; species Dermanyssus gallinae. Next base: position 408,273 of record QVRM01003762.1, on the reverse strand, counting down.
CCAGCAATGATGTCCGGCGGCAACTGGAAGATCTGCAGAGAAAATAACCTGACGAAGCCTAGTGTTTACGACCAGCAATAGCGGTCAGAACAGATATTGTTTGGAGTAGAAAATTGGTCACCAGAACAATCTCAGGTGCTCTTATCAACTCTATTGGTGCCCATATGCAGCAACAGATACTTATGGTTTTAGCACGGTTTTAGCGAGCGGTGGTTTCGAGACAATGTGCATTATTTGCGAAGGACCCGTTCACCATACTTACAGCGTGTCGACAACCGAGCTAGCTAGCTAAAAGAAGCCTTGTATAAAAATATTACGTATTAGGTAACGGGGTGGCCATCTGTGCAATGCCACACAAGGTGCCTTTTAATGGCAAATGTTTTCCAAAAAGGAAACAGATTTTATGGTGAAAGTTTTCACAAATGGTGAGAGCAGACTTCTGTAAGCCACAAAATACCTTGTAAACCTGTAAACCTGCTAACTAAATGTTCTTCCTTTTGACCTAAACTATTTCGGGCTGACGATTATGAGGATTTGGGCTGATTTCGTTAGGTCGTCCTTTCTTTTGACCTTTTCTGCTTGAAAGTGTTGTTGTTAGTACTCTATGTATGTGTGCACTACTATAATAATAATAAATAGCAACAATTACATTTGCTCAATATATCGTCTGTACATAATATGTTTCGACGGTCGCAATGGGCCTTGAAGCCTGTGGCCGAGTTTTTCATGCTGCACCATATTCATAGCCTCGTAGCATTGGTTGCCAGTTGTTGTTCATAGGCTGTAATAATCGCGTCAGCCTCAACAATAACGCTACTAAACTTGCCGTTTAACTCAATGTCTGGTCGTTTTCCTTGTTTCTTTTGCATCAGACCCGACAACATAATTTGTACCGCTCGTACATAAGGATTGAAATATATCTGGTTAAAATGTATTGTTATACGGGCTCCAATATACAGCAGGCACTAAAATGTACTACACTAACAAGAAAGGAACATTTTGAAAATTCACAACAAACATGACAGCAGAACATATTCGCAATTAAAAAAACACCAACACTGTTATAAACGAAAGCGTGCTTGATAGGAGCCTTAGTAGTGTTTTAGCAAGATATTAACTTCATGTGTTGCAGCATCGATGATCCGGTTGTGGTTGTTTACGTTGGCAATTGTATTTGATAGTACTGTGATTGTCACGATTGCTGTTCTGCATTTTTAAGTCAGATCTCGCCTCTTTTTAGAAGTACAAAACGATTAGTATTAATTCGGTGACGCCTTGCTCAATTTTCGATCTTTCCGATGCTCGTCTAAAAGGCCGCTACGGGTCTTATACGTTTGACAGGCCTCCAATGGAAAGTGACATAAATATCACGAATCAAGCCGGCGCCTTTAACCTCTCGAATTTCGGGCTATCAAGGTCGCTGCAATCAGGACCCATCCAATCGCGTCTCCAGTCAGGTATTAACTTGCATTTGCCAAAATTCTACCTGAACAGCCTATATATATATATATATATATATATATACATATAATATATTTCTGCATTCTAATCTGAATTAACCATTTCTGACTTAAATACTCTTAGATATATAATCCCCTTAGCACAGCATTTGTGCAAATATAAAAACACGCGAGACTACACTGATTAATAATAATAATATGATAGCAGACGCAGCAACGATACTTCTACAGACTATTGTAGACAAGGCTGACTAACGCACGCATTATGTGGTATAGCCCAAGTTTCAGAGTCCGCATTCGCGAGTCAAACCGCGGCAGAAATTGTTCATGATCTGCTCAAGGAGTGTCCCAAGTTAGTACTGCTATCCGTTCCTCTAAATTGTAGGTAATCGCTTTTTAACATGGCTATATGTGACAGTTATGCTTAGGAGCTACGCACCGTAGTTGTTTTATTTATTTTTTGTGGAGGAGAGTTAAATGCAGTTACGCACTACCGCTACGAGTAGGAAATATTGCTTTCTATCTCGAGCTGTGTGGAACTCGACCCCAGCGGGTGAATGTTACGCCGCTGAGACCCATACCCACTAAACGCACCTCCCCCATTAACTTCACTCTCTGATGGTCCAGATCTCCATAGAACAGGGCTAAGGGTCATCAGGAAATGTGGCGAGTGCCCTATGGGATTAATTGGCCAGGGTCACTCACGGGTTTTACTGTTATATATATATATATATATATATATATATATATATATATATACAAATAAATATATATATGACTTATGGTATTTCGGATATTTATTCAATGTAATCAATCATTCACGGTCGGACCATGACATTTGGGTCCCAGCGAACGTGTGCACCATTACGGGGGGGGCAGTGTAGGGACCAGCTATTTCTGGAGGGTTCTTCGAATCAAGGCCGCATTGCCCCGCTGCACATCCAGCGACAGACGCTGTCTGAGGAAATCACCCGCTCGCTTATCTCCGCTGGCTAGAATTAGTCGCCTCCCGACCTTCTGTAGCAAACTGCGAGTAGACGGACCCGGCCCGCCAAGGGTCTCAAAGGCAAGTAGGTGAAACTCGTACGGGTAACCGATGTTCTGGTACTTTCTTACCTTGCCTGCCTCGGCGAGAGCCGATGCATGACCAGCCCGAGCTGCGCCAGCACTGACCATTGAAGGGGCTAATGAGTCAGTAACTGTCGCGTCCCAAACCAGCATGCATCCGCGCTCGAACGGAATTTAGGTCAGACCGTCAGGTCTCTTCCCGCCCTCTCTGTCTAGTCCGACAGGCTCCAGGACGCACGGTAGACCACTGGATGATAGATCTCGGCTTATGGTTTCGTTCAAGGCTTGGTGTCATGCTCGCCTACCTGCGCTGACAATACAGGACAGCCCGTGGCGTCCATCTGGCTGGACGATGTCTCCGCAGACGCAGGCATGAGTGTACACAAGGTCTGTCCCTAAACGAAGTCCGACCGCGATCCTCACCGACTCGCCATCTAACAGGATCCCGATCTGAGCATAGGGTATGGCGTGGAGCCATGCCCCCGCCCCCTTGAAGGAGACGGCGCGCAGCTGGCCTTATCGGCGTCCGTGGCGCATTCCGCAATGAGGTTTTCGACTCCTTGCACATAAAGACTTTGCTGACCATTCTCTCTGGCGTCCAGCCTCGGCGGGCTCGCGGCCGCACAGGGCAACTGCTCTGCGGTGGCTTGGTTCCAATCGAGCTTCTAAGTCCGTGAGAACAACAAAATCTAGAAGGGCTCTTGCCTGTTGCATAGACCTATGGAGGGAAGCTGCAAGAGCTGCCTCCGATAAGACAGTCGCATCAGGTAACCCTAGACCACCCCAAAAAACAAGGAGTAGAGCTTGTCGGCGCGCACAAGCGGATAAGCTGAGGTTTAGCAACGCCTCTAATGTAGACATCACGCGGTTGTTGAGTCGTTGAAGGACTCCTGAAGCTCGCGAACAGTCTGCCCCTCGAAACAAGTGGTTGAGACGAAGGGCCGAAAATGATGTTCTCAGAAGCACTACCAAGGTGAGAACCTACCAAGTGAATGCGTGACATTGCATTTTCTAGCTTGACCAGCCACCTCTCGAGGACATCTGGAACTCCTTGCGGGAATACGGAGACGCCTAGCAACTCTAAATCCGTGCTGACAGTCTTGCACCCTGGGAGAGCCTCTAGCACTTCGGAGTCAGCAACACCTCCTACAGCATGGACCTCACATTTTGCAGAGTTTAGGGCCAGGCCACTCCGCTCAGCAAACTCGATGGCTCGGTGGATGTCCCTCAGTACCGCATCGGGGGCCCCAACCAGAACACCGTCGTCCAAGTACCATACATTTAGAGGGCACTTGAGAGAGTCGACCAGCTTCTTGACAGCCATGCAGAACAGGGGGGGGGGCCCATGGCTCGCCCTGCTGCACCCCAGTTTGCGACATTATGACATCATGCGGCAGGAGAAGGCAGAAAAGCTCTTTATAAGCTAGTCCCACCTGGTGGAACATACTCGGGCATAGGCTTTTACCGCACTCAATAAGTGGTCCCTCCAAATACTGTTAAAGGCGTTTCTGAAGTCAAGCTTGACCACAAGGGTAGCTTCAGAGCGTGACTCCAGAAAGGACCGAGTCGAGTGCACTGCGATTTCGCATTCTCCCGGTGTCGCAAACCCAAGCTGATAGACACCAACAGCAAGTGAAATGTCTGCCTTGTTCTCAAAGGTGCCAATCTTTGCCGCCAGCCTCCGGATTACAGATGAACATGCGATGGGCCTTACACTGCCATCTTTTTTCTTAAGGGCAAAAAGTCGAAAACGTTTTTATGAAAGACCGAACATTGTCAGCTGATGTGGTTGATGGCAAGGGCACGTAAGGAGGGCTAGGCCAGGACAGAGGTGAAGGGGCGGGGGGATGTTTGTCCCACAGCAAAGCCGTCTCGCTGGGCTTCTGTGCCAGCGTGTCTTCTGAGATTAAGACCCTGGCCGCCGAAGAAACGTCGCCTTCCGAGAGCTTGGTAATGGCTAGCCGGACGGTGTCAACTGTCCGCTGTCGGGGACGTCTATATATATTGATATAGACACGGGCGATAGCCTTTTCTGGAAAATGCCCTAAATAGTTTCAATTGTTTTAATTTATGTAATTATGTAAATTTCAAGCTCAATGAAAAATTATTGAACTTAATTAAATTTGCCGTGCAAAAACGGTTTCATACAATAAAAAAAAACAGAAAAATAATATTAATAGGGCAGCCACGGGAGATTTCTTTTTTGCAAAATGCCTTAAATTGTTACAATTGTTAGAAATGTATATTTATGTACATTTTAAGCTCATCGAGGAATAACTAAGTTGAAATAAATTTGACGTCCGAAGACAACGGTCCCATAAAAGATATATCAATGTGTGGCGGCGTAGTCTGGCTAGCTCAAGCGCAATGTGTGTTCGAGCTTGTCAGGAGTGCATATGTGACGTATTAGAAAAATATGACATACTTCGGTTCTGTGTTTGGTCATTCCACGCTATCTGAATGTGTTGCAAAAAAAACACCTAAAAAAACATCTAAACGTGCAACCATCTTGAGCATAGGCGAAAAAGTTCTACTTGAAACGAATAGTAATAGAGACAAATAGCATGAACATTACTATATAGACAATATCCTCAAAAAATATTTTCTCTATTCCTCTGAAGTAATTACCACTTCTAAGCTAAGCTCCCGCGGGCCACACGCGGAAAGACCGACCGTGATAGCTTAGAAAATTATCTTATAAATTAATGTATAATATATACTGTACGCATCTTTACACACGCAACAAGTTCTGCTTATTTAATGATTTTTTAAAAATAAAATATTGAACCCAATGGTCATGATCAGACTCGGAGGCCTCTAATGTCACCATTCTGTTTCACAGACTATATATATATACCAGTGAATACTAGGCGACATGTTTACCTAAATTTCTCCCTAACAGGAGGCTCTCAACTATCTCAGCATAAGCTGCCCGATGAACAGCTATTGATGATAATGTACTATCCTACTAGGCATTTCAAGAGTGCGCAGATCTTACACCAATCAGTACCACTGCGCACCCAGATTACGATCGTGGGGGAACATTTTTCATATTCGGTCTTTTCCACGATTTACAGGAAGTTGCCCGTAGTGAAATTGATAATCGCTTTTGCATATATTCTGCCTCTCATTTTACATGGCTTACTACTCGGTACCTAATAGTGTAACGATTCGTAAAACATAATGTGCACATTACGAATAGAGTCAAATCGATTCGGACTCTCTATGAAGTAATTCGTGTTTGCTGTATTATAACACTTTTTCTTCAGGCGATTAAATAGGCCACCTTTTGCTGACTCCCAATGCCGTCGCGTGCACAGAGCACATAAACAATCTATTCGCGTGTCGCACAGTCAAATCGATTCAACGGTCAATTTGGTCTTTTAACTGTCACTACTGCATGTTGTTCTCTCAAAAGTATGCTCATGACAGATGCTAAAAGTTAGTGCTACAGGATTCACCCATCCGCTTTTACGTTTGCAATACGACTGCTCTCTATTCTACATTTTTGTTCGGGGGTGGAAAATAATGCATTTACGCACACCCGCCGAACTTGTTGGCGGGTAGTGTGAAACTCGACACCGGCGGAAAGCATTCGACTCTATCCTATCCGCGTGTATTACCCACTAAAAACCACCTCCCCCAGACCCTCCCGGTTTGGAATTGTCTGGCCGTACATTGAGCCCAGGAGAGGACCTATTCTTCTACTAGAATAGTTTTTTTTTGTTGCAATATTGTGACTACTGCCATTGTGTCTGACTGTTCATGGCTGCATGACTAAAAATGTGTATTATTCTGCTCTGTGATCGTAACAATAATAATGATAATAATAATAATAATAATAATAATAATAATAATAATAATAATAATAATAATAATAATAATAATAATAATAATAATAATAATAATAATAATAATAATAATAATAATAAATGTATTTTGTTGTCGTTCATTTTTCATGGCTTATACCTCCGCACAGCGTTGTGCGGTCGGCAATAGCTGCTCTAGATGAATACGGCGAAAAAGGCCAGGTGGATCCCGAACTCGAGCCGCAGGAAATGTTTGTGAAGGAGCAGTTTCGCCTAATGCTCTGTGAGATCCGGATGGGGTTAGAGTCGAAGAAACTTCGGCTGGACGACGTTCGAGAGAATATCGAAAATATGTTCGGCCTTTTCGAGCACCTGCTTAGTATAAAGTCGTTAAAGGCAGCATCGGTAGGTGTGTTGACATAGGCCGGAATGGTGGTTCGTGCATGAGGAATCGTGTTTTGACGATCACTGGAAGACGAGTGACACCATTGCGTTATCTAAAATTACTTCGCTGCAGGTGTCGCTGCAGCGTTTTGTAAATGAATGTGTTCGACTTTAGACTGAACTGCACTATTGGGAAGGTTAAATTCAATCGCCATTTCTTTTTTGGCACAAACATTTTAACTGTGGCCTACTTTATGACATAAGGTTCGATCCATGTCCGCTCAGACTTTTTAGTTCTGAGTTTGCTAGACAATAGAGAGCAATAGTGCTGCCAAATCGAGTACTATACTAATAAGAGTGTCGTTACAACCGTAAAAATCATGGATTTTGATTCACACACGAAAGCACCGGTCGTTTACATAGCCACTGATTCTAAGAGACCACCACCTGGTTTCGCTGGCAAAGTCTGCGCCCTTGCGATTGATCTCACGAACCGGCACGTTGGTCCTGTGTACCGGCAGTATGAACAGCCCAAACTGGCCATCTCAATTCCATCTTCAATAAGACTTCTGGTTACTTGTCAAAACGACAACAGTTCCGTCGGTTTACAACAGCAATGCACGGCGTCATTACTTCTAATTCGAAACTATACACTGTTTGTGCTTATACCGGAACCTGGGCACGTTATGCCGCACCGCCTTGACCAATCGACAATGGAGCAGGCTCACGAATAAGAAGTTAGCGGTTTTGTCTGCCCAAGTGCACGCATAGCATTGCATTATAATGTACACGAATAGTGCACACATTGCCAGCCGCATAAATAACCGCTTTGCTTGGTGCCTTCTCACTTAAAGATAATATTTATCTGTGCCCAAAACAAAGTCTATAACGTATTTGTACTTTGCTGTGGGTAATGATAGTTTCAGGATTATCGCGGAGCTTGTTTATCACCCACATCTCGACCTTAAACTTATAGGCCGTTTTTGTTTGCATAAGTGATTATTTTTTCTCATATCATTTGTTTAAATTGCTTATTTTTAAAAATTAGAAGTATCCAAATGATAAAAAAAAATTATTCTATATAGAAGTCAAGCTCATATTTATAATATATATATATATATATATATATATATATATATATATATATATATATATATATATATTTATAAATATAAGGAGGCGGGTTAAGTTCTCTTACGCACCATTGCTACGAGTAGGAAAAGAAAAGGGTCCCACTTTCCATATCGAGCAGTGTGGGACTCGACCCTAACAGATGGATGTAAGCCATCTGAGACCCATACCCAATAAACGCCTCCCCCCCTTTAAGATTCACTCTCTGATGGCCCAGACCTCCATAGAACAGTACTATGGGCCATCAGGAGAAGTGGCGAGTGCCACTCGGATTACTTAGCCGGGGTCACTCGCAGGTTTCTCCAACGTTCCACGTATCTTGTACCAACACCTGCGAGCCTGCTTCATTCAGATTTACGTGATCTTCTAGAACAATGGGCGGAAATCTTGCTCTCTTGAGGCTTCCCAGGACTTCCTTTTTTTTAGTACCTCCGTAGCCCTAGCTACTCCTAGCTTCTACCTAGAAGTCGAGCCGCATATGTAGCTTACAGACTCCTTAAGGGCTCCTTTGAAGGGGTCTGGGATATTTGCTCCTGTAACGTCTCCCTCATTCGTCCATTAGCTCCCAAGTTTTGCAATTGCTGTGGCTTGAGTCTGTTCCAGTACCTAACACTTTAAGTAATTTCCCGTTCCTTCCTGGCAGTAAACACTACTCGCTGAGAGAGCTTTTCCACTTCGAAAGAAGGGGGAGAAGGGTATGGAAGTTCTTAAGTCCCGTGAGGATCTGCGTGCTGTAGTGGCTTAGTTCTCCGCCTCCCCCTGGCCGTTTAATCTATTTGTTTGATGTTTGAGATGAGAGATCGGGGAGTGTGCCTCGGTGCTCCAAAAGGAATAAAGTTTCATTTGGATTACCTTACCTCCATTGCTTTTTCTCTCTTTCTACTTCCTTACTGCAGCTCGAGTTGTTTGCCCAGAGTTTTTTGCCTTCCTTGGGCTCTTGCGAGTATTTTGTTTTTGTTGTAGAGAAAGTTTGTGCTAACTGTGCGAGCCACCTGAATAATCCAGAGGGCCGCTACTCTCTGAGTGCTTCTAAAGATGCCTTTTGCTTTCTTCGCTTTCAAAAAGGCCTTCGGCCAGACTGGAGACCTACATAGCGCTATAGATTCGGTCACTGACATCAGCAATCTACACCTGCATTATTTTGGGCCGTGAATGTTTGGCAGAATTCTTGCAATTGCATTAGCTGCCTTGACCGCCATAGCCGAGGATATCTTCAGGTGGCTGAGGCCCGCAAGGCTCTTGTCTAAGTGGATCTCTAAGGACCGGGCCTCCTTGACCTGCTCTATTTGCTGCCGTGCCAGGTATATCCTTATAGGACTAATTTTCTTCCTTCCCGTTAGAAGTATGGCCTCGCTTTTCTCCGGAGCGATTGCTAAGCCGGCTTCGTCCATCCATCTCTACGTAGCTTTGTTTTAGCGTTGAGTTCCAATTCTTCTGCAGTTTTTGCTTGACTGTGATGGCCAGATCATCCGCGTACGCGATCACCTTTACCTCTTGTAGAAGATTATCCTAGCGGAGGGCGTCATCGTGCGCTAGGTTCCAGACCAGGGAATCCAGGATCAAGCTCTGCACAACTTCTGCTGTTATTTAAATTTCCACTTCACTGTTAAAAATACTTTGGTCCTCCAGGTATCCTGAGTTGACCTGGATGAGATAATGTGGGACTTTTTTCTCACTACAGTGTTCAGTATTGTGCTTTATGGGTGGCTGTTGAAGGCGCTCCTGACGTTTAAAAGGATTGCCAGAAACAGTTTTCTAGTTCATATGGTAGAACTATGCAAAAGGCCAGCCTTGGCCGTAACTCAGCTTTGGTCGAGCACTGACCGTTTTTTCCTGAACTCGTATTGGGAACCGTATCTCAATTCTTTGTTGTCCTTGTCGTGTTGGGGATGGAAGCAATCTCAGCTTGTTTTCAAATTGCCGGTATTGTTTCCCTTCAGGTCACTGTAGTGAACGCCTGTGCCTTCAGATCTGAATACTCCTTAAATAGTATTTTGACCGCCAGGGGCGGGATGCCGACTGGCCCTGGAGCCTTTTCCGGTTTAAGTGTTGCCGCAGCCTTGAGTACCCCGGCTACTATTGAGGCTGGGGGCTCGTTTCCTTCTCTTGTTGGTGCCTCTCTCTCTCTCTCTTTCTATATATATATATATATATATATATTAGAAATGTAAGCATGCAGATGCAATTGATAGCTGACCAACGGCGCTTCTAAGCCAAACAAACCGGAACACCTTGGTGGTTTCGGTGTTATTTTGAAAACTCAAATTGCTAGAACTTGCCGATCTGCCCTCGTAAATCGTTGCGTCACGGTAAGCGTATAATGTGCTCTGAGAGCATTCGATAACGTGACAGCGGCCTTCGCTCCACAGATGTGTCGTAACCAGCTGGTGACCGCCATCTACAAGTTAGAGGATCTGGCGAGGCGTATGGAGGTTCTCATCGATGAAACGCTGACACTGCGAACCGACTGGCGAAGCATCCGAGAGCACCTCATGCTTGTGCATATTGGCGTCGCAAATGAACCAGACATCATGACATACGTTCCCACCATGTCGATGTTTCGCGCCAAGGCATTGCTCGGTAACTAGGCATAAGGCTCAGACTTGTTTAATCTTTTTCTCTCTTTCTCTAATTTACACTTATCGCATACTGCGTTCATTATTCGTGCGAATATTTACAAATTATTGGAGCTAGTTTACTCTTCAGGTTGGTCGTTACATAAGATTTTTACGAAAAAAAAAATTACTGCGCCGGCAGTTTCTCACTACAACGACGACAACGGCAAAATCGAGTATACAACAACAACAAAATCACTAACGATAACAACAACAAAGCTACATAAATCAATCAAACAATGTTATCCGCGTGATTTTCAAACGCTAAAATTCCAAACACTGTCAGCACAGAATAACACAATTTTTCATCTCGTCATTTCATGTATTTAATTTTCAACTCGGCTGCTTTACCTTTTCCGCAAAAAAAGCAACAATTTTTTTTAAATCATACTCAAATAAAGCTATTTTTGTAGCAATGATTAAACACGTTTTGGTTGCACGTTCAGCTGTAGTTTTTGTTCTGGTTTGCATCGGTTCGGCGACTGACTGTGAAGGCGTTGGCGGCTTCGGAGTCGTCTACCGCGCAAAATTCGGCCAGATGGTCACGGTCGTTGTGAAGCTGGTATCGAGGGATCGCTTCTCGTCGAGCAGTGTCGCCTGTACAGGAAAGTTGGTGGGCAGTATGATTAACCATCCTCTACTGGTGCGCCAATTTGCATGTTTCGAGACTGTCGAAGCGTACGTGACGGTGATGGAGCTCATCGAGGGTGTTGAAGTTCGCGACGTCACCCGAGCTATTGGAGGTCTGCCTGTGGCGATGAACAAGATCATCGTGGGGCAGCTCTGTCTCGGGCTGCGCTATCTTCACCAGATGGGCTTCATTCATCGTGACGTGAAGGTCGGTAGAAAACGAAAAAAAAAAAACTTGTCACGCAACGCTTTGCAAGATTTAATAGTGTGCAGCGGCAGAACCGGCCTGTTGAACGATTGCACTCACACAACCTGAAATTATTTTATTATTATTATTATTATTATTATTATTATTATTATTATTATTATTATTATTATTATTATTATTATTATTTTGTTTTGGCGGTTCACGGATAAATAGGTTTGTATTCCTAAGACAATTAGGGTAGACAATTTGCTTAAAAGCAAATGAAAGTACTTTTAAAATCAATTGAATGAGGCGCTTCACAAACGGGCAACTTAAATTTAAAACAAATTTAAGATTACTTTTTGCCTCAGAACGTTATTTTTTCAAATGCTTTGATTCAGCATACAATGTATTTGCGCGTAGTGGATTATTGGATATTAGTTTATGAGAATTCATGGGGGCTCTCAGCAGCTTTTTTTACTTGATTCCATAGCTGAAAAAGCTGTCTATTACTGCTACTTTGATGGACGTTATTTAGTCCAATATTGACACTCACATGAACTACACCAGCACATTTATTATGCAAACAACGTCGCGTTCTACTCTATGGTTATCGTATTTATATTATTAAATCAAATAATTTGATTGCATTTATTGTTTAGTTATTGTAGTTACTTTGTTTGCTCGACAATGCTATTATTTAGATAAATTACACATAGGCAACTTTGACTTGCGTAAGGTTGTGCATTGTCTTGCCTAAAAATTACGTAGTACCTTTTCTATGAGTCCCATCTTAATTAAGCCAAGTCTGAGTGCAACTTGAAGCATTGGATTTGCAGCGTAGATATCTCAATTTGTATCAGAAATTACTAGACAAAATAAGTCCTTATTAAAACTGGCAATTTTATAAGGCAAGGCGCACATTGTATTCAAAACGATTCGCACTGACCAACGTAAGACTATCCATTTACAGACCTAGAAGTGGACCTTCAAATTTGTGAAATGTATATTAAATATCTGGTTTGTTTATCTTAAAATATATCTTAGGCCTGCTGAAGTATCAGTTCATTCTTTTTTATTTGTGAGGTAAGAAATATGTCTAACAAGTCCAAAACGAGATAACGTGCCTCATAAGCAGCACTCATGTTTTTAAATCTCTAGAGCAAGACGCTCCAGATTTGCTCTTCCTCATAAACCACTGTTATGTGTTACAATACGAACACCCCCGGAGCAGAGTGGAAAACTGATATCAGAGGCAAATGCCTGGTTATATACCTACCTACCTACTTGGTTATATTTATCACAAACTACTACCCTTGCCCCGCGTTACAAGCCCATTAATAGCCTTAAGAATATGAATTGCTCGCCAATTTTGAACGAGTCTACTTTTACGCTCGCTAGCATTGGATGCTATCAAGTTATTAATCATTTTGCTTTTGCTATGACTGCTTGGAAAACATTTGGTATATGGAAACCTTGTATGTGTGCGTCAGCCTGCGAACATGATGATCACGTCAGGTGCCCGCGTGAAGCTGATCGATTTCGACACGTCGAAGGTCTGCATCGGTCTGTACGTTCGGAACCACCTGCTGGACATCTTCTTTCGCAGGTCAGGCAAGGAAATTCATGAGCGGGAGGCCATCGGTACAATCCCGTTCATGGCGCCGGAAATCCTTCGGGGAAAATCGTTCGGTAAAGCGATCGACTGGTAACGTGCACACACTCGTATATATATACACACATATATATATATATATACAGGGTGTTTCTATTAGTGTGTCCAAAACGCTAGGGTATGGTCAAACTCGGTGAGAAAATCATTTTTGCCAATGGGTGGATGCCGGGAAAACGTTTTGTTTAGGAGTGAGGATGAAATTTATAAAAGCAGTTATTCTGCCTTTTTTCTTCTACATAGTTGTGCAAAATCTACGTTTGCGGGAGAACCAAATAAAGTATCTATTACTAGCTTGCGTAGCAAAAAACGAATAGCCAGATTAAGGAAAGTCATAAAAAGTCGAAATGTTACGTTAACGCTTTTTTGTGCAACATCGTAATTTTTTCCATTACGACCAAACATGCACGTCCAAAAGACTACTCTTAGGCAATAGCAGATTTAATGCCCACTACATTCGTACCAAAGTGATGGTGCTGCGTTACGTATTTGCTAAGTGACTAAGCTTTTTCGACAGTCATAGTTGTTATGTTTCACGCTGAAGTTTTCACGTTCAGAACCGTAGCATTTTGCCAAGACGTTTCCGCCCCCTCTTTCCATTAGAAAAAATTATTCTCTTGCTGAGTTCTACCAAACCTCAAAATACGTACCTAACTTTCTCATACACCCTATGCAAGTATGCATGCCTTCGCTTTCGATATGACTGTCGAAAAAGCTTAGTTACATGGCAACTACGTAACGCAGCACCATCACTTTTGTACGAATGTAGTGGGCATTAAATTTGCTATTGCCTGAGAGTAGTCTTTTGAACGTACATTTTCGGTCGTAATGGAAAAAATTACAATGTTGCACGAAAAAGCGTAACATTTTGACTTTTTATGACTTTCCTTAATCTTGCTATTCGCTTTTTGCTACGCAAGCTAGTAATGTATACTTATTGTGCAGAATTTTCCGCCGGTATAATCGGTTCCTTTGTGCGTTGACTGGTTCTCCCGCAAACGTAGATTTTGCACAACTATGTAGAAGAAAAAAGGCAGAATAACTGCTTTTATAAATTTCATCCTCACTCCTCAAACAAAACGTTTTCTTGGCTTCCACCCATTGGCAAAAATGATTTTCTCACCGAGTTTGACCATACCCTAGCGTTTTGGACACACAAATAGGAACACCCTGTATATATATACATATATATATATATATATATATATATATAACTGCTGATGACGTCACATAGATGTGCTTTTAAACACACTTTTGTTTTGTTGAATATTCATGCTCTATTTTAAGTAGACTGTGGGTACTTATTGCGCCTTTTATGCATACGTTATTGCAGATAATGAATGTTTTGGTAAAGTTTTTGCGAACCAAGAACAAGATTTAAGGGTAGTGGAAAAGTAGTGAAATAGGTGCTCACAGGTGATCAACTGGGAGGCATCCTTAAATGCCTACTACATGTATTTATAAAATCCAGAAGTAAACTGACATTTGCTGAAACCCTGCTAATGGTTGCATTTTAGAGTTTGATCTCTGAGTTCTTACAGATCAACTCTTCGTAAGTTCTGAACTTGTGGTCTGGGTTTTCCTGTATCTTTTTGACGTGGAGCGCTATAGAGCACTCTACAACCAAAATAACACCCCAAACCTTGGTTAATTGTTCAAGTTATACTTCATGAGCACATTTCCCAAACTATCTGTGATATTTACGTATACTTAGATTAATCTCAAAAGATTAGACGGCGGGTCTTTTTTTAAAGGGGTTGTGTTTAATTCTAGACTATCCTCCGTCCCCTACTGGCTTGGCCCTTAACCGGAGGTATATCTTCAATGCACTGAGGGCCAGACATGTTACGATATCTAGGGTTTCCCCTTATCCTCCTTTTCCCCAGTCCTTGTGGCAGCATAAATTGCGGATAAACCGTACCGCTGACTCTCAGCGGTATGGTTTATCATCTGTTCTCAATGAGTATCGCTTATAGAAAATTCGACCAACCGACGACACCCCGGTAGATGACAATCAAGATTAGCGCACTAGTCCCCTAGACCATGCCGCCACTGGTGCCTTTCTATCACATACGAAACAACACCAACAACAACAACAGCAAAAACAACAAAACTAACAAATCATTCTAATAGCAATGAATAAGCAAGCACACAACCCAAGTGAGAGCCAGTGTGACGTGTATGGCCTGTTCCATAATGTGTTAAATATACACTTCTGACTCGTTCGAACAGACAGACAAGAAAGAGATCTTCACGCTCGAAATCGAACCTGCGATCGAGCGCTCCAGAAGCCAGGAACGCGTTGCGCACTAGGTACTCAGACCACGCCGCCACTCAATACTGTTACTACCATCAAAACGAAAGCAAAAACAGCAAGCATTTTACGTCGTCTTACTGGGTCGTTCATGTGATTTAGGTGGGCCGTCGGCATTACGGTGTACAATCTGCACACGAATACGTATCCGTTCCTTGGTAAGCATTACGATGCGAAGAAGACCCAGAAGAAGATTGTGCGCGGCGTCTACGAGTGGCCACCGGGGAGATCCAGCAACCCTTCCAATGATATGATCGACGTCGTTCACCGATTTCTCAAGAAACGAGCAGATAGTACGCACACACCAATTATGCATATGGCGATCATAACATATGCCATTGTGCTTAAATTTTTCGCCAAACAATATATATGTATATATATATATATATATATATATTTAATTATATACATATATATATATATATATATATATATATATATATATATATATATATAGATGTATATGTAAGCTTGGTAGATCTCATCAAGATGATAAGTTTTCCCAATGGAAGGAGGAGGAGGAGGCGGAAACGCCTTGTCTAGGGGTGAGAATGACATTTATAAAAGTAATTATTATTCTGTTTCTATTTCTCCTGCATAGTTGTGCAAAATCTACGTTTGCTAGAAAACCAGTCGGTTCTTAACAGCAGTATCAAATATAATCCCATCATTTTCGTATGAAAGTGATGGTACTGCGCTACGTAGTTGCCAAGTAACTAAGCTTTTTCGACAGCCGTAGTTGTTATGTTTTACAATGAAGCTTTCACGTTCAGAATCGTTAAACTTTGCCAATACGCTTTCGCCCCTTTTTTCCATTAGGAAACAATATTTTCGTGCCGAGTTCTACCAAACCTTGAAATATGTACTTAACTTTCTCATACACCCTATGCAAGTATGCAGATGCCTGTCGAAAAAGTTCAATTACTCGGCAACTACGTAACGCAGCACAATCACTTTGCTACAAAATGTATGGTCATTGAATTTGCTGTTGCAAATTGTCTTTTGGGTGTAAATTGTTGGTCGTAATGGCAACACTTTACGGTTCTGCATATGAAAGTTTCAACGTAGGACATAACACCATATCGAATTTCTATGACTTTCCTTAATCTGGCTCTTTGCCTTTCGCTAGCTTGCGTCTGGTATCATTCAGCTTATGCGGAAATCTTTGCCGAACATGTCGATATGATCGTTGTGTTTCTTTGTGCATTGACTGGTTCTCCCGCACACGTAGATTCTGCACAACTATGCGGGAACAAGCAAAATAAATGCTTTATAAATGTCATCCTCACTTAAGCAAGACGTTTTTGCCACCTCCCTTTCATTGGAAGATTAATTTCTTGACGAGTTCTACCAAACCTTAAAATAAGTTCATACGGTTATGAATGACCTTGTATATAATAATAATAATAATAATAATAATAATAATAATAATAATAATACATTTATTGATTTAATATTTACTAGTTATGTAGTAGTTAAAAGTATACGCTTGATGCTTTTTACTGCAGTCAGAGTGTCAGATATTACGTAATCAACTTAGGATATTTGGGGTCTCCAGCAATAACATCAAGAACTAAAATTTGATGTGCCGTGAGCTAGAGTGGGAGTCGATTGTTTTTGTAACTAAGCATTTAATGTATTGACAGGCCATCTTATATCAAAATGGCCTCACTTGTTTGCATGGCTAATTAAGTAAATAGAGGCGCCTATCCGAATTAAACAAACGGCGTTACACGCAGATTGTTTAAAACCTAATCAGGCACACTTATTTCGCGTTTTCGAACAGTCTATCAAAGGTTAAAGCTCGAATTCCAGAAGACGTTGATAGGTAGCTTTAGCCTTCCCATTTGATGTGGAACTGCCTAATGAACAAAAGGGTTAAGGTCAAGAAGGTTAATACGCTTCTCTAATTAACTTTGTAATTAAATGCACATAGATGGTCCTTTGTTTACGGTCATGGGGCCTAATAGATACCAAACAGCTGCGGTAGGCGGAGGCACACATACTTTTCTAACTGACAAACGTAACCTGTGTGCTAGTTTATTTAAATAGGTAATAATGATTTATATGTGGGTACTTTTGAATAGCTTGGATAGCGTGATTACGAAATTGTAATTGGAGTGTCCCGGTAGAGGCTGACAAACGTCATTAGACCAATGCTGAAAATACTTCAAGTAAACTTCAACCGCTGCAGGGTCGCGCATGACGTGATTCAGCAGACGCCTCAAATGCTAGGCATGGGGCTATGCCTGCTGTCAGAGCCAAATGTCGCAATAACTTAACGGAAGACATACTAGCTATCAGATGCGGTGGCGGATGCCGCGATCTGGTAGACAGGGAGGGGGTTTTCTTAGGTTGAGGTTCAGGGGGCTGCTGTTCTTTACAGCTGCCACTTTTCCCCTAACAAAAAGAAGCAGGAGTTTGAGAACTTCCTTGAGAAGCTTGCCTTAAGCGTTGGTGCCCACAAGAGGAAGAGGGTGGGCATCACGGGGATGCTGAAGTAACCGAACAACGACCGAGAGAGCCCGGACGCTGCAAGAGTGAACGGCCGAAAATAATTTGGCGGTCCTAAATGACGGAAGGGTACCGATTTTGCGCCGGGGAAATTAGACGGTTTTTATCAACCTTACTATGGTTGACGATGCGACTCTCCCTCTGGTAGCGGAGTGGCGGGTGGCGGATAGGGAGAAAAGCATGCTACGTACGGATTTCGGAAAAGTTGTTCTACGCTTGGAGCCCTGAAGAGGGTACTGGAACGACCGGGTGGGGAGACTGCGAATACTTTTAAAACGAGGGGTATCGTGCTCCCCATTTTCCTGGATGTTAGAAAACTTGCAACACAACTGGCTGGAAGTAATTGTTAAGGCGATAAAGAGAAAGAAAATCTCCGCTTACCTCCGTCGAATGACTTCATTCTACTTGGGTTACCGAGTTCTGGTTGCAGGGGGGCAGGTGTACGAATTAACAGCTGAAGTCCCGCAGGGTTCGATTTTGGGGCCCGTGCTCCAAAATGTGGCTTACGACGGGGTGCTCGAGATAGATAATCTCCCGAATGGAGTGGAAACGCTGGCGTACGCCGACGATCTGGCACTCATGGTTAAAACTAGAGTCAGTTCTAGAGAGCGCCGTCAGAGAAGCCTTGACCCGTGTAAATGAGTGGATGAAAAGTTATAATCTTAAGCTTGCACCCGACAGGACAGGCGATGTACCTAGCAGGCCAAAAGAGAACAAAGGGGGTTAGACTCGTGATGGCCGGCCACCCGATAAAAATCAGAATGGAGGCAAAGTACCTCGGGGTCATCCTTAATACAAAAAGTTTGGGATCGGCTGATGTGAAATAGGTGACCGATAAAGTCAAAAGGAACTCCCTGAACCTAGCGCGTATTCTGCCGAGGGTCGGTAGAGTGTCAAAAGCCAAAAGGAAATTATTAGCGATAGTGGTTGAATCAACGGCGCTGTACCTGGCCCCAGTCTGGGCGACATGGTGATGCGTACAACCAAAAATTTTGGAGCACTTAGGTCAGCCCAACGAGCGCTGGCGATCAGGGTAAGCCTTGCATACCGGACTATTTCGACCGAAGCCCTCCTGGTCCTAGTTAAGGTGCTGCCATGGTACCTGCTCGCGAAGGAGGGAAGCAGGCGCTTCCTCGATGGAAAGTTGGGTCTGACCATGGCCAGGACTGCCATCATTGAAAGGGGGGGGGAATAACGTTGGAATAACGTTTACAAACAGCATCATGTTTTCGTCTTACGATTACAACTAATTGTCCGCAATTATCGATCTTTTTTTTTTCGACAAAATTGCCAGTTTTCTCTATAACGACGTAACGGTTGACTGGCTTTGTTTCGACACATATTTTGCGTTAATCTACGTTACGTCACGAGTGTGTTGTTGTTGTTGTCGTTGTGTTGTCGTTTTATTGTTTTTGTTGTTTGTCCAATGACCGTCTCGTTATTGTTGCCGATGTGTTAAGGGTGCTGTTGTTGCTTGTTGTTGTTGCTATTGTGGTTTCTCTTATTATAATGCATGTCTTATTTTTATCTTGATGTGTTGCTCAGGACGTCTTGGCGTTCGCAACTACTCTAATCTTGAGAGTCATCCGTTCTTCGCCGATTTCGATTGGGCCGTTTGGGACAGTGGCCGCGGACATGCTGCCTGGCCGCAGCTGGATAAACTGATCCTATGCGAAAAAGCGAGGCGAAGTAAAGAGAACGCAGCCCTCATGAAATCGGGTAGAAAATCGCATACAAATTGTGAGACCAGGCGGCCCACTAGAAAGCGTAAAGAGTTGCTGAGACTAAAAGATCTCACCGTAAGCTCTGATCGCTGTCGGGGTTGGCGTTATAGGTTTGATATGAAATCCACAATGACAAATCACACGATTTACAGAACATATATATATATATATATATATATATATATATATATATATATGTATATACGAGGGCGGAGCGACCCAAATTCATCAGCACAACCAATTTGTTTATTACTAAATAACTCCCGCCCGCTGCAATACACGTGCGCCACTTGTTTTCCCACTCCTCAAAACATTTTTTACACGCATTGTTCGGAATCGAGCTCTCCTGCGATTTTTTCTGTGGTCTCGAAAAGTAGTCCCTTCAATTTTTTATGCGTAGAAACGGGAAAGTCAAAAGGATCCAGGAGCCGGCCATTAGGGAGGTTGTGTAAGTATTACTAATAGTATTAAAAGTAATGTATTTTAATTAAATACTCCGAAATCAGTAACGATGTGTATGCCTGTCCGTCGTTGTGAGGAAGGATTCAAGAGTCGTTTGCCTAGAGTTCAAGCCCCTTGCAAAGAAAAAATTCTTCAGTAGTATTCCATGTTAGTCGGGCCTGGTGGCGTGGCGGATTAAGTCTACGCTTCGCAATCGGAGGCGACACATAGGTGCGCGGGTTTGAGCCCCACCGTTGCACATTTGTATTTATGGGGGTCCGTCTATGAAGCAATGTGAAAAACAGTTCCGTGGACGTTAAATCTTGGCTGAATCGGTTAGCCCGAAAACTTTACTTTACTAGTATTCCATGTTAATCGTAGAACCAAGCGGCAAAAATCGTGAAAGACTATTCCTTTGCAGTCAAAAAACAGTCAAACGAAGCATGATGTTGGATCTGTTATGTCTGATTTTGTAGATCGATGTCGTAAGCATACACCCACTATTCATCTCTGAAATCGCTTTCTGAAGCAACCAGGGTCTTCTGCTCTTGCCTAAATGTTCAATTCGGACATGTCCCGACGGGCGTTCATTTGCTGTAAACTCAAACATTTTGGAAGGAAACTCGCTTCCAGTTTTCTGACGCATAAAATATCAATCAATATTATTATAACTGGTCCATAAGATATTTAAAATTCCTTAGCTATCTCCCTAATAATAATTTGGCGATTGTTAAGTTCGATTTCAAAAAATTGTTTAGGTACGAAGCACTTTCCGGATGCCTAAAAATCGCTGATTGGTCATACATTGGTTACATGCGAATATTATCATTAGCATTATTGTACTTTACATAGCGGCGGGCACTCGAACTTTGTTGGAGAGGGTACAGGTCGTACAGTTTTGCACAACGTTTGCCAGTACTCTCTGAGAACACTTTGTAAAACTGTTCCCGTCGCATCTGGATCGAGCGCGATAGATCGCTTACTAGTTCTGAGAATAGTAGCGGTCTATTATTGCCCTGGCCAACGCTAGTAGTTTGCTTAAGAATGACATGCTCCGCAGCTCCGAGAGATGATCGTTTCAATGGCCTTTATTAAGTTGTTGTCACTTGTAGAGATCTTATGATGTTGGCGGGCATTCAATAAGTCATCTTATCGAGGATAAGGTGTATCAAAGGTTGGCTTAAATTCCACAAGCGCAGCGTAGAGAAACGCCTTTTTACTAGAAGTACTTGATGCATGCAGTTCAGAAGGACGACACGCGCTAACATTGTAGATCGGCCTCTCCCGAGTTTGTATTCCTCAGGTAATCCGCATACGGTTTTTAAAAAACGGCAACTGGTAAGCCAACATTGCTGACATAAGCTTGTATGTTTAGTTTTTCCTTGCCGTTATGCGGTAAGACGAAATAACCGTGAGTAGGCTTGTTCTCCACTCTGAGGACAGACGGAAAATGTTCCGCACCTCGCGCACAACAGGGCATGGTGCTACTTGCCGTTGGCAAGCTCAGCTACCCCGAAGGGCCAGGCTAGTTCTTATTTCTAAGTTTTCAAAATAATATATCGGAAATGCATGGTTCACATGCGTCGCTGGCAGCGTTTAGAAGCTAGCGTCGGGTTTGCAAACCTAATAAACTAAACCCGTAGTACTACCCGCCTTCAGTCTTGGAATTGTGCGGCATTTCTTCGACCCCGTAGAGGACAAGTCTTACTTCTCTAGCGATCTATGCGCCTCACCCGTGTTCCTTCAGATTAAGGGGGTGCGTCGAGACCACGCTGAGGCCGTAGCTGCACCGTGGCTTCTCCTTCCCTTCAGGTCTTGAGCCTGCCCTCCCAGGGCGCTGACTATCCTATTCTGTCCTGGTCTAGGGTTATCTTCAGCCTCATAATGGAATAAAGTGCTGCCCTTCCGTCCTTTTATCCCCCTCCCTCCAAGGCCAGCAGGTGCTTCAGCAATTCCCTCACCTAAAAACCGCATTCCGCTAGCGTGGCGGCAACCCTAGCTCGCTCCAAGCCTGTGCAGCAATAGAGGTGTGTTCAGCGCTTCTCTAGCGGTAGGCACGTCATGTTGTCTTCTCCGCCGGCTACCTTCGCTACCCGGTTTCGCCTCAGAGGTTCCAGCAGAATGCATAATTCCGTTGACAAGCGATTTGCTAGCATAAACCTAACTAACTCCGGGTCCGTTCTAGAAGGCAAAGTTTTTTCCACAGGCTTACAATAACACGTATTTACCTAACTGCCTTCTATACGGTGCTGTCCGCCACCCTCCATTATATTACAGTTAATGTATTATCTATATCCATCTATATTACACTACACACGGGGCGACTATCCAGTGTGCCCGCACTTCATTGAGTAGCTGTTTGAATTTTAATTCCGCTCAAAGCCTACCGAGCGTTGCGTGGGTGGTTCCGTCGTGTCCACCTATTGAACAGACCGCTGTTAAACCATAAATATACATTCTTTCTTGGTTTTCTATAGCACGGCTACACATTATGCACTAAAATGACCTCTAAGCTCTACTCATCTCTCTGATATGTTCTTTTCTGGGTTTAGTCCCTGCCTTCAACGAGTAAATCACATTTCTCAGAGGTCTGCACACACGCAACCGCCTTTGTCGCCTTGCAGACGACAACTTCGGGCTTGTTGCTTGCGGGGCCATAGTGACTCCCTCGTCTTATATGAACACTATAGAGAGGGCACTGCCAGGAATCGAACAACTGCTAGCGAACATAAGCTTAAAATGCGGTGCCAGCTCTCCTGGTCTATAGGACACGCAGTAGACCGTTTATCTGCTTGTAACAACCTGTACAGTCAAAATTTGGCCTCCCTTAAGAGCTTTTTCTGTCTTCACTCGTCAAGCTCCAGAACGCACAGGAGAAGAAAAAGACGTCAAACACTTTTTCAAAATCTACACGGAGTTTATTGCGGGTAGGGCGCAGCTGGCACGGCTCTTTGACCGAAAACTTCCTGCAACATGAAAGCAAATGGCGCAGGTACTCGTGACACCTATACCGGAACATCATGAAGGATTTTACCGCGATCCTCATTAAACAATTTTATCTGGTAAATACCGCGATATGTGCTCTGCCCACACCCGCAACCCTTAAGGCTGAGTAGGGGTTGAAATCGTATTAAATAATGGTTTCAGCTCCTCGCCTATTCCTGAGGTCTTTAGTTGAGTAGTATTTATTAGGTATAACGCCAACATCGGGATTGGGTCTCATATAACCAGTGTGTTCCGAGTGTGTCTAAAAGCATTTTCCCTCTTACCCAAAAAGTACTGTGCCAGAGACAAAGTTAATTTCTCACTACAGGTTAGTGAGAAAATGGATGATATATGAACCTTCATTTTACGTCATTTTTGAGATAAGGTCGCTAGCGATCGTCGTGTAGGTGTGTGCGCCTGGTACATCGAATACGGCTACAATTATTTTATGTGCTTAAACACTGAGTCCTATAAAGTTTATAATGCGTGCTAATATGTCAGTATTACTTTTAGCAATGCGGTTAAATTCCATGCATACCGCCCTAAAATGATAGCCAATACCATCGAAGCAGGCCGAACCTCCAGAAGAAAAGTAAGGCGAGCCAAAGTAGAGCTTGACCCCTACTCTACCGTTAGGGTTGCGGATGTGGGCAGAGCACACAAGGCGGTATGAACCAGAAATAACCGTTTAATGAGGATTGCGGCAATCCTTCATGATGTTCCAGCTACGGGTGTCACGGATGCCTGCGCCATTTGCTTGCATGTTACAGGTAGCTCTTAGTCAAAGAGCCATGCTCATAGCTGCGTCCTATCCGCGGTAAACTCCGTGTAGATTTTAAAAATGCGTTTAATGAATTACTTCTTCTCTTGTGCCTACTGGCGACGGAACCCGTCTGATACGATGCCGGTGCGTTGTAAAGGTGCCGTGGTTCGTAAAAAATGGGTAGCGGGTGTGACGATTATCCCTTCAGCCCCCTGAACCACTAGCCCGCATTCGTCTAGGTCTCTGCCTGTCTCTAAGCGTCTAGGGCCGCCGGGCATCCTCCTGAAAGTGCGAAAAGTCGGTTCGACGGAGAGCGGTCTTCAGAATTCGTAGGTTCTATTGCTTGAATAGTACTTAGACTGCCAACGGCCTATGGGTTTTATTTAGGAGCTGCCGGTAACTCGTGTAGTAATAGACTGCCACAGCGGGATTGCGTATAGCATAACTACTCCTCTAAACAATAGGGGGACGTGCTCAACTGTAGAATAACGGTATGATTAATCTGTAAAAACACTAACGGTTTCTTCTGAAATACTTCTTGATGATTCTCCTCACTTCGTCCATTGTGATGAGTGGCCATCAAATTTCTCGGCTCACTCGCTGATAACTTTTGGAGCTAGGTGGGGAGGCAATGATAGTGGTGAGTGGTTCAGTTTGCCCCAAGGTTTGTGATGGACCTTATTACACAGCCGTTGCCAGCACTTCGTGTTGCGATTTTTAATTTCCCGCAGGTACGCCGAAGTAGGTTTATGCGGTCTCAATTAAAAGGTAAAAAATCTGCGTCATATATAGCGCAAAACGTTGCTCCAGCAGATAAATATTTACTAAAGTCCAATGCTTCCAAACACATATATATATATATATATATATATATATATATATATAGGCTCTGATATTGTATTTCAATTCGTTTCTGATGCCACAAATCATAGTAACACTCTGCTTCCTAAGGCTTTGGCTGGATGACCCCGCATCACGCGGGGTTAGGCGAGAGAGTAAGGCAATTTATGTTGCCTTCTATTCTATATAATCCTATTATAAATTTATTCTACTATATAAAAAAAGTATTATAAAGAGTGTAGACTGCTTAAACGTTATTTTAACTTTCAGAACATATATACCCTTGATTGTTAAGAACGAACACCCTTTTAATATGAGCTAGGCTTTACTTTTTATAGGAAAACTAAGTTCATCATAGACCTATTGACAGCGTGTTGTATACCGTAGGTATATATATATATATATATATATATACATATTGCAAGCAGCGGTCAATTAACTGCAAGTTACGTGTTTGCAATGTTGTTTTCGTTGCTAGTGCTGGTGTTATCATTGTTGCTGTTGTCTGTCTGTCTATTGGTTTTTGCTGGCCGATTTCAGCCAGCAGATAAGCAGACGCCACTTCACACGACATTCTCTCTCGCTTTTCGTAACGCTGTGACTCGACTGTTGAGATCAGAGCGTCTCTCGACGAACGCCCTCGACGATACGACGCCGGTATCGGAGACGCCCGAATCGACCGAGGGTGCCCGCGTTTCGCCCACGAGACGCGGCGAGGCGTTGATGGTGGTAAAACAGCTGCGCTTCAGAGTTCATCGTGGGTGCTCCGAAACGGACGCGGACTACCAAAGCAACAACATGAACAGCGCCAATCTTCTACAGGGGACTCCGTCTGGTAACAACACGACGAATAACAATTACGTACAGAATCAGATGTCCGCCATTCCACCGGACGCGAGCTTCAGCAGCCAACGCTCGAAGTTGTCGCCACCAGCCGCCGCACCAACTGCACGGCTAAATTCACAGTCGAGCAGTTACGCCGGCGGCACGGCGAGCGACGGAAACGGCGTTCCCGCTGCAGGGTACGGCCTGGGTGGCGCAGCCAGCGGTCCTGTCGGAGGTTACGGAAACCCCGAGGGCGTGTCCGGCCTGTACCCAGGCCCCGGCGGCGGAATCTATGGACTACCTGGAGGTTACGCAAATGGCGGTGGGATGTACGGGAATGCTGCAGTCGGCAATGCCGGGATCGTCGATGCCGGCTATGGAGGGGGCACCGGAGTCGGTTCGACTGGCTCCGGGGCCGCAGGCAACAATGCCGGAGCCGGTGGACAGTACCTTCCAGATATGGCCAACTTATTCCAAGAATCTCGCTCGTTCGATTCGACGCAGCTAGGGCAGTAGTAAGCCAAGGGGGGCGGCTATTGCGGCACAAGCCACATTATTGGGCTGGTGGAGAGAAAAGTGCAGCAACGCGGCCAACAGAGGCGGAAGCCGCATGTTGTTGGCGGTACTTCGAGTTTGATTGGCGCAGCTGCTCGTCTAGCAGCACACCTGCAGTGTCCGTCTGGGCCGCTGGCCTGGTGGCGTCCGAAAGCCTCGACTTCGACCCCTCGAGTCATCTACAGGAGACGAACTTCACCTCAGTCAAACACACCGAACCAAAACACTTGGCGGTGTTATCTCTCACTTTTTCCCACTACTAGCACTTACCAGACCGTTTATCTGTGCCGGGTGCCGGATGCCGCGCCCCTGTGGGGTTTCAAGGTGTTCATATTGCCTCATCGGGGCCCATCCAGCCCCGTCTGTCTAGTTAAATATTCATTGCTCAATTAGTGCATTTGTTGTTTGTTGGTGCTTATTGAACTCCAACGCGACGTGTTATCATATGTTCGTATAACCTCTTGCATTGTCGTTGTTGGTAATAAACTGTCGGTACTCTGTAGCTGCGCGATTCACTTCGTTCTTAGGGGTCTTAGAGATCTACCAACTAGCAGGGCTAACACGACCGTGTTCCTGTATTCATTAGGCACCTCATTAGTAACTGCAGTGTGATTGTTTAATTTTGGTAAAGTAACGTTTGTAATATGCCTGTAGTTTTGAGAGAGGACTAAGCTGGAACTGCGACACGAATCCACGGTCTCTACGGCCGGATTGCCTTAGATTGCAGGTGTGGGCCAGTAGTGGAATGCTCAAACTCATTTTGCATTTTTGGACGCATGCGTATCCGTAAGGCCGTTGCTAGTATGGCCTTCAGTCAGACTGGGGCTTTGTGTCAAACGATAGACACGGCTACCTACATGATAAAATGGCGCCTGGATTGGCGCGGAGGCCTGTGGAATTGAGCATCAGACAAGCAAGGTTATTAGCCATCTTTCCTGCACGCATGTCATAGGAGAAAATGCCCCTAAAGGCTTCTCTTTAAAAATCAGATTTTGCCGTATCGGACGAATACTGATGGGCTGCCCCGTAAGCACGATCTGCAAAGGCTTGCAGCGCTTGCGTGTCAAAAGTATTGCCTCAGCATCCGCCGGCGCAATGGTCAGCCTTGCCAACTTTATCGAGAAGGACACGAAGTTCTAAATGCGGGTGTGTCTTTGCGTCATGGTTGATCTCTTAAGTTCTCCGCGCTTCTAGGTCCGTATCCATGAATTGATTTCGTATGATAGAAGTGATGATACTTGTACTCGAGTGTACCAGACTTAGGCGGTGGCACGCGTACAGATTAGTCCGACTAAATCTATATATCCTGCTAAATTTCGTAATGAATTGGTTTGTCTACAATTGTGATATGTTTAATATACCATGTGCAAAGTTATCCGCGTTCTGTGGTATAATGACTGCATCGTGGATAGGTAGATATATATATATATATATATATATTCCATTTAACCTCTGTTAAATATTTGTAAAATATATGCACATTTCCATTTTTACCTCTGTAATATATAAACCGCGAGAATGCGCGTGTGTTTATTGGCCTGACCACCAATCTTGTGTGTATGCCCCATCCCAGCCAGCATACTGGTCGTGTGCAGAATCCATGCAGGCAGCTTTATAAATGTCGAAATGCCGCTGTGTGTGTGTTGTGTGAGATTGTGCAGCCCTACAGTTTTATACAAGCGTAGGTAAAAAAAATCCTTTTGGGGCTAACTCTCAGCCAAGATTTAACGTCTATGGGACTGCTTTTCGCATTGCTTCATGGACGGACATGCACCATAAATACAAATGTGCAATGGTGGGGTTCGAACCCGCGCTGCACCTATGTGTTTCCTCCGATCGCGAGGCGCAGACGCATGCCACCACGCCACCGGGCTCGACATCCAAGCGTAGCTGACACAGTGTAACTGACACTTGCTTTTGCAAAATATCAAATAACGCTTAGTCGCGAAGTAGTTTTTTTCAAACTTAGCTGCTGCCTTGCCTGTGGGGATGTCAAAAAGCTTACGCTAGTAATTAACTCTGCATATACACAATCTATTTTTACAGAGGTACAGCCTAGAACAATTTTATGTGGTCCAAGTAGATTACCGAAATATATTATTTGTTCGAAGATGTTAATAGTTTTCATGTTACGCCATTTTAACGTGTTTCGAGATGTTTTTGTCGTTTATGCGTCGTTGCTTTGCCATGGTATGCGAACGTTTTCCTTAAACGGTGAGCTGACGATATATACCTCAGGTGGTAGATCCATCATTTAGTCATCTTCTTACTTTTGTACAGTCCTTTCTGAGAATATACCGAGTTTACTGTGCAGCATTTTTTTTCGCTTGCCGTTAGTATGGCAATTCCCAAGAACCCTGTCGTTCAAGGAAATTCGATTTCTTTTCTACGTGGTTGTTGCTTTTCTATTTTGCCACCGAATGCCGACATCACATACACTTTTATTTTATACATTTACATTGCGTACCGCTGCAAATCGAGTGCAAAGCGCATAATGCTACGGATGTCTCCGGATCGACTCCATCCGCGCTGGAGTCGATGCGCAGCAAAAACCAACCGGAATGTATGTAACATGGGGTCGTCGAATAGGCGTTGCACTGCTATGCTGTGTGCTGTGGTCTTCGGCATGTTTCAGCCTAGCGTTTTTGTTCATGTTTTCACCTCCCAAGGCGACAGACGCGGGGGTTATCTTGCGTTGAAATGTATGTGTAGTGTGTTGGCTAGCCTGGTCCGGGGAGGGGGGGGGGTGCATGGTAACCGTCTCTTGCGCCTTCACACACCCCATGAGTAAGATACCCTTACTCATAGCTTTGCTGCAGCATTGGTGGACTTGATAGGTGTCGTGGTAGCTCGGATAACCAGTTTGCCAGTCTCTGCGGTGTTTGCGCGTGGTGAGATAAAAAAAACTTTACGCCAGTTATCGACTCTGCATATTCATATATTTTTTTGCTGAGGCACGCCCTATAACGATTTCATGTGGTTCATGTAGATTACCAATATATATATATATATATATACATATATATATTCTTTCATTTGGTGTCAATTGTATATTCTGCATGTGTGGTGTTGCGCATCTGATCGTATAGTATTTGTCAGTACACTTAAAACGCTCATCACTTTATATCACATAGTTTCTATACACTATACAACACGAGGATGGTGTGTTTGTGATTGTTGCTGTTAACTTTGTGGCCATTGTTGAGATTGCTGCTGCAGTAGTTGTCAAATGAGTGGTCTGTTCCAGAAAGAAAAAGATCAATAAATGTGTACTTTTTGCATCGGGCGTTATATCCGGCGTATTTACTAATTATTTGCTAATTGGGTGCTTCAGATTCTGGCACCTTCTGGCTATATCTTGATTGCTTGTCTGTAATACGTTGATAGTTGGTTCGGTTAATTGTGCGTTTAAATCTTTAAATCTTAATTTGAATATACGTAATGCTTTCACATATTTGTATTAACTTTAAATTCAGTTACCATGTGTAGATGTATTGCACAATTTGTGGAAACTACGCCAATGACTTAGCAGAAATGTTGATGATGAAAGAAACCACATAACTATGTGACTAAATGTGACACGCCGACGCCACAGACACGTATGTTCTTGCTTGCAGGAGGAGAGCCTGTAAGTTCTCAAGGCTCTCGCCTCTAAGCAACATAATACACCAATGTCGTACGCCATATGGGTGTCACGCCGCTTACACCACCTCCATAACCGCAGGGATGTGGGCAATGCAGCCAGTCCACATCCTTGCAGTTATAACGCCGGTTGGACTCTCAGCGAACAGCCAACCGCCACCGCATGGTTTAACTCTAGTTCTATGGAGTGGATGCCACTGTCTGGTGTATGTCGTCACCGTGTCTTAAACGTTCGACGCATCGTCTGCTTGTCATACCAGCCACGAGATCAAAGCAGCGGCTTGTCCTGCCGAAAAATATTGCGAACCTAAAAACGGGAAAAAATTACAAGGGTTTTATGGCGGGGGCAGAAGCCGGAGTCGTTGTGGCTACCTATGATAGAAGGGCATGGCAGTTTTTGCTACAGAAGATCGTGTCGGTTGAAGTTCAACGCGGAAATGTTGCGTCGATCACTGGTTCATTGCCCACGAGCAAGGAACTTGCTTTTGTGCCGTTGCCAATTCCAGTCAGCGTTATGTCGCCGTTCTTATTACAATTATACACATTTTGTCAAGTTGCTCTTGTATTGAGAACTTCAAGATTAATGTCCGCTTCGGCCTTATTGATATTAGTTTCAATACTAACATCCCCCACAAATCTTTCCAGTTGCGCCAAACTAGATAGATCTTATGATCTGCAGGTCTCTTACAAAACAAGTTAATCAATATAGAGACAGGCCCATCCAATAGGGAGCTCAAACACGATTACTGCCTTATGTCGCGCGTTGCAAATCAGACCAGGAACTTTTGCACGGTTTGAAGGGTAAAGTTTTTAATGGCTGCGTCCACTTTTGCTAGAGCCAATTTTGAGGCGAGATCGCCACGCTTTCTTGTTATTGGCTTGTTGTCTTACGTCGAACAAATAAATATTGTCGTTGGAGCGTCGTACCAATATTTCCAAGATGTATTGACTTGCCCGATGCGGTAGTTTTGTTTATTCGTACTTCTATTCGGATAATGATGGGCTTTGTCGGTCAAGATTTCCTCTTCTTCACAAATTTGGCATCACGCTGCATCATCTGAGAAGCCCGATTGTCAAAGTTTAGCCGTTTCTAATCGTAGGTGGGCTTAAGCTCTTACGTCAGCTGAAGCCAAATTAAGGTCAAATCTAGCGATGTATCCTACATGGATACATCGCTAGATTTGACCTTAATTTGGCGATATTTTCAGCCGAACGAGCGCTCCGCCTTCCACAGCTTGCCATATCCTCCACTAAACATGTTCCGTCAAATGTTTGCACGAGTTTACGAATGCTGCTCTTTCTAGGACAATTAGATGTACCGTAATTTACACAAAAAGCTCGCCAGCATGCCAGTACAAAGTTTCTATATATATATATATATATATATATAAAACCGAGTCGAGGAATGGATAACCCTTCCCACGTGCTACAACTGCCATGAAATCGGGAACACGGCCTTTGCATGCAAAAACAAGAAGGCAGATAAGCAGAAATGCTACCGCTGTGGGCAGGAGGACCATCTAGCCCGTGATTGTAAGGCGGAACTTCCTAAATGCTACGTATGCAACGACGAGGGCCACAGAGCTAGATCTACAGCATGCCCCAAATATCTCCAACTTCTTAAAAATAAAATGCAGGAGCGCCAAACTGTGAGGCAAGCTAGCAGGGACAAGACATGGCATGCAGAGCCAAATAAGAAGAACGTGGAGCCTACGACCGAACAACAGGCAGTTGCCACTGGCTTAAAGGGACCCTACGAATAGAGGACACAGGGGCCCAAGGGCGCGGCTAGAGGTTCGACCCAGCGCGACTCCTCCGCACAAAAATGATTAGCGAAATTAGCATAATTCGGGCCAACTGCAATAGAAGCAGGCCGTCCCATGATATGATATAAGAAATAACATGGAAAAGAAAAACTGACGTGATGGCCCTTAGCGAACCCAGCAAGAGGAAAACCAAAGAGTCAGAGTTGCTGGATCGAAGTAAAAGAAGTCGGCAGAATATATTCTGCCTACATCAGCCCCAACTGCTTGCACGAAGATTTCGAGCGCTTCCTAGATGACCTCGCACAATTGATACGCGACACGAAAACCGGAAACGGAGTGCTAATAACCGGGGATTATAGCTCAGCGTCAGAAGTCTGGGGATCACCTTGAGCCGATAAAAGGGGCAGCTACTAGAATGGGCAGCATCACTCGATCTTCAAGTATTAAACGACGGAAAAGAAGCTACTTTCTGCCACGGCAGCGAGTCTTACGTGGATATCACGTTATGTAACGACATCCTCGCGCCAAAAGTTATAAGCTGGAAGGTTCTAGTGGACGAGGAAAACCTGAGCGACCATTTCTGCATTGAGACTCGACTGAGGATTCAAAACTTTCGATCAGTTCCTCCCCTTAAGAAGCGATTCAGACTCACAAACGAGTCAAGGTTCAAGGAAGGGCTCAGGAGGAAAATCAAAGCCCTATCCAGCCCCCACATAACTGCAGAAGATCTACAAGCACTCCTTGTAGAGGTGTGCAAGACTACGTGTACCAACAGCGCTCACCCCAGGCCAGGACACGTCCCGCCTAAATATTGGTGGACGCAGGTGATCGCAGACAAACGAAAAAAGTGCTGCAAAGCGAGGCGTGCTCTCAAACTAAAACAACGAGACGCAGACGCACGCAATCAAGAATTGCAAGAGTATAGGAGAAGCCGGGCCTTACTCAAGCAAGCCATAGCCGACAGTTAGACTAGGGGCCATAGAAAGCTCCTCAACGAGGTTGAGGACGATCCCTGGGGAAAACCCTACAAGATAGTCAGGGGGAATAGAAAAAATACCCCTGTTTCCCTGGACCAACAGCACACCAAGGCGGTCCTAACTAAGCTGTTCCCGACACACGCACCTTTCGAAAGGGCTATTTATGAGAACATTTTGAGGAAAGACTGAGGCTACTCGCAGAGGAACACGGCCTGCTTTCGGACAAACAATACGGCTTCCGCAAGAACCGGTCAGTCCTAACTGCAATACAACACGTTGCAAGTACGGCGGATTCGTTACGAAGTTCCACCATACAGGCACGGCAGCTCCTCCTAGTCGCTCTCCTAGACGTTAAGAACGCCTTCAACGGTCTACCATGGAAAACAATTCTGGACACACTGATACGAAAAAAAGTCCCCTCATATCTGGTAAATGTAATTTCCAGCTACCTAAAAGGACAGTTGCCAACGGCCAGGTCAGCTTCCAAATGACAGCCGGGGTCCTGCAGGGGTCTATACTTGGCCCACTTCTCTGGAATTTGGCTTACGACGACGTCCTCCGTCTGACAGGCCTGCCCAAAAGAGTGGACATAGTAGCCTATGCCGACGACCTGGCGATAGTCGTGCAGGCTAAAACTGCCGACGAACTTGAACTAAATATGAATAAAGCTGTTTGCCTAACGTCAGAGTGGATGAGCGCAGCAGAACTCAGACTGGCCCATGAAAAGAGCGAAGCAATATTCCTCACAGGGAGAAAGAGGATCCGTCCGCTCACTCTACAGCTTGACGGCGAGAATATTAAAATCGTAAAGGAAGTCCGCTACCTCGGGGTCACACTATATACTGCGATGAATGGCTATAGCCAAGATTCTGCCGAACATCCATGGCCCCCGGGCCCGCACAAGGGCACTGTTAATGGCGGTCGCGGAATCAATTGCATTATTTGGAGCGCCAGTTTGGGCGTGAGCAACTCTCAAGACGAAGAAAGCGAAGCAGATTCTACGAAGGATCCAGAGAGTGGCAGCCCTGAGGATAATCCAGGGGTACCGCACAGTCAGCACGAATGCTGCTCTGGTGCTGGCAGGGTCGATCCCCTGGGATCTTAAGGCACTCGAAAGGAAGCGACTATGGGAATTCGGTGTCCCTACCCAAACGGAAAAAGACAGTGAGAAAAACGACACAATTAAGACATGGCAGGAGGAGTGGGACGCCATCCCCCCCGGGGGTCCTGGAGGATCCCTGCGCGTACTGCTGCCAGATATCAAGGCATGGATAGAGAGGCCTGGGGGAGACCTCACCTATCACCTCACCCAAATCCTCACAGGACACGGAAACTTCAACTCGTATTTGTCCCGAATTGGAAAGGCTTTGTCGCCGATATGCGTATGCTGCCAAGAGGCACATGAGGACACTCCAGGTCACACACTGCTACAGTGCTCGGCCTGGGAGGCTGCGCGGTTAAGGGCAAGCAGACTCGTCCGAGTGAAATGGGGCAGGGAGGGAGACCCACACCACGAGGTCAGCGACCCACCTCGGTCCAGCTTAACAAAGTTTACAGAATATATTGTCTCCAGTGAGCAGGCCTGGAAACTGGGAGCAGCGATGGCAAAAGAAGTCCTCCAGGAGAAACACGAAAAGTGCAAAGAAAGACAGGCACAACTGCGGCTTTAACCTGAAAACATCCATAGAGAAGTGCAGTTCAAAGAAAACGGGCTTGCAGGTGTTAGACGAGTGCTGGATCCTCTGGGCGACCCCAGCCAATTGATCTGAAAGGGCGCTCGCCACTTCTCCTGATAGTCCATAGTACTGTTTTTATGAAGATCTGGGCTATCAGAGAGTGAAGGTTAAGGGGGGAGGTGCGTTTAGTGGGTATGGGTCTCAACGGAGTAACATCCAACCGTTGGGGTCGAGTTCCACACTGCTAGAGATAGAGTCTCGTAGCGATAATGCGTAACTGCATTTAATACCTCCTCCAAAAAAAAAATATATATATAAAACCGAGAGCGAGTACTGCTAGATATGGTAGCAGCCCGCAGCAGTAGGGGTAGGATAAGTGGGATTGATTGTTTAATAAAGCAGTATGCCGATAAGAAGAGCCTTCATAGTACATGAGCAACCCTTCCCTCTTTTCTCTCCGGGTCGAGAATCAAGCCGCACAAAAGTGGTATTTAGTCCTTGCCCTAGCTTGTTCCTTAAGTAGTTAGTACCAGCGAGAAATTCGTCAGCTTTGCATACCATTCTATGCAAATCATATCATATGTCATAGCCGAAGGCGTTGAAGTGTCGTGCGTGGCTTTGTTCACCAATTACGCCGTTCTCACAGTCGTTAGAAAGATAGGTCACTTCCCCAATATGTTCTCGTGAACTTCTTTCATATTATTAATATACTTAGGTAGGTTGCCTACCACGCAGATTAGCATTGGGGTCTTCCGAGAAACTGTTATATAAATAGCTTTACTTTAATATGTATTTCCTTCACGCAGTTAAACCAATGTCCGGGAGCAGGGGAATTTGGGCATACGTGAGCGTGTGTGTAAGTATTTTATTTAAAGCCTTAGGGAGCTGTTATATAAAATACGTATTACGTCTTCTAGATCCGCTGAAGTCTGTAAATTATTTAGCAAATACATTGGCAAGTCCCGTAGACGGGCCTAGTGCCTCGTAGGGCTAGTATAACGTACTGTATGTTGTGTTTTACGTTTTGTACAATCGCATTTTAAAGCTTCTTATTTTGCAATATTAAAAACGTTGATACGCAAAACTAGAATGTCGGTGGTGTTTCTGCTGATAATTACGTGTAATTCCGTCGGGTTTCAGTCTTAGGTTGCTTGGCTAAACCGTTTTGCCTTCCGCCCTTAGATAGTGCATCTTTAATAGCACAGTGTCTTGGACGTCTATAGCCGCTTTTTGCCGCATTTAAGCGGTGACACTAGAATAGCCATACTTTCCGATGGGATGCAGTGCTTTTGTAAGCGTACAGCTGACCCCGAGATACAGCCCGATCGTCGTAAAGAACATAGCGTTTTCCAGCATCGTCCCAAACTGCGGCAAAGGTAAAATACGTACCCCTTTGTTTTGCAGCGTGGAGAAAGCTGCGTGTAACCTTGCTCTAGTTGAGTCTTCTTTTGAGGGTTTTGAAAAAACATATCACAACCGGCAGTTAACTTTTCTAACCAGCATGCGTCGAAATGACTTTGCAATAATGGTACGCCGGGAGCAGCAAACCTAGTTGTCAACGTGACAGTTTAGCTACCCACAAGGCTGAGGTAAGTCTAAGCTAATTTTTTAGATCTCATCTCCGGCGCCTACACTACATACCCATAAAATTATTTTTCTTCTGAAGTGGAGCGCCAAATATCTTCAGGTTTCGTGTACCTAGAAATTGCAATGACGCGAGACGCTGTTTCACTCTACAAAAGTCTACCTAATCCAACGGAAGCGCTATTACCCAGCGACTTAGGTTTCCCGAGTATCAAGGCGTTAGAGCATAGCGTGCTTAGCAGACTTTAAACAAACTTAGTCCGTATAGGTAACTCTGCTGAAATTCGCACCTAGACGAAAAAACTGTTGAACATTCGACGTTTTTATTGGGACACCGATTTGCGTATTAGGCCATTGGCTAGTATGAGAGAAGGTGCGCTTGGTTCTTGTCTTAGAGTAGGTTTTTACGTAAGCCTAAGTATGTTTTTTTAATAAAAATATTAAACGAAATAAAGAGCCAGTAAATATTATTCTGCCGAAGTGTTAAAAGATCTTGTCAGGGGTACATTTTACTAGTATTATTATTATTGGTCGCTTGATAGAACGGTCGTTATAGTTTTATTTCGGTATTTTAGTGAACCAGCAGGTAAGGCCATCCGCTTTGGCGGACCCGCTTACAAAACGTCATGTAACGCAATGTTTATTTCTTAATTTCTTTGAGCGCAATATTTAATGCGCCACTGACGTCTTTTTAAGAACGTGACTGTTGCAGCAGTACGGATTTCGAGGCGCTAAGTTGACCGCAAAGCTAAAAAGAACGGGCGTGTATGAACTCTTTATTCGGTTTTATTGTCATTAGCAAATAATATGGGGATTAAAGATATTTTTCTAGAGAATTTTCTGCGGGATGAGGAGACGACCACGGGCCCAAGGGGTCTCTGCTGGCTATTCCGACCGGGACCGACAGGTTCTTTCACTGCCGGAATGTGGACCGAGTAAATAGCGCAAAAGTCCACATCGTTGATGGCGAAGTGACGTGAGTGGCGCCCAGCCGTGCTCACCCGTGGCGCTTACTGATGCTTTGCACAAGTTGCATGAGTGGGGTGCGCAAACTTCCTTCCTCAGCCGCAAGCTGGAAACGATGCGGAGTGTGTTGTGGTCGAGCACCGTGCCCAGCTGCGACGAGAGAAGGGCTTGGAGCCATTTGCCACGTATTTGTTCAAAGCAAGCTTTTATACAATACCGTGATCCGATTCAGAGATTCTTGAGTCATGCACTGAATCCCATGGTGACAAAAGTTAGCGAGTGCTGCCTGCGTTGAGTCGGCAATACGACTTTCAGTCAAGGGGGCCCCGATGGCGACGACAAGTTTCTTTAGCTTCGGACAGCGAGCCCAGGTAGCAGGATACGGCAATATCGACCAAGCTGCGTACCCCTAAGCCACCAGCACCAACGGGACGCGCAGCTTGAGTCCAAGACAGATAGTTTAAGTAAACGTTTAGCTGGGGTTGTAGAGCCCCCGGTGTACCTCAACAAAACGCTGTGGTAGATCGCGCCTTTTGAAAGCTGGCGAGCATCGGACTTAATACATTAAGCGGGGCGTGGAGAGACTATGTCTCAGTAGGTACAATGCTGGGTGGCCTAAGGCTTTAAGTCGGTGGCACCATCGGTTGGTGTCTACGAGCTTTTTCCTGAGTGCAACCTCTACTGCCGTATCTTGAGAGAGCCAGAATACTTCACACTTATCGTCGTTCAAGCGTAATCCAGATGCAGCCGCAAACGCTGTGACTTATAACCTGCACAGGTGTTTCTAACTGAGTGATGTAATGTGTTCTCGTATTTGCTTGCCGATTTGCCTAATGTTCTCGTTGGTCGTTTTCGTACGACATTAGCGTATTTTCGAATAGCCCAATAGTTTTATAGCCTAATAAAATTACTAGCAGCCTATATTTTTATGGTTTATTAAATCATTTATTAATCACCTTTGTTAGGTATATAGTCAAATGTTATACATAAAAGCACGGTTACTGAGCCAGCCTGGCCAGTCATTGATATCTCCCACAAGCTCTCCCACACCTGTTACAGATACATTCTTCTGTCGCCTCATGGTACCCTTAAGTCTTACAGAGAACATGGTGGAAGCCGTGCACTGCATAGCGTACTACCACACTTCGGTTGGTGCGATGCAGTCCCTTCCACGCATTGTTTGTCATTGCACCCGTACTAAAGAAGTCGGGGTCCACGTCTGACAATCTCTCCTCCCACTGACAGATAAAATCCCTGTAGGCCTGTGTTTCCGGCAACCGGAACTGGCGTTGCAGGTCCTCTATGAAGAATGGAGTACCGGCGAGTAAATAGACCAGACGATTGCGGCACGACGTGTGGAGGCCGAGCACTCGCTTGAGAAAGACGGGTTTCACTCGATCAAGCCTCGCGAGCTGGGAGTTATCGTCGTCATGACTTCAAAGAACGTATGTAATATACTAGACAGCTTACGTATGCTGGTGAACGTACATCAGTCAATCTTGTCTAATATAACGGCTATGCCCATGCACTCAACATTATTACTGCTAATGTTGCAGCGGTAGACAACACGCCATATGACATTTTGACCTCATCAGCATACATTTTTACATGAGCGACTTGAGGTATTACATGCTTCAATGAGTCAGTACACAGTATATACATTAAAGGGCCGCGAATGGCGCCCTGCAGACAGCCTGATTTTATACTATTTTAAAATAATAGGTAGTATTTTATTCCGGGATCGACATGAAACATTATCCAAACTCAGGTATAGAAAAGATCCTGGTTTAATCTAGGAAATCTTCCGCTTCCATAATCAGGTGCTTGTCGCTAACCGACTAAAGTTTGTCGAACCTTTTTCTTGGCCTTGACGCGGTTTAACTGTTCGAGGTTCTCTGCCGTGAGGTGGTCCCAGGTGACTCTCACCCCATAGGTCGCGATCGGACTATCTTGAGTTCGAACAGTCTGAGTGCCGTCTTTAGCGATAGTCTGTTTGCAGATTTGATCGCCCATGCCGCTGCCAGTGCCTTCCTGCACCTCTCAGATATGTGCGCGGAGAAGCAAGTACCGGTGGCAGAGAAAATCACCCCTAAGTATGGGAAGCTGTTGACATACTTAAGTAAGTTCTGTTGAGGCGTAGCGTGTCCCCGGCTGCTGTCCTTTCCCCTCTTCTGAACTTCATGGCCACGGTTTTGGAAAGGTTAATTGTCAGGCCTAAATCGGTGATCGCTTTGTGAAGACGGGCTAGTGCTTGTTGCACCTGAAACCTACTAGGCCCGTAAAGTACTAGATCGTCCGCATACAAAATAACCTCGACTAGGTTTCTGGGTCCCTTTATATGACTCGGGAGGTCTTTTAGGAGTACGGAGAATAGGAGTGGGCTTAGGTTATCGCCCTGCGCTAGGCCCGTTGTCTGTATGAAAGGCTGGAGCTCCGCCACCCCGTCGTCGATGGTGATCCTATTCTCCTGGAGAATTTGTGCGAAAAGCTTCAGCACCTTCATTGGGACCCCTACTTCAGCCAGTATGCGCAAAGCCTTCTCTCGAAGGGCCGAGTCAAAGGCCGCCTTGAAATCCACGAATACCGCATACAGAGGGTTACGTGGCTTAGCCAGTGCTGCCTTGATATCTGCCAGCAGAATCGTACACGCTGTTTCTGTAGATCGCTCTCTCCGTTCATACGTTTGGATTTCACGTTGGTACGAAACATAAGCAAAGCTGCTGCGGGTGCTGCTGTGTGCGCTAGTACAGCTGTAAGTCATAAAGGTAGTCAAACGGCGTGGAATTTCCGCATTAACTGTTGGATGTTTCCAGGAGAGTAAGAGCTATGGATGTTATCCAGAAAGCTCTAAAAACGGTGTTCAGTTTTCGCGGTACAACTTTGCTTTAGAAACGCCGTCTAATCACCGGATTGACCACAGATCAGCGGAGCACACACAAAACACGACCGCACGGCAGTGCTAACAGCTGAAAGAAACATATAGGCTAAACAGACATGTTGTGACCCGATTCGCCATTCATGGTTTTCACCACAAGGTCTGTGCGGAGCGGGGTTTCCATGACCCTTGCGATAGTTGTAAATGCTATAGATGTGGGAGTTTCTGTGATAGATACCACGCGGCTATCTGCCCCCTAGTACAATCGCTGGGACGCCTGGCAAACTGACTTGGCTGAAATGTTTTTATTCCTGAGATGACTCTAGTCTTGTGTTGTTACCCTTGTATAAGTACATGGATTTTGTTTGACTAAGTATTTGACTGCACAAAGGTGAACAAATGAAATTGATTGTAATTTTCTGGTCATTAATGTATTTTTCTAACAAATCAACGTCTACTGAAAGTATCATGCGCCGTTTAGAGGAAGACTCAGCCGCTTAGATTAAAACCATTACGAACCACCAATCATCCAGACAAAGGCAAAACATACGTAGCACTAAGTCATATGTATTTTATAAAGGGGCGTGTGTAATACAAATGTCAAATCATAACGCAGATCGTGTTCTAGGCTGTTGA
Source organism: Dermanyssus gallinae (assembly GCA_003439945.1). NCBI lineage: Eukaryota > Metazoa > Arthropoda > Arachnida > Mesostigmata > Dermanyssidae > Dermanyssus > Dermanyssus gallinae. Next base: position 368,234 of record QVRM01003762.1, on the reverse strand, counting down.
AAAGAATGTGTCTGACTGAACAAGTCATCACACTTGACTCGAAAGGAACGTCTATTTAACTCTACTACTACTATTTCAGTGTGTAGTTATTGAAGAACATTTTCTCCAAGTTGGTTATTCGGCGGATTAAGCACGCGGCTGAGATGCCTCAGATACCTCTCAGTTTTCTGCACCGTGATTGCACATACCTAGGTATTGTCAAGCGCATTGTCTTATTGGTAGAGGCTTTCCGTGCTTCAAAGAGACATGAAGTAAACACCAGAATTACTAAAGCCATGAAATTCAGGCCTGAAGGTCTGAATGGAGTTTGCTAACTATTACCAGTAATTTGAACTTCGGGTTCAGAAACGATGCTCCTATCCCATATAAACGAAACAGTACTGAAGGCATTTGTCTCTCTTTATGGGCAAGTCGGCAATACCCAAAGGATGTCCGTTTTATCAGCAGTGACGATATTCCTGCTTAAGATTGCTCCGGGGCTAATGCATGATCTTGATTATCAAATTTTGCCCAGCTTAAAAAGTGTTATTCAGTAGGTATGAAGCGAGTGCGTTATTTGTCTATCCGAGCAAGAAGCCGCTTTGTGTATCTCATATCCGTCTGTCCACTAGCTACAGAAATAGCCCGACTAAGGTCGAGGATGCTGCGTATAGTACCTTACGACTGTTTCGGAGTGGAGAGATTAAGTCGAACAGACCAGACGGAATGTCAGGGGTTTGCACATATTTAGTGGCTTGTATCTTTGTTCTGGTCCTACATGTGACATTCGCCGCGCATACACCAGGTACATAGTGCATGGCTCGTGAGTTGTGCACCTGCCGGTTCTGCCTGCAGAGGTATACCAAGTACCTTGCAGAGGAAAGCACAGCACTGTAGCAACAATCCTTGCTCCAGTGCTCTGCATTCCTCTGCAAAATCAATTTATCTCGCTGGTAGCGTTGAGAAAGTAAAGGAAACAATATATACTCAGTTCAAATTAATTTGAGTGAAATAAACAGAACTAGATTTAATATATAAAATTCATCAATAGAAACTGAGTGGTAAAAATCAAACCGATCGTTAACGAGTCGTTCGTAGTCGACAACGTAGTCAGTGCCATTAAATGCGCGCCACTGTGTACACCGTATTCTTTTACTGAAAGTTTATTTTGTTGGCCTATCATCAGAGACTGTACCGGAAACTTCGCACTTTCATTGGCATTCCGTATCGATACAGTACAGTTTAGGCGACCCCGTGCCGTGGACTAAGCTTGAAGGACTTGACACGTCCCTTTTGCTTGTAAGAAGAGAGAACATTGACAATCTAAGTGTCTATGTGCAAGTAGAAGGTAAGATGTAGGCAGCAGACTAATGTTGTGTAGGAAAGGCTATCCTAAACTAGGTGGTCAACGTTTTTCAGCCATGCGTTCGATTTGCTCAATGAGTATGCATTCGGAAAATCTCATACGCAAGGTTTGTCTTGACTAATAATTTATTTATGACTAACCATGTGCTCTGCGTTACCGTCTACATACCAAAGTGTACCATGTTTTTCTCATTCTCTGAAAGTACGAAAAGAACTATGGTTGTGTTGGAAAAACATTTTGCAATATGCTGCATATTATTTAATATATATTAAACAAATGAATTCAGGTTTGCTGTTTTTCAGTATTGCTGGTACCTGACCTAATGTCCACCTGAAGTAGGTCGATACGTGCTAGCTTTCTGAACAGGCAAGATCGATATGCTTTGTAGCCTTTTGCCTGTTTCTACAAAGTATGCTTTCAATGTATCTTGCTAAAGAATGCCTGTCTGTTGTTATAACGTTTAGAAACGGAAAGCCAATACCTACTGTTATAAGTAGTTTCTGCTTCTATTCTATTATATGCACTGCGGTCTGGCATACGAGTAATGATATTGGTTGGATATTAGCAAGCTGGCATAAAATGCAGTGATTCTCAGCGATTTTGATCTCGCCTCGTAATTATCGGCTATCAATATATATATATATATATATATATATATATATATATATATATATATATATATACATTTTAGAAATCATACTAAATTTTAGGCTGATCGCTGCGGCAAGGGAGCAGGTAATGGTCCCGGTTTTTTTAGACGGCCTAGGTGTGCCGGACGCGGTCACTATGGCAGTACCTTCAGTTGTGTCGTCATTGACCCAGGCAGCGGACAGGGTTAAAGCATTATTGGACAGTGATGGGTGGGACGCCGATAACGGTGAACTTCAGAGACTGACCGACGAATTGTTATTTGATTCTCCTCCCGACGATAGGACTAACCAGGGCAATTGGACAACCCCCCAACAAGCAAAGCGACTAGCAAACCTGATTAATAGAGCACCTTCTGTTGCTGATAAAGCCAGGCTTCGAGCTGTTAGTAGTCAAGGGGCTGGGGCTTGGCTATACGCTCTAAAATCGGACTGACCCTCAGCCAAGATTTAACGTCCACGAAACTGTTTTTCACATTGCTTCATAGACGGACCCCCATAAAAACAAACGTGCAAAGGTGGGGCTCGAACCCTCGCACCTATCTAGTGTCTCCTCCGGTTGCGAGGGGCGCTGACTTGAGCCACCACCACGCCACCGGGCTCGACGGCTACATGTCCGCGAATTGTGTATCTGTTGGACGACGAGACCACGCGCATAAGCGCAACTGTAACCGATTCATTAGCCCCTTCAATGGTCGGTGCAGGTGCGGACCGAACGGGTCATGCTTCCAGGTTAGCTGAGACTAACAAATGCAGAAAACATTCCAGTGTGGATTATCCGCACGAATTTTGTCCATTGGCGTTCAAGACCATGGGAACTGCAGGCGCCCTTACGCTCAATTTAATTCAGCGCGTAGGTAGAAGCCTTAATCTTTCGATAGGAGACTCGAGAGCATCCAAATTCTTGCGTCAAAGGCTGTCGTTCGACATTCAACGCGCAAATGCAGCGTCTGTTTGGGGCAGATTGTTGAACTGGACTAACCCTCGGTAAGAGAACCCGTAGTCACACGTTCGCGCGGATACAATTGTCCACTCCAAAGTGTTAACATAGCGAAGGTATATAAATAAAAGAGAAGAACATTGTCGTTCGTATTACGCCGTGTTGATGGACTAGCCCGTTATTCGCCGCTATGTCGTTAGACTTATTTTATGTGTCCGTATCAATAAAATTGCGATATTTGGCGATCTCTGGATTTGTTTATATCTAGTTATCCGATCCGGCCTACGGTTGGCTATTGTGCTACACTCAAAAACAAACACAAAACAAACATTACGAGAGCAACTATGACTCTCTATTTAGCGTGTTTCCCCTGTTTACATGGTGCGCGTTCTTGTTATGCGTACTGTGGGGCTATCTTTCGGACGAATAGAGAGCTGGTCAGATGTGTAAACTTTCTAGAGTACAATATATTCACTATGGGTCTATCGATCATTGGCAAACAAGCCATACAATATAGATTATGTGGCAACGAATACGTATTGTTATAATGTCGTGGTCCATTTGAGATCTGTCACGAACGGACCGATAAGTGTAACCGATCCCAGGTTTTCGACAGTTTGCCGGCCCGGGTTTAGTAAACCAGAGGTCCCGGTCGGGATGCTTGCTGCCCTCTGTTTGCCACATGCTGTAGAAAAGTTTTGATAACAGGCAATGATGACAAGAGAACCCCTATAAATTCTACAAAATATCATAATACATGAATAAATAAGTGCAAAGGCCGTTCACAACAAAGACATGCAACAAGTGGTCCGTCAACATATCGACAAGAAATTATATTACAGTTGCAGCCGCAGTCATGGTGTCGCGATTGTTGTTGTTGGTGGTAATGATGAGATTTTATACTGTGTTGTTATTGTCATTTTCGATTCCCTGAGTCTCTGGCGTAAACCGTTGTCGTCGCTTTTGAGTCAGCAACTTTAGATGTAAATTGTTACTACTACAGTAGTCTAAAATGGACTTAGTAATATTTAGTTTTTATTCATTTATAATAGTCTAAAAAAGTGTCTTGCCTTTTTTGTTCAAATGTTCGATAGCAGTACTCGTCTAATAGACCGCGTACGTAATGCGTTTTTTTCTGGTTTGGCAGGCATCCAATGGAGACTGATATAAACATTACGAATCGAGCTGGAGCCTTTAGCCTCTCAAAGCTTGCCTCCAGTACCGGGCTATCAAAGACGGTCAACCAGTCGCGTCTTCACTCAGGTATCAATGTGTCTATGCGAAAAATCACTTAAATTTAACTTTTCGCCTGAGAGTGGTATGATTCATCCAAAATTACCATACTGACTGAAGCTTTTTAAGCTCGCCCAATATGGTCGTTGGTTCTTTCTTTCATGGTGATCATACGCGCCGGTTACAATTGTATGAATAAATGGCTAGTGCTCGAGCTTGATTATGTTGTGCATGATATTTGCTCGTCCCATTCTGTTTGCGCCTCAACGTAGTTGGTAGCGTTAATGTCATTACAACGTTGCAGCATCGTAACCCCGTATTGCAGGTGCCTTCCAAACCTACCTCCAACATTGTATGCTATCGCATAGACACTAGGTTTTACAGTGAGCAGAAAACAACACTAAACATGTGGAGACTGTATGCGCCGTGTGGAGACAAAAAAGAATTAGATCCAAGACATTGGGCCGACATGCAATTTTAACCACACCATATTGCAAAGACTTAATTAAGCAGCCTATATATTCATATTAATTGAGATGCGCTTGGTGTATATATATATATATATATATATATATATATATATATATATATATATATATATATATATATATATATATATAATATATATATATATATATATATATATTTTTTTTTTTTGGGTTAACGGAATTTAGCCAATCGCAAAGTGTGCCAAGTACTATGCAGTGGAATGCACAGCGCTGGACAACAAATCGTTGCACTACTCGGGCCGAAAGCGCAAAGAAGAGAGAGTATTATGAAGAATTATCTTGAACTGTATATTATACTCAATCTGAGTGAAATTATTATAATTGAATTGAAAGCAGCTCACTCCTGCTGTTTAGAAGGCTTCGTTAGTTTTAACTTATGTTATTTGATATATAGCGCTAGAAAAGCATGGCAGTTTTTTGCTACAAAAAAATATTAGTTGAAATTCAACGCGGAAACGCTGCGTCGATAATTGGTTTATTACCCACGGGCAAGGGCGTCAAAAAATTACATGTACAGCTAAATTACCTAACTAAATATATGTAAATTTAAATATATATATATATATATATATATATATATATATATATATATATATAATTCGGCAATGAGCAGAACATAAAAAATAAATAAATAAACCAATTATCGACGCAGCGTTTCCGCGTTGAATTTCAACTGATATTTTTTGTAGCAAAAAACTGCCATGCTCTTCTATCGCTATATATCACATAACATAAGTTAAAATTTGATAGTTGCATTTAGACGATATCGTGCCACGGGCAACTTAGCCCATTACGAGCGTCTAAAATTTGGTTGTCAGAGCGTAAAAAGAAAAAAAATTAACGAAGCCTTCTAAACAGCAGAAGTGAGCTGCTTTCAATTCAATTACAGTAATTTCACTCAGATTGAGTATAATATACAGTTCGAGATAATTCTTCATAACACTCTATCTTCTTTACGCTTTCGGCGAGAGTAGTGCAACTATTTGTTGTCCAGCGCTGTGCATTCCACTGCATGGTACTTGGCACACCTCCATAGGCCGAAACGGCAGAAGTAAGCTGCTTTGCGATTGGCTAAATTCCGTTTACCCTCAAAATAAAAGAAGTAACAAATATGCTATATATATATATATATATATATATATATATATATATATATAGGGTTGATGCAAAAGTACGCATTGTTCTTTGCCTATATGCCGAAAGCAAAAACACGAACTTGCAAGAACATGCCGATTTATTTAATTATTAATATAGTCTCTCCCCCTTAAAGTACATCTTGCCAACGATCAAGCAGGAGATTTATTCTGAACAGTCCTTGAGACACTAGATTTCATTCCCAGTCAAGACGTTTTGGAGAGGCGGTAATAAGTGTGATAGTCTGAAGGTGCAAGGTCTGCAGAGTATGGTGGATGCTCAACAAGTTCCCAGCCCAAGCCGTATGTTTTCTTAAAACTAGCGTTATTCACATGTGATCGCGAGTTGTGTTGGTGAAAGGCAACCCTTTCTCCAATTGATTCTAGTCCTTCGGAAGCTATTCCCGACTTGTTGGCTAGTGTATTGCTTGGACAAAGTTGATCTTAACAAAACAACCGTGCTTCTCGGGGATCTTAACTGTCCTCTTGACAAATCGGACAACGTTAAAACAGGCGCACTTATCAGCACTTTAGCGTCCCATAGTATGTGGGTGGTTTGTTTCCACAGCCGAGGAACTACCGATCTATGTAGGTCCATAAGGAAGATCTATGATAGATATATTTGCCACAAACGCCAGACACGATAGCATCAGATGCAAAGGTTTGTAGTTAAATACTCTAGCCTTTAATACCAGACGACACTTTCCTTTTGCAATGTTGCTGACGGTACTTCATCCGGCAGCAGGCAAAAGGCGACAACCGCTAAACGCTACCATTAGTTACTGGAGATCCTCCTTTTTCCTGTCCCTGGCGCCCTGAATGTCAAAGTATAGGCAACACAAATTCAAAATGTTTCACTACAAGGCTTGTGCACCCAACTGAGTAAACCTCGAAAAACTTGCTGGTATACCCAAAAATGCCAATCTCGGAAACATCGTATGATTCAGGCGTATATCTTGGCAAAAAGTCGACCGAAAATTACTTTCCTGTATACGATTGTCAGTCGACTTTATAAAAAGGCGGTGCGGGGAGCTACACTTACTGGAGCATGAGATAAAAAAACACACAACTAGAGATTTTTTCTCAGAGATTCTTAGATTCATCCACATAAATAGCTGTACTCCGACACGCACCCAACAGTTTCTTCACTAGTATCACTTGAAAAGCTAGATGGTTATTTTCGAGAGATGTTTGCCAGTTCATCAACGATTCCTAGTTGCCCCGATGTATGTCTCCGTTCGGGGCCAAAAGACAAGCGAAACTCAACACAGGCTGGTTTGCCCTATCGGTATATCGGAGGTTGTGGATGTTATATTAAAAGCGCCGCCAGAAAAAGCTGTAGATCCAGGCCTCGTTCGGAATGAACATCTGCAGCAGGCGACTAAAACATTTTTGGGGACGTAGCGAGTGCTTTCCAGAGCCGCAGCATGGCTTTAGACGAGGAAGGTCGACGATGGTGGTTTGCGCTGTTCTTCTCAGTAGCATTCAAATAGCCCTCCAAATTAAACGCAGCGTTTTTTTTTGCTGTTTTCGTAGACTTAGCGGCGGTTTAGTACAATTATGTACGCTGATGATCTTGTCCTTAACTCCCGAAATCGATTTTACTTATAGCAATCTCTTGCTTCACTGCAAATGTTTGTTCACTTTAACGCTCTCATGATAAATATAGCAAAACTAGAGCGACGAAGTTTCTCTGCGGAGGTAGGTTTGCCGAAAAAGATGAATTACGCTTGAGCTCCGGACCCTAATTCATCATCTAGGTTAACATCTTTACCACGGGCAAACCATTCAAAAGGCGGATATGTGTCGGCAAGCTACAACAACGGTGGTATATTTTTTAAACTCGTACAGCAAAACACTCAGATTTCGTACCCTTACATTACACTATTTCTGCGCTTTAAAAAGCAACTACGCTTCTGGCGACAAGGCGGAGCCTATCGGCTAATGTGGATGTCCGCTCTATCATCAACGTATTACCCTTCCTATATTAGTATTGCCTAGAGGACATAGCAAGCCGTTTAAACGAGGCGATACCAAACTTACAAGAGCTTTTGCATCAACCATATATATATATATATATATCATAGAAAAAAATGGCTAACAAACGTATTCTGTGATATAGGCCAAGTTTCAGAATCCGTATTCGCAAGTCAGGCCGCGGCCGATATTGTTCATGACCTGCTCAGAGATTGTCCCAAGTTAGTACTGTTGACCGTGTTAAATGTATGCATTTTGTGCGTACGTTTGCATTATTATTTAATAGTAAAGAAAAAAAAACATATATATATATATATATATATATATATATATATATATATAACGATGGTATTGTTTCGTAAGTTCGCAGCTTACAGTAGGCACTAAACTACCTCAGCACAGACTGCCCGATGGGCAGCTGTCAAACTAATATGGCATCATATATTCTATGACACAAGTTGCCTTAGCATGAGGGGGAAAGAGTACGTTCATATTTTGCATAAGTTTTTGTATTAGTTGCATCTTCAATGCGGTTTAAGGCAACTACTTATAAAATTGGTTGTTTTAGGCAGTTCACAGTTTTAGCGGGTAAATACAGATTCAAGGGCTGCCACTAAATTACTGCTGACGATTAAGGACTGCCTGTAGCACCTGCAGAGGCCCTAGCATTACTTAAGCTATTGTTAGTGGTTCACTACTTGATGTACTCTAGTGTTGTGTAAAAAAACATTCGTGGCACTTCTGGCATACAGAATACAAAAGGAACCAACTTGATTATGACTCTTCACAAAGGTTCGTTTTGTTCATTTTGTATTTTTTACTGTCATTGTCGATCTATTGCGACTACTGTTACCCTATTTACGATTGCCAGACTTTACTTATAGCTAGCTATACGTAGGGAATCATGTTAAACGACGAAGTAGTAATACGATTATGAGCAATTCAATCGAAAGACGACTGGTGTGATTTGATGTGTTCTCGCGTTGTTTTTACCCCTATCTCGTAGCGTTGTGAGGACGGCGATAGCTTGCCTAGATGAATACAACGAGCAAGAGCAAATTGATCCGGATCTGGAGCCTCAGGAGATGTTCGTGAAAGAGCAGTGTCGCCTTATGCTGTGTGAGATCCGCAGCGGCTTGAAAACGAAGAAACTTCGGCTGAATGACATCCGAGAAAACATCGAGAATATGTTTGGCCTTCTCGAACACATGCTCCAAGCGAAGTCCTTAAAGGCAGCTGCGGTAGGTGACTCGGTGGTGGCCAGGGCGATGCTTCACGTGCTTGCTGGCGGTAAACTGCAAACAAAGTTGAAATAGAACAAAATCACATTTGTTTAGGCACGCTGGTACCGATCGACTACACGAACAGTAGTGTATTATTTATTAATAATCTATATATATATATATATATATATATATACATATCTCTCTCTCTCTCTCTCTCTCTCTATATATATATATATATATATATATATATATATTTTTTTTTTTTTTTTTTTTTTTAATTAGAAATAAATAAACAATGTGAATACTCTATTGCTGGATATAGCTTTTTCCTTGAGTATGGGTAGTTAACATAGAATTACCTAATTCCTAAATGCTTTACATGCCGGGGCAGACTTTGTGTCAATGTATGTACATGTATATAGGCGCAATAGGCATAACAGATCGTTGAGAGCAGTTGGTAATGCGCTAAAATTGCATTTGCGTCGCAGATGTGTCGCAGCATACTGGTGACCACCACCTACAGGTTAGAGGATCTGGCAAGACGTATGGAGGGTCTCGTCGACACAACGTTGGCCGGCCGAACGGACTGGAAAGGCCTCCGGGAGCATCTCCAGCATGTACCCGTCGACGTCACACACGAACAAGACATGTTGGCATACGTTCCCAACATATCGATGTTTCGCACCAAGGCATTGCTCGGTAGCTAGGAATGTTCATTGTTTAATTTTTTTCCGACTTGTCCCATCTTGCTTTGGTACGCTTTGTTCTGCTCCTAGAATTACCTGAGGGGTTTAGGAGCAATCTCTATATTATGCGCAAAATTGTTCTGGCTGCTTCTTGTAGGTGGGTAGCTGGATCGCAGGTTTGATTCCGGTTGTAGAAAACTGCTGGCGAGTTTCCATGTTCGAACACACAAGGGATGCATATAAAAAATATGATACACTTTGGTGGCGTGGTTGGGCTCTGTGCATAGTCGTTCCAAGCTGTCAATAATGAGGGCTTTGCTGTTAAAAAATGGCCCGTAAAAATGCAATTTTTTTAAACAAAACTGGAAGAGTTCCAGACGTGGCCTAAATCTAGGTAAACTTAGTAAAACTTAAAACAGAAAGTCTTATCTAGGCAAAATTCGGATAAACCTCTTCCCCGGGCCATTAAAGTTTTTACCAACAACGTAGTCCTAAGGGGATCATACACACACCGGGAGGATTCTGATCGTCGTTGATTGGAAGGGTTTTAGCGGAAAGCGTTATTTAAAGATAATAAAAATTGCCTTGCTATTTAACCAGTTGCGCATTTGCGTGCCACTAGAAACTCTCTGCGATGACAGATATTGAAACTAAGTGGCAAAAAAATCGTGGAAGAGGATTCCGTCGTAGTCGAAGAAAACAGTCAAATGAAATTGGTGTTAGATCTGCTCCGTCTAAATTCTTTCGATGGACTTTCTCCTTGGAAGCACCACTGGGAGGATTGAGGTCTGGTTTCGATGCCGTAACCATATACCCATGACTCGCCTCCTGTAATCACTCCGTAGAGTAATCCGGGGTCTTCTGTTACCACCTGAAAGTTCAATTCGTACACTCACCGGCAGACGATCTTTTGCTAGACATTCAACATTTTTGGAAAGAACTTTGCCGCCAGGTCTTCTGACGCATAAAATATCGGTCAATACAGAATTATTAGGTATCTTCAATTCCTCAGCTGTTTCCCTTCGGTAATTGTTGAGTAGGCTACCACGAACGTTTTCTTCTGTTATTGACGTCAAAGGCCTCCCCGAAAATCGACAGTGCCTCGTATACACAGTCTTTTGGGACACTGTTTGTTGGCCATAAGCAGATCGTAATACTCCCTCTAGCTTAAACGTATGATTTGGTTTCGAACACAGAACTTGACACAATTTCGTTGGTCCTCTAGTTTCGGCTCCTTAGAAATCGACCCCGTTTTCTATATTTCTTTAAAGTAAACTTAGAAAGAAAAAAAATGGTCTGTGTGTAGCTGATGAAAGGCAATTCTAAGCGAATCAGACCGAAAGTCCTTATATTGGTTTGTCTTAATTTTTAAACTTAAATTACTAGACTATAATAAGGTATGGTAAACATATAAATGTACAGATATTTGATATAACAGATGCCCATATGTATGTATATATATAGAGGACCATAATTACAGCGACAACTTTGAGAGTTCACTAAAAATAACGGAAACAGATACCAGCTTTCCTTAGAACTGTTGTCGTAATTATGGTCCACCCTGTAGACATATAGAGCACTACTAGGAGCACCATGAACGCTGAAAAATGTGTCGTGTGTGTCGATATAACAAGAAGAAAAACAAATAGCAACGTAGTCAACATATCTACGCACTTAGTTATTTATGATCGAAGCGGACATAAACACAAATCAAGCTGCTGTAACACCTATATAAATCAGACTGAATTAGTAGTGATAACAATAATAATAATAATACTTATGAGGAGGACAATAAATATAGACAGACTAACCTGACAAGAGCAACACGGGCAGAGCAGCACCAACACACCAATGTGAATAAAACAGTTAAGATTATCGGCGTCGTCGTGGCTGCGAACACCGTCATCTGTCAGAGGCGACACAAATTATCAATGCACAAACCAGCACAATAGGACACAATTGTCAATGATGATTGAGGCACACTGTTTGGTCTACACATTCTGCGATAGAGTTTCAATTTTGTTGGCGTAATTTCTCACGTAGGCGTTGGCGGCTTCGGAGTCGTCTACCGTGCAAAGTTCGGCCAAAACGTTACGGTTGTCATTAAGCTCGTACCGAAGGAGCGCTTCACATCGACCTCGGTCGCCTGTACAGGAAAGTTGGCCGGCAGTATGATTAACCATACGCTGCTCGTACGGCAATTTGCCTGCTTTGAGACAACCGAAGCGTACGTAACGGTGATGGACCTCATCGAGGGTGTTGAGGTTCGCGACGTCACCCGAGCCCTTGGAGGTCTACCGGTGCACATGAACAGGCTCATCGTCGGGCAGCTCTGTCTCGGGCTGCGCTATCTTCACCAGATCGGCTTTATTCATCGCGACGTGAAGGTTAGACACACTGACCGAATTAGCGCTACGTTTCGGAAACAATGTCCGAGAAGCAGAAGTGGCTTAATGCACAAGCTGTCTTACTGCAGCAACGACATAATGTTTAAAATGTTTTAGTAGAAGCTAACCGTAAAATGTCCAGTCATGTTTACCATTTATTAAAGTCCTTTGGTACTTATACGCCGGCTTGATTCCACTGCGGCAGAAACAGCAGTCCCTTGCCCGTAGTCAATGACCTAAGTATCGATGCAGCGTTTCCGCGTTTCAACCAATATATTTTGTAGCAAAAACGGCCACGCCCTCCTATTGCCGGTTGACGCAGCGACTCTGGATCCCAGCTTCGTCAGGAAGCTTTTTGTGGTTTTCCCCATTGGTTCCAATGTCTCGTTGGTTAAACGACAAAGTTCTGCTCCAGTTCACGATATTTTGCCAACTTGAGCAACGGTCTTGAGCAAGGCAAACGGCTGCTTCGACCTCCCGGCTGATATGTCGAGCATACGAAGTAGCCAACGTACAAGACACGGTGATGTCAAGGAAGCAAACTTCACTCCACGGACTTAGTCAGGCCATCCGGACGCACTTGGCTGCTGGAGGACAGACCAACCGGCTCTTTGACTATAGGTAAAAGGACTGGGTGTATTGCCCGGTGTATTACGTCGTTTAAACGCAAATGCACTGAGAACTTACCGGCGCTCGTCTTGCAAGCGAGAGCATGCTCACCCGTAGAAGGCACTGGTAGGTTACATCACAAGTACAGTTATATTGCGAAGCTAACTGATTCCCCCAAACGCACATCGGAAACAATGCGGAGTGTGGTATTGTCCAGCATTGTTCCCAGCTGCGGTGAGGGAATGGCCTAAAGCCATTATTGTCGCTTATCGGGTCGATTGCGGATCTCAGTCGCGCTTTTTTCTTAATGTTGTTCGCCGGGATCATCAACCGCTTCTAGATCGGCGTAACTAATTGCAAGTCCAAAGCCGATTGTGAAATGCTTTTAGGCAGTGAGCCCCCTTTTCTGCATATTCGCGGCAAGTGTGTTCCTTTTGTGCGATGAAGCTGGCTTAGGTATCCGGTGGTGCGATCCCTGACACCAATGTATCGGTGCGTTTTAGAGCCTACCCGTGGTAGGCAGAAATGGCAATTTTTGATTTGCCATGCAAATTCCCATTCCGCCTGAGGACGTTGGGAGCGAAACCTGTAATCACGAGGTTCGTGAGCAACGCAAGAGGTACATCAGCCTCGAAGTTGAGAAATTCACGCAAAGCACGTTGGCTGGGTGAGCGTCTGCGAAGCGTCTTTTATTCTCGAATTTATTCTACAGCGATATCTCTGTATACATACAAAGTATCTGGCGGCGCCTGCTTTCGGGTTGACTATTAAGGGCCTCTTCTAGGAGCACTGGACAACCTGTTTTTGCGATCTATGACAAAATGCGATACAAAAAAAAGCTGACACTGCTGCAAATTTAGAGTAGTTTTGTTTGCCCAAAAAAAAATTATTTTCTTAAACAATTTTGCTATTGAGAGCTCCAAGCCATCACAGTAGGAGTACAAAACCTGGTAAAATATTTTTAGATCGAACCATAAAATAAATGTCTCGTTTATTGTGAAGTAACCTTTGTTAGTCTTGGCAAAATTTTATATTTGCTAATATTTATTAATTTTGTTTTTGTTATTACTGCTACGATAATTTAATATATGGGGATGCCGCAAAGCAAGCCTGCGAACATGATGATCACGACAGGTGCCCGGGTGAAGCTGATCGATTTCGACACGTCGAAGGTCTGCATTGGCCTGTTCGTTCGGAATCACATCCTCGAGAACTTTTTTCGCAGGTCAGGCAGAGAAATTAATGAACGAGAGGCTATCGGCACGATCCCATTTATGGCGCCTGAAATCCTTCGGGGAAAAGTCTTTGGCAAAGCAATCGACTGGTAATGTACATATATATTTTTCCATAAAATATAAGAAGATATATATACAATACGAGTACGATAGCTATTGATAATATATAATCTATATTTTGTAGTATTTAGTTGAGTGCACGTAGCGGACTTGATGAAGTACTGATTTTACAGTCAGATCTTACGGTTGGTTTATTATTATTTTTTAGAGTACTAACTGGAAAGTGGAGTACGCTCGCACAAACATCATTGCAGAAAGCTTATGTCATGCTGTCAAGCTTAAGTCATGTGGCTAATCCCGAATTTGATCGGGAACTGCATTAGTTTAACAACTACTCTCTCCCTTGAAAGTTTGAAGGGATGCCACGCGAGATCGTGTCACGTAAAATGGCCCAGCCGTCACGTGTCTTAATTATAAGCCCTAAGAGCGCTCCAAGTGTGCCGCCGTTAGCTCTAGGTAGATTAGTGACTGGGTATTAATTTAAAAATAACTGCTCTTTTGACCCTAAGGTTGCAAAAAAGTAATTGCTACTGCTGATTTTTACGGCGTTAGTGATTGAAACATACGACTCAGTACAGCTGTTGTGAATTAATTTAATTTAGTATGATATACAGTTTATAAAAGTTTCTTAATAATGCTTTATTGTCTTCCCGCTTCCGGCAAGAAAAGTAGTGCAACGATTTTTGATCGAGTGCTGTGCATTCCACTGCTTGATACTTGGCACACCGCGGGCCGGTAGTGTGGGACTCTAACCCACTAAAAGCCAGTTATGTCCCCGTCCCCCCGTCTGACAGGGAACTGCTTGCGCAAAACATCAAACAGTCAGGGGGGCGGGGGGGCGAGTCTGTTACTCCTGGCGGGTGTGTTTCCCGGGAGTCTCGGGGAAGCGCAAACAAGCTCGAAGAGCAGCCCTTGTTTTCTCTGGCAGTATGTTCTTAAAAACTTGCAACACGTCTTTTCAGTGTGATGCTAATTCCGTAATTTTCGTATTAATGTCCTGTAGGTTAAGAACTGGCTTGTTCCTTAAAAGTTCTATTAGGCTTGCGCGATGCTCCGCCCTTGATGGACACCTCAGCTTGGTGTGCTCCGGAGTGTCGTCGAGTCTCTTGTCACAGTGGACGCACCGGAGCTAGGGACCTTCCCGATCCTGAACAGGCACGACTGGAAGTCGTCATGACCTGTAAGGGTTGTGCAGAATGTAAGTCCCTTCTCCGGCTGGTTGAGCCAGCCTCTGATGTTTGGGATCAGAGTACGGAGGCTGGCGCCTGAAGCACCCTGCTCCAGGCTTTCCCACTCCTACTGCCAGAGGTCGATAGTACGCTGACGCTTCTAGTCTTTGCAAGGTCTGGGTTGTCCCATAGGCGGCGGCGCTCGGCTGCCTTTAGATCTCAAGGGATCGTTCCAGCTAGAACGAAAGCCGCCTCAGCACTAGCCGTCCTGTACACTGCAATTACCCTGAGAGCTCCAACCCTCGGGGCCCAACGCAGGCGAGTCCTGTTGGCGGCGAATTTTAGCGTGTCGAAGGGCCAGGCCGGAGCTTCGTACAGGGCAACCGGCCGCGGACATAATGATGCGTCTTCTGAGCTGCCGTGGATTATTGGGCATAAGCCGTGCGAAGTCATTGGCTGTCTTCGTTGCCTTCTTCGTCACCCGTCGAACGTGTTCGGTATCACGGAGACCCCTGTTAAGGGTGACCCGGAGGTACCTTACTTTGTTGACGAGTGCAATCTCCTGGCCTTCTAGACAGAGGCAAAGGGCAGGGCATTTTCTTGCGCCCGCCACGAGTATCGCCTCGCTTTTGGCTGGGGCAAGGGCAAGCTTCGCCTCTTGTATCCAGCGGGCGACGTCGGCGAGTGCTTCGTTCGCACGGCTTTGCAGCAGGTTCGCGGTCTGAGCCTGAACGGTTAGGACGAGGTCCTCAGCATATACAACAAGGTTAAAAGGTTTAGGGGGGGGCGGTCCCTCAGCCGCGGCATGTCGTCGTAGGTTATAACTCATAGCAGGGGGCCAAGTTTGGAGCACCCCTGCAGTCATGTTAAAATCAGAACCATTGGACTGGATCGTGCTGTCATGTAGAAAATTTGATATGAGCTTTTGTAGATAAAAGGGATTCTTCTTCCTGTGGAGAGTATCCAGGATGACTCTTCACGGCAGGCTGTTAAAAGCGTCTTTGACATCCAATAAAATCGCGAGGAACCAGTCCCGTCTTCTGGGCGGGGACTCGCGGAGGAGTTCAACCTGCATCTGGATCCACTTTATGGCGCCGATGGTTAAGCGGCCGTTGCGGAATCCATACTGGGCGTCCAATATTGTCTACTTCCTCGTAAAACAGGACATGTGTATATCGTACTGTTTCGTTTATATGCGTTGTGAACGTCGTTCCTGTGTATTAAACCCGAAGGCTAAGATACTGAAAAGAGTTAAAAAATGCTAATGGTTAACCGCAGCAACGTTTACCGTCTCTGGCAGCCAATCGACCTCTACGACTGAGTTGCATGGCTTTGGTCTAGTGTTTATCTCAAGTTCCTTCGAGACAAGGAATGCCTCGATCACAGCATTATCTGCATTCATAACAACTACGACTTTTTTGTACTCCTGTCGGACGTAACCGACAAGGCCAGCAGGAGTGTTGTAAACGAGACGCAGTTTCGCGGACCTCTCTGCGGAGTTCGCACTTTAATTACGCTTAATCTCTCTCGCTGTTGCTTAGCGCAGGAGTCCGATCACTTCACCGTCTTACGAAAATTTAGGAAACACTTAATAATTTGCAACGCTAAGCATTTTACCGCCGAAAAGTAATGTCCAGCAAATATAAGCTCACACAAGACTTGTGCTGCATTTCAGAGCCTGACTAAGAGATATATTTTCTCTTTGAAGCACTAACTCCGCGCTCGACAGAGTGTTCCATGTATAACAAACGTGCACACTATTCCACCGCATTTGATAACCAATTTTCGTTTTTCAACGAGAACACTTTTAACACAAATTTCGTTTGTCTACATTCGCGCCTTAACACACAGGCCGCGAGAGCAACTATTATAGATGAGCAATTTGATTTTGTAAATTAGTTTTATTTTGGTTTTTGTACTTTACCACAGACTTTTCGGAGCCTAAAGACATATTAATCGCAAATACTATTTGGTAATTAAATGTTTTTTTCTTAAAGTATAATGAGTAGTGACGAATTAGACTGGCTGCGCCTTCATGTTTGCCACTTCATGTGTGAGCTTCTTTCTCTTCTAACAGTACCAGGAACTGCAGCCGAACCAGTGTTAACGGTGCTAGTTATGTGCTGTTATGAACTTATAGTTATAAATGCAACTCGTTATGTTGTGGAACGATCCTCGTGCAACGCTAACGTTGAGCCTGCCTTAAGCAGATACAATCCGACTGATATTATAACTGTTCTCAATCTGCAACTACGGTAACAACCATACTAACAACGTTACCTGTCACTGCTATCGGCAACGGGGGAACCTTAATAGCGCAGGACAATGACTATACAATAGCAAAGCTGCTCACAGCTCATTCATCATTCGTTTCAGGTGGGCCGTCGGCATCACGATATACAATCTGCAGACAAACACGTATCCGTTTCTGGGAAAAAACTATGACGTAAAGAAAACGCAAAAGAAGATTGTGCGTTGCGTTTACGAGTGGCCACCAACGAAATTCTTCGCTCCTACCGAGGATATGATCGACATTGTTCATCGATTCCTCAAGAAGCGACCCGAGAGTACGCGCATGCAAACTTGTAGTTATACCTTTCGCGATCATGATTCGGCTAGAGTTGTTGATTTTTCACCAGTCGATATTAATGCTGCCGAATTTGTTGGCACGTTGAGCTCTGTGTTGGTGTTGTACCCTTATATATATATATATATATATATATATATATATATATATATGTATATATAACAGGGGGCACATAATGACCGAAATGATTTTTTGCCGTATCACATAAAACGGTATGTTGTACACTTGTTTTAAGGTGGTATTACAATAGCGGTAGGATAGTTTATGTGGCCACGCTGAAGTAATACGAAAAATACCCCGGTCATGTAGGTTAGGGAATCATCGGGATTTAGCGGGTTTAAGTCTCACACTACCCAGACCAAAGGGTGTGCATTATGCAGTTTCGTTCCCGACTTCCTGTAAAAAGTTATGTGGGCAAACGGCATCACCTTAATTCTATAACATATGGTGGTAATATTCAATTAGAAATATACTAGGCAAACAATTTATCCTTAAGTTCCGTGCGGGCCATGGCCTTTGACCTGGCTCTGCTCGTTTCCTCAACTCATGGCGCCTATGGTAGAAGCCACATTTGTCCTACAGACGGCCAAATACATCATCTGTCCAAAAACATGGCCTCGCGTCGATCGCCCGTACTATACGTTTTCCACTATTCTTCAGAACTTTCGCTGTCCTTGTGCTGATGGGACCGAGTGTCTCCAATGTAATGAGTGCAAAGTGGTACCTTCTTGATAGCTCGAAATACTTCTTTCGTTTCTCAGAGCCCGCGCGTTCTGCAACCATCTAAATTCAACTGCGCTGTGGCGTAGTAACGACAAGCCCGCTGTGCATGAAACGGTTACATCCCATTGAAGGCCTTTTTCGTCTGATCGTAGTGGAAAGGTGATCTGTCAAGTCGCAGTTTATTGCTGCCATAGAAATATTTTGGCTCGAGTGTGGATGGTATATCTGCTCTTTTAAGAGCTCTTCCCACTATGGCATTGAGTTTCTCGTGTTTTGTAAGTCTGCCGGGACTTTTTAGACAGCTTAGCGGATGTAGACCGTCAGAGTCAATAGGTTGGCCGCATAGCAGACATGAGAAAGGCTGGCAGACGGGGGACCTATCTTAAAGACTAACACTATGCGAATGGAGTTGGTATCTAGCATGGTGTTAAATTGGCGCTTGGAGCCAGAAGCTCCCGCTGAAGTGATGTTGAGCCGCTAAAAAGGCGGCAGGTTCTCTTGTTGCTCTTGATGTTGGTTCACGTGCTCATTCAGGGGCGGGGTCAGGTTAGCTCCTCATCGTCGCATCTGCCAGCATAGCAGTTTTCTTTAACATTTATTTTTGCATTTTCATGAACAATTGCCTGATTCTGCTAGAGAGCTAAATTGGTTCAATGATGCAGCATAGCACACTGCGGCGAGGTAGGAAGCAGCAAGGCATTTCGTTTTTGTGAAGGTCGGCGATGCTGCTCTCAACATATATTTTTAATGTTTTTTTTTATATTATATAAAACTAGGACTACACAGTTCTTTTCTACAGTATCTTTGACATTACCGCGGATGACTAGCTGAGCTGACTCGGCCTGCAATAAAGCGTCCACTGAGCTCTTCTGTGGCAGTACGGCTTCCAAAATTTCTTAAATAGCCGTTGTGATATTGTCCTGTATGATTGGAGATAGACTGTGGAGCAATTTTTCTACGATACCACTTGTTAAATTCTGGCGGACCTGGGATCCAGAGTTGCTGCGTGGACCGGCGATAGAAGAGCATGGCAGTTTTTGCTACAAAGAATATCAGTTGAAATTCAACGCGGAAACGCTGCGCCGATAATTTGCGGTTCACTGCCCACGGGCCCAAGGGACTCCTCTTTCTGCCCGAGCCGACTCAAGTCGGTGTCAAAATGTATATGTACAGCTAATGGACTTAAATAAATCTGCGGAATGAAGCCGAAAAAAAAAAGAAAAACTTGTTAATAGTTGCGCTGATAGGACTGGCAGTTGTGGCGGGGTTGTCGGCATTGGCTCGACACGCGTCCGATCAGCGTCTGCTATCGTGTTGTCGTGGCGTCGTGGCTATCGACTGGAATACGAATTCAAAACAATGCAGACAAAAATTGTCTTCATAGAGCATGTTGTGTTCGTGGTGAGATTGGAAAGGCGTGGTGCGTTTGGAGAGATCTACAGAGCAATGAGAAATTATTAAGGGTTCAAGAGCGCCTTGAACTGTGCCTTGACCCATGAAGGTGTCGTCCCGACGCACACCTCTGTGACATGCAATTGTGGTAGCAAAGTGCTCCAAATCTCTGAATTTTGCGTGGGGTATTTTACCTCACGCACCGTATAGTACTGACCTCGCCTCGTTAGATCACGCATTATTCGAACACGTCACAATTCTGTGAGAAGAGAAAACCAAGAAAGTTTTGAGCGTATCAAAAACCACCTCAAACTCTTGTTTGCATACAAAACGATACATTTTGAAAGGATTCCTTAATAAGATAGTGTTTAGCAAATTTTAAAGAAAAAAATAGTATATATACAAGAGACAGAGAGAATAGACATTTTCGAAAAAGAGAAAAAGACGAGATATACGAACATAGTACACATAGGAGCAAAGAAGAAAGACTTAGAATATATAATCGTATGAGGCTGACTGAAGTGACACCGTCTGTTTATTATAAAGTTCTAAACTTTATTGTCATTCTAGCTGACCGAAACATCTGGTGTGGAGGTTTTTTTTTTATTACTGCTGAAACCTCTCAGCATTACTTTGGGGGATTACGGGAATCCAGACGGACATGCGCCACCTCAGCCATGGTGACTAGTGTGGGACTCGCAAACCCAGTAAACCCGCTTCCCCCCCACCCCCAGGGATCGGTAACTGCGTAGGCATTGCTTCGAATCCATGGGACTGGTGTTGCACCAACTCCTACATTCTTCTCCGATCTGGCATCATCCATCGTCTCATGTCTGCCTTGGTGCAGCTCAGACGCGTCAGCCAGACCGTTAACGCCTTCCACAGCTCCGCCACCTGGGGATGCGTCGAGAGTCATCGCCTGGAGCGTCCCTGGCTGTCCCTGCCTAATCCCAAGGCTGGTTCGCCTTTGCTGCCTATTTCCCCTTCTTTCCCTGTCACCTACGGGCGCTCCCTCTCGACTGGATCGGGGGCTATTGTTGAAACGAGCTCTCCTGGCAGTTTCCTTGGCCACCTTTAAGGGCATGATAGTCTCGAAGAAGGCACAGGACTCCCTCCACGCCTTCGCCGAAGTCAGCATGTGTGCTACAACCTTCTTGATCGGCTTTCCTCTCACGGTGTGGCACCCGCGTCTCTGGCTTCTTGGAGGGCCGGCCACCGCAGAACTGTGTGCTCGACATCGTCCGTCTCACCCGATCTGCATAACGCGCAGATGTCGACACTCGCCCTGTTAATTCTTACCATGTACGTTTGGAACTGGCCGTGCCCGGTCAGCACCTGTGTCGTACCATAAGACAGCTCACCGTGGTTGCAGTCGTACCACGCCTTCAGGTCAGGGATGAGGGTTCCCTCCGAGGGTCTCCCGGCTGCACTGCGGCCCATTCTTCATGCCACCGGGCGATTGTTCTCGATCTAGCCGTTGTTAAGTCTAGATCGCAATCCTTCCATATTTCGGCTCGTTCACTTGCCAGCAGATCCCATGGCAGCATCTTAGACAGGACCAAAAGGGCCGCGGTCGACACTGTGCGGTAAGCCCGGCAGACACGAATGGCTACCGGCCGCTGTGACGATCGAAGCGCTCTCCTGTTTCTTTGTGTCCTCAGCGCCATGTCTGCCCACACTGGAGCCGCGTATAGCGCTACCGACTCTGCTACATTGGCCACCAGGCGCCGCCTGCCTTCTGTGCAGCCGCCGACTCTGGGCATTAACCGCGCCAGGCCGGCCGCGACCTTGTGGGCTTTACCAGCCACATGCTGGATATGCGCCGATCCATTGAGATTTTTGTCGCACCACTCAGAGATACTTTGCTGTCCGAGCAAGCTTGACAGGATGACCGTTTAGACGCAGACGGATGTTCCGGGTTTTCTTCCTGCCTGTAAGGTACATTGCTTCCGTCTTGTGCGGGGCCAGTCTTAGAGAATGGTCTTGCAGTCTTCCCTTACGGAAACCGTACTGGGCGTCTGACAGGGCCCCTTTGAGCTCAATCTCAGCGTTAAGCCTCCCAACGATATTCTCTAAGATCTTGCCCATTGTGTCAAGAAGACATATAGGCCAGTAAGCAGAACTACTTGCTAAAGCATTGCTCTTTCCCGTTGGTTTGGGGATTAGGCCCAGGTTGGCGTTTTTCCACAGCCGCGGAAATCGCCCTTCTCTTAGAAGACGCATCACCAGTGCTTGAAACCGCTTTGGCCATCGCTGAACCAGTAGCTTCGCCGCTCCAGGAGGTACTTCATCCGGGCCGGGTGCTTTACCGGGTGTCAATCGCTGCCATGCTCGCTCGACTTTCTCCAACGTCACCTCGGGAATATCTTCTTCAGCAACCAGAGGCTCCTCCCCATCGCCTCTCCACGGGTGAACCGGGAACATGCTATGGACCTGATCCTTTAGAACATCCGGCGGGAGTCTCGGAGAAGGCGCCCGAAGCCTGTCCATAACGATTCGGTACGCTAACCCCCACACGTCTCTCTCCACGTCCTCTGCCAGCTGTTTCCACGCCTGTACCTTACTCTTCCATATGAGGCCTTGAAGGTCCTCGCGGGCAGCTCTGTAACTTTCCAGGAGTGTGGCCGATTGCTCGTCAACGTCTAGCCCACTCTCATCTCGGTTGAACCTTTCACTCAGCCAGCTGCGTTGCCTAGTATACGCCCTGTTTAGCCTTGTGCATCGTTTTCTCGCTTAGACTGTTTCAATAAGTCGATTTTCGTCCACCGTTCCCACTCCCATTGTCCGACACCTCGCGTCGATCTCCTTTACTAGCGCTTCCTTTTCTAGCTGTCTCATCTGCCACCGTCTGCCCCGGGTAGGTGATGCTGGAAGCGTCGCGGTTGGGGCTCGTACCTCGAAGCAGATGTAGCGGTGGTCGCTGTGGTTATGAACCGTATCGACCCTCCACCCGGTTATTGCCGTGAATGCCCGTTCGTTGGCAAGCGTGAGATCTACGTGGGATTTCCTCCCTGCCCGTGAGAACGTCGGAACGTCCCCGTCGTTGACAGCCATAAGCTTCTGCTCTGCCATACATGCCAGTAAGATTTGTCATCTTTCCGAAGTGTTACGACTACCCCATGCAGTACTGGCCGAGTTAAAGTCTCCGGTAACAATCAATGGTTTTCCCTCGTGCGTGCCTAAGCTACGGCCTAGTTGACCCAGGAAAACCTGAAACTCCTGTATCTCCCTATTAGGTGAAAAATAGCACGAGTAGAGAACACCCACCCCGTCTAATTCCACCCACGCAAAGCCACTTTCGCCACTCTCCTGAGCCCGTACTGCCCATTTGGCGTTGTCCTCTCCTGTCCATTAGGTTGCCGCATCGATGCGTTCATCGGTATTTATAGAGCTCTTCTTTCTCATTCGCTTCTTGTTCGGTTCCGAAAGGAGGCATAATGCTATGCCCCTCTCCCGGACCGTCTCCTCAAGCAGGTCGTGCGCAGCTCTGCACCGGTTGAGGTTCACCTGAAGTATTTTAATCATTAGAAGTACCACTGAAGTATTTTAATCATTAGAAGTGACTTCCCCTCCCTTGGCTGCGGCACCAGCGACAGGGCGCTGATGGCAGCACGCCCTCTCCTGCTGTAACCCTTGCTGTCCGTAGTCAATTCTTTAGCTTCTTTGCGCTGTCGCTTCTTTTCGGCCGCTTCCTGGCGCGCCCTAGCCTCCTGCTCGGATGCTTCTCTCCGCTTCCTTTCACCCTCGAACTTCTCGAGGTTACTCTTACGAGCAGCCTCTTTCAGCTCCTCAAGTTTTTTTGCCAGCACTGGGCATTTGCTTGACAAAGCCGAGTGCCCGTCGACTTTGCAGATATAGCAATGCCCGGTTTTGCTAGTGCACGCACTAAGGAGGTGCCCAACGTCGCCGCACCGGTAACAGCGTCGGCCTTGCGCTTTCTCCTCCTGACAGTCTTTAGCCATGTGGCCTTGCTTCTGGCAGTTAAAGCACGTTGGTACGCTAAACCAATCCTCTTTTTGCCGCCGCAGTCGAGAGAACGACAAGACACTGGTATTGCCTTGTCCTGCCGGACCGCGGGTCTTCTGTGCGCATGCGCATATCTGCTGGCATGCTCAACTCTCGCCTGATCGTTTTTTCGATGCTGTCGCTGTCCGCAAACGGGTCCACGTCTCGCAGTACGATCGTCTTTGGCGGTCCCCCAGAGTCTCATCAATCAACCTTTGTGTTGATCGATCGTGCTAGCGTCTCAGCAAATGTGCCTGTTGATGCCTTTTTGCCGGTCACTCTAACGAGAACGTCCCCACTTTCGGTCGTGGCTAGTCCTCCGCGCGCGGCCAATACCACGCCCGCCGCTCTGAGGTCTGCATTTTTTCGCACGCTCATGAGCGTTTCTGCTGCAGTTTTACCCTCAATCTTCCTTACCCGGACAGTGGTATGGGTCGCCCACGTCTGGTCTGAGACGTTTGTCTCTTTTGGCAAGCTTCGATCCGCGGGCGGTGTTCTAACAATGAGTTCGACATCACAGTCGAGTACCCGACAGCACGCCTCAAGGATCTGAGGGATCGTGTAGTCTCCCAGCTCCTCGGTCACAGCCACAGCTGGTGCCTCCTCCCGCCTATCTACATTAAGGGTATGCAGGAGTCTACCAAAAAGCCTAATTAAGTCGGCCGAGGTCGGCCCAAGGGGACCATCCCGGCCACTAGCGTTCGTGACGCCTCCGGGGGACTCTGGTGTATTCCCTCAGTCTCCCCTTCTTCGTCTATCTCGCCGTCGCCGACGACCTCAAAGTCGCTTTTGCATCTAAGTGCCGCCACCTTTCCTGGTTTAAGGTCGGCCAGCGCTTCCGCACCGGGAAACTGAGGAAGCACATGTTCGATGAGTCCTATGTCTTTCTCCGATCCCTTCATCAGAATGAGTCCTCGCGCTTCTCTAGGGCTCCCAATCCCCCTATGGGTTAGCTTCACTCTATTGAAGCATCTCTCTGGCCATCTCTTTAACACTATGCGTGCCGTCTCCTCTACGTCGTTGTTTCGAGTTGCCGCGTCCAAGGCCGTGCCGATCGTTGCAGCCGTCTCGGCCTCTCTCGCCTCGATCTGCTCCTTATCGAGCTTCTTATTACATTTCGAACACAGTGAGTTCCCGTGCAGCTCGAGCACCCTGTTCACCCCAGCAAGCTTTCGGACTTCTTCCTAGAGCTCGGCCTTAGCCTTTAGTAAGGCGTCTGCCTCATTGTTGCCTGAAGCCTGCGTGAATGTCCGCCTAAGTTCTGATAGCTCGATGTCGAGTGACTCTACCCGCTTTTTTCGGCGGCGAGCTTTCCCATCCACTCACGGTCTCTGTTTGGAAAGACGCTTGTATTTTAGGGAAAACTTACCTACCTCCCCAACGGCGTCCTTGATGAACATCTGGGTATGCGGGTATCGCACAATTAGTTGATTCAACACCTTAGACCAGGTGCGCATCTGCCCGGCAGCTCCGTCTGCGTCTTTAGGCTCAATTCTTCTCATTGGCCAAGCCTTTACAGGCAACTCAGGCACGGTTTTGACCCCGCCCTTTGTCTTTGACTGAAGATAATCCAGCCGTGGTCCGTTATCCTCTAAGCCCCCATCGTTCTCGTTACCCTCATCATCACTCGCGTCTGCAGGTGTTTCAGTCTTTCGTCTTCGCTTCGGGGTTTGTTTCGACGTCTTTTCCGTGATCTTCCCGCTCTTCCCTTTTTCCTCCTCGTTTTCTCTTTCGTTGTCCATTGCCTGTTTTCCCGCACAGTTTTGGTCTCCCTTCACCATCACCTGCGTATTCACATCCTCCCCGCCGTCATCCTCTGAGCTGGAGGTGTGTATGAACACTCCCCCCAAAGCTCTCTTCGGTTGGCTCTCTTCCATTCTTCCCTCGCTCGTCTCTGTCGTTCTCGTTCTTTCGCCTCCATTCCCTTACGTTGGCGTCCTTTGCGTCAGCCCCGAGGGGACGAATATCGCCGGCATTTTTCGTCTATTGTCCCCACCCTGGGAACTCATCGTGTTTAAGCTTGACACAATGTCAAGGTCGCTCAAACCCTACGCCTTAATGCGCCGTCCGTATCTCCCGACCAAATCCCTCTCTCCGTGGACCAAGCAGGAGACTTCCTAGAGCGTCTGGTCCAACGGGTATCTATATAAGGTGAGACCGTTCTCGTGTTGCAGCCTCCTGGTCGCAGGAGGCCAGCAGAGGGCGCGATCAATTCCTGGAAGCACCGCCCTTTGGACGAGGGCACTCACCGACTGAAGCGCCACCTAGTGGCCGAAATCTTAACTTGCCTGCGTCACTCGTCTCTCAGCCTCGAAGGTCGGCGAACGCACAGACGACACCGTCCTTTAGTTGTGCAGCCGTTAGAAATCCAAATTTGCATCCGCGGCGGACCGTGCTGAGTCCTCCAACCGCTGCGCGGGTGGTTTCGTTTTGCTTCACTCTATCGAAAAGGTTTTGTTTAAACTTTACAGAACACTAGCTTCTTACCACTTCGCTTCACGGCCACGCACAACACACCAAAATGGTCATTGAGTTTCACACATCACTATGGTATGCCACTCCCTAGGTTTACCGGCCTGCATTCACCCAAGCAAGCGTAAACCCTCGGAGCTCCGTCGACACACGTCCGCACTCTTTGGCGCCAAAAAAAAAAGTGCGGAACTTGTTGCTTTTGATTAGCGGGAGGATGGCTCTGAAAGGCCATTCTCTCATTAGCTATGAGAGAAAATAGATATGAATGATAACATTTTGTTTCTCCCTAACTGGCGATCGATGATGACGGCAGCTGTTATTGTCATTCGGTCGGTATTGATAGTATTGTTGTTGTTGGTTGTTGTTGTTGTTGTTGCTGGTTGTTGTTGTTGTGGTTGTTGTTGGTTGTTGTTGGTTGTTGTTGTTGGTTGTTGTTGTTGGTTGTTGTTGATGTTGTTGTTGTTGATGTTGTTGCTGTTGAAGAACGGCTCGCCGTCCTCAGCTATCACGCTCTTGAGAATCATCCGTTCTTCGCCGACTTCGACTGGGTCCAGTGGGACAGTGGTCGTGGGCATGCCGCCTGGCCGCAGCTGGACAACATCATAGCATTGGAGAAAGCAAAACGAGATAAGGAAAACGCCGCTATGGTCAGATCGAGTAGGAAATCGCAGCGCGCGATCAGATGGCCTATCAAAAAACGCAAAGACTTAATGAGGCTAAAAGATCTCACTGTAAGTTGTTCGGTCGCTGCTGTAATTGTCGTTATCAAAGAAGGATGCGAAAGTTACTTAAAAAGGTATATATATATATATATATATATATATATATATATATATACATGTTTTTGTCTGACAGCGTGATTGGCGGTATATAATTCGCGCATGTGCTAAGCAAACCAAAGAGTAGTGTAATTTGCTACATAAATTTGGTAGGTAAATTTGATAGTTTGACAACGTGGTTTATTATCGGAACTGCATGCTTGAGTTCTCACAAAAATAATAATAATGTGATATAAATATGATATATAATAGAGTGATATAATAAAAATTATATACTTCAACGATCGTATGTAACATCACAAGAATAAAGAACACGTTATTGTCTGCGGTGAGCTATACACCGTAGTTCTAAAGTCAACGACAATGCAGTGCGTTATTTGCCTGCATTACGATCACAAAGCCGCTGCGTGTCAGCGCAAAGGCTGCAAACTCTGCAAGACATGTGGTGCAGAGGGCCACATCATCGCGGAATGCACACGTAGTAAAACATGGTGTTTCAACTGCCGGATGAGCCATCCGTCTGGAAGTAGAAGTTGCCCAGTGTACCAAACGTGGGCAAAGGCTCAACAAATCCGACACACTCAAGTAATCGGCAGACAATGTGACATTCCGGTTAAGGTTACGGAAATCAAACCTGACACATGGTCGAATACACTCGGCGCAGTGCAAGGAGAAACCAGTTGGGCGGGGGTAGTTAAACGTCAACTAGTTCAAGTTCTGCCAGATGGTGGCGAACAAGTCGTTTGCAAGCTTCCAGTTGTCCCCGAAATCTGAAAGACTTCTAAGAAGACATCTCCAAAAAGCGAAAGCCAAAAAGCTAGGACAGGAATTAAGTAGAATAGAATAGAAAGCGCCTTTATTTGCCGAATAAAGGGTGGAAAAGGAAACTAGGTAGGCAATGACGCCCACGAAGCTGCCTTGTTGTGCGATTCTCTGGCTACACGCTAGGCGAACATATTATTGATTGTTTCGAGTTTTGCAATCTATTTTGGTAAAAACATTACTTGACTTCTACGATTGTTCATTGTCACATTAAAAATACGGTCGATAAGGTCGATAAGTAAAGACAAGGCTCACAAATCAAAATCTGAGTTTGCAGAAGGAGCAGCCAAACTTAAGACTTTTTGGTCAGGCATTAAGTTCTTCATTATTCCGTGGCTTCAGGAGAACCCAGGGGTGGCCAAGTTGGTAGAACTCTTAAAGGCTGGAAGCGCCTTGGAGAGTTTCCTAGAGTTTATCTCTCAAAAGCATTCAGATGTCTAGTTTTCTTGCGCACTGGAATTGTGGATGGGGGCACACGAAGGTACTGCCGTCAATACGGCAAATGTGCATACAAGATAAACTGCCTAAACGAAGGTATTTTTAAAAACAACGGCATTGCTGAGGGATACGTATTTTATGGAGATAATGATAACGTCAATAATGAATTTATCAACTTCTCTAGCCACGATTCTGGTTAGAAATTATATTCATCAATGCAGATTAGAGCTGCCTCACATACTAGGTGCGAGAATATCAGGTGTCAAAATAAAAATGGAACGACAGACTCTCAATATTGTAACAATGTACCTGTCGCCAAACAGAGAAGTTGATATATCAATAATATTAGCCGCGCTCAAGCATATTTTAAACATCATAATCACCGGAGATGTTATGAACGTCAAAAACCCGATGTGGGTACGCCCGACGATGGATAGCCGAGGATTAGCAATAGCTGAACTAATGGCAAAATTGTCATTAACTGTATTGAATGATGGGAATCGAACATTCATGCGCAACAACTCGTGGTTTTGTAGAATATCACATACATATTGTGGCTGTTAGTGAAAACTCAACCTCTATCAGCAAACTGGATATTGAACCAGTAGCACTCACCTCGGACCACTGTAGATGCTTTCTTTATATGAAGACTAACAAGGACAAATGGGGAAATACACAAAGAACCGATTCGGAAAAGTATAGAAAGATAATATCCTCAAACGTCGGAACCACTACCAACGTGGATACACTGGTAAAAACGGCATATCTAGCAGCAACCAAGCGCATACGAGTCCACCCACAAATTACCCAACCGAACATGAATTGGCTCGATTTCTGGATGCAATCAGCAAGTTACGAAAACGATTTAAGAAGCACGGGTTTCTAGGTGACTGTGTACGGTACGAATCCCTTAGGAAAGCGGCACTGTCGTACTCAAGAGAACTGCAGGACGCACTGAATAAAAAGTATGTGTCAACATTGAGTCAAACAACGCATCTTACAGACGTGTGACGGTGGATTAAGGCTACCGAATCTGGAAAACCAACAACTCCACTAGGGACATATTGCCTGAAAAATAATGTCAATATGCGCTCAGCATTGAACGACCTATTAAAAACGATTACCCTGCCGGACATACCACCATCTCCAATTGCTAAGCCAGCTGAAGCCAACTGGGGATCGACGCCAATTGCCGTTTCTACAAAATTATGTCAAGCTATCTGCACGAGCGCACGCTGTCTATTACGTGCAAAGGAAGCTTCCCCAGATGTGTCGTGTTGGGAGATCGTGGAGTCCCTCAGGGCGGAGTGCTTTCCTCGATTCTTTTTGTATTAGCAATATCTAACATTGCGAATTGCGTTCCACACGGCTTTAATTATGCCAGTACTCGGATAACGAGGCCATATGGCTTCGCTTAAACGGCAGTCAAACACAACAGTTAAAACAGTCAACCCCATTGCTGTTTCTCAGCTTCAGTGTGGCATCAAGGCAATCATATCTTCATTAGAGAAACTTGGCCTCAAGATTGAACCATCAAAAATTAAAATAATGTTAATCAATATGCGTCGAGGACAGCATGTAGTAGTTAAGATAGACGGAAAAACAATTGACCAAGTTACGGATATATTTAGGGTTCCTTAGAGTACATCTAGAAGACAACAGTCGATGGAAGATGCAAATTAATGAACTAAAAGAACGCGCCCTTAAAGTTGCAAACATAATCTAGAATCTCTGCGGACTCTCTTGGGGAATCTCTCCATCATCTGCCGTTAAAATTGTCAAGGCGCTTTTCTCGTCGAAAGTGGACTACGTCTTGCCGTTCACGACCAACCTGACAAAAAAGAGACAACTGATCTAGACGCAATGACTGCAGTATGTGCTAGAGCAGCGCTGAGCTTACTCCCTATGACCGGTACACAAACCGCTCTGGCAGAAAGTGGCCTTACGCCTACTAACATACGACAAGAGTTTCTAATAAAGTGTATAATAGTCAGATTAGCCAGAAGTGGTAATAAGCTACTGAGAGAGCGACGGAATGCAGGCTCCTGATAAGCATGTATTTGACATGTCAAATCAAAAACATGCGCCGCCGAGCACCACATAAGCTTACTCTCACAGGAGTACTCGTCAGTGATGTTCAGCGATGGGTCTCAGCAAGGTTTTATCGGAGGAGCAGGAGTTGTCATACCGGAAACCGGAACAACTATAACGGTACATGTCGGAAACTGGCAGAGTTCAATCACGGCAGAAATTGTGGCAGTGCATAAGGCGCTTGTATTCGCTCTTCAAGACGATAATCCCAATGAAACGGTTATCTTCTGCGACTTTAAAGCGGCGCTGGAAGCTATTACAGCTGCAGACCCATCGGGTCCCAACTCAAATGTCATCCAGTGGGTTCTTCGCTGCGCCGACTACAGTGGATTCCAGCTCACGTTAATGTACGAGGCAGCTGACGAGGTCGCTAGAGACGCCCTACAGAAGAAGGTGGATCGCGTATGCCTGGTGCCGCCCTCCTCAAGCCATGTTAAAGCTACAGTGTGGAAACACAGTTGTCAAAAATGGGATGAACTGGCAAACGGGATCTCACAAAAGAATATTGATATGGGAATCAAGATACATTTTGTAGGACCACATGACCTAAGCGGGGCCTCCCGTAGATGTAATGTGACGGTTCAGTGTCTGAGATGTGCCAAGCACGGTCTGAGCGGAAGCACGCTTTACCGAATTGGGGTAAAATTATCACCCATGTGCAAGCAGTGTAACAAATATTATGAAGTTAGACAAATCCTTACGGAATGCAGGAAATACGAAATGGAAAGAGCACAATGGATTAAGGTCGTCACTAAGCTTGGCGACGGCGGAAACATGTTATCAGCCCGAATGGCTGACAGCAGACTTGCCAATCTGGTTTAATTTGTCAATTCTAGTGATCTAGTGATGTAAGTTAGCATGGGACAAGTGATGTAATTATCAGCGAAACATGTACAAGTTGTGAGCAAATCGAATGTTTAAAACGTCTAAAGCGTAAAATGTACACCTGTGTAGTGGACCTCTGATGTGAGACTCTCCGGATTATATATGTAATCAATAAGCATATATTTAAAAAAACATCACAAGTAACAGATTCACCACATAGCGTGTTCCTATAACGTCAGCTTTAGTAAGAATAAGTCGCAGTGCGACACGCTGAAAATTCCTCTGGTGACGACTAGTTTAACAATAATAGTAACCACATATGAGGGCGCATCAGCTACATTATCATACATAGTATTTTTATAACTCTCGCTTGAACAATCTTCGGGAAGTATGAGATCAGCCAGGCAGCGAACTCCAAATCTCGGGCAAATGGCACGTTCGGGTTTGCGAGCTGACCTTTTTGCTAGTAGTGGGAAGTTCGAATATCGTAGCTTTTCTCCGCGCCCTAACTCTTTTTCGGGTCAAAGGAACTGCAATATCCGCCGGGACAAGGTCGTGAGCAGTTTTAAATGCGAATGTACCTGCACACAGAATATAGACCTTTTCATTTGGCAGAATCCCATAAATGATAAACAGGCACCTACAGGATCAGCGATAGAATCAGAATATCCGCCGTCTAGAGAAAATTGCCCGTAATGCGTCATGTTGTATGACCTTCGCTCTACGAAGTATGCCATTATCTCACCACTTTCCCACAAGAGAATTTCATAGCAAAAGATGGGCACACACAGAAATTGTAAGCAATCAGCAGCAGGCTTTTAATGAGAACCCCGGCTGTTTCATGCGTCGTAAAGCTGAAATGACCGCATAGCATTTAGGAGTTATATAATCTAAGTGCGGTTGGCACGATAGCTTATCATTCAGAGTCACTCCCAGACACTTGACAGGAGTGGTTCGCGACATGTGGACGTAGTTGGAAGGACATTGACACGCCAATTAGCTTCCTAGCCTGGCAAAACAATATGGCATTCGTTTTGCTAGTGTTAAGGAATAATCCAAACTCATTAAACGTTTTTATGACGTGATCCACCAGGGTAATAGAATTACTTACACCGCCACTTGTGTCATTTAGATCGATTCGAAAAATGGTTGTTGTGTTATCAGCATAACCTATTGCTTTCCGCTAACTTTTAATGTCTCATCTCCAAAAGTAAAAAATCCAACAGAATTATAAACATGTAAGAACAAAGCACAGAGCCTTGCGGTGTTTCTATGTCAACACTATGCCAGCACAATTCCACCGTACCGATCCTGACGGCCTGTGTTCTACCCGTAAGGTAGGAGTTAAAGCAATCGATCGTAGAAGGCACGCCGCCAAGGTGTGCGAAAATTTAAGCAAAAACATTATTGTCAAAGCAATTAAAAGCACCCGCCACATCAAGGAAAACACCCCAGCAGAAATTATTAGCCTCCTACAGCGTACTGCCGCAAATCCACAAGCGCCGCACCCGTTGACCGAGCATGGCGTTCAAAATGGCAATTCAGTCGACGCAACACCACCTCTCGAATATTTTTGAGACGTAGTCAACTAAGGATATAGGACGGTAATTAGACGGTAGGGATCTGTAACCATCACTTTGGTTCGAAAATGGTGGGCATTAAATTTGCTAGTGCGTGAGAGTGGCATTTTTAGACGTACATTTTTGGTCGAAATGGAAAAATGTCAGGATTTTCACGAACGCGCGTTAACGTAGCATATCGACCTTTTATGATTTTCCTCAATCTGGCTATTCGCGTTTCGCGCTAATAAAGTGTCTTCCGTTGTGCAGAATCCTCGGAACATGCCCATATGATTAGTTCCTTCATGCGTTGACTGGTCCTCCCGCAAACGTAAATTTCGCACAACTATGTAGAAGAAAAAGGCAGAAGAACTACCTTTATAAACTTCACTCTCTCTCCTAAACAAGACGATTCCGCGTCCTCTCTCCATTGGGAAATTTGTTTCTTGCCGAAATCTACAAAACCTCGAAATGTGTACATAACGATATGAATGACCCTGTATATATATTTGGCCTTCTATAATCAACATATTTGTTTTATTATTTTTATTATTGTACCCACGTTGTAATGGCGTTCGGCCTCGAGTCATCTGGCGTTTGGGGCAAGGATGCACTCAAACTGACAAAGGAGCTTGGGAAGAAGCTCTTCGAGGCCACAGCGGAGCCAAGATCGACCGCTTTCCTTCGACAGAGAGTGTCATTAGAATTACAGAGAGGCAAGGCCAAGATGATGTTGAGTGGTCACCGACACTCAAGCAATAGGAATAATATAAGCAATATTGTAAATATTATATAAGTAATATATTGATAATTGTGATACATGTACATATTGATAAAATAAACCCTTGTTCCAAAAAAAATATTATTATTATTATTATTATTATTATTATCATTATTACTATTAGTATTGTCGTTTATATACGTTTTGGCATCTGTCGGCCGATTTCAGCCGGTGGAGAAGCCGACGCCACTTCACACAACGTTCTCTCTGGCGTTTCGCAATGCAGTCACTCGACTGCGTTCCGGAGGCCGGATTCAACCGGAAGCCCTCGACGAGGTCCTGCCGGAGTCCGTTGCCGAAGGGACCGAGGGTGCCTACGCGCCGTCGAGGAACGCGTCACAGCAGGACGCGCTAACACAGGTGAAGCAGCTACGCTACAGACTTCATCCGGGCTGCTCGCAAACGGATCCGGACTACACAGCGGCTGCGGGAAGCGGCGGCGGCGGCAACAATCCTCAGAATGCAATAGCGGCTAGCAGCGGCTGCAGCAACGCGGCTGCCAGTAACTATGGGCAGGCAAATCTAATGGCGGGCGCGCAGAACCTGTCCCACGACGCCCCGTACGCCGTCGAGCGTTCGAAGATATCGTCGGAATCCACCGTTGGGCCAACGAGGCACCTTCAAACACAGCAACAGCTGCAACAACAGCAGCAACAGCAGCAGCAGCAGCTGCAACAGCAGCAGCAGCAGCTGCAACAGCAACAGCAGCAGGCCAGTTGTGCAGGAGGCATTGCGAGTGATGGAAGCGGCGGCGGCCAAGGCGTTGCCTATGCAAACGCTATGGCCGGCGCGGGCTCCTCGATCGGAAGCGTCGATGCCGGCTGTGGGGTTTACGGCGGTGCCAACATGGCCGGCGGCGGCGGCGTCTACGGAAACACTGGAAGCGACCTTGGGTCTTACGGAGGAGCTTACGGGGGTTGTGGGCCTGCTGGGACGAACGGAGTCGGCGGTGGTTATGGCGCTGTCGCATGTCCCGGAGGCGGTGGCGGCCTCGTTAGCGGTTACGGCACCGCCAACCCGGCGACTGCCGGACCTCCTCCTGGGGTCATTGGTGGCGGTTATGGCGGACAACAGGGCTACTTCACCCAGACGACAGATACAGCTGGACTTTTACAACCTCGTCAGTACGATAACCAGTTAGGGCAGCAGCAGCAACAGCAGCAGCAGCAATAGCAACAATGAGCTGCTACTGATCTGGTCAAACTTTCCTTTACTGAATTATTATGTATGTATTATTGTTGGTGCTAGCTCAACCCCAACACACCGCGCATGTTATCATGTATTCGTATAGTCTCTTGCATTGACGTTGTTGGTAATAAATTGTCGGTAGCTGTTGTAGCTGAGCGTCTGACTTACTTCGGCGCTGTTAGGCGGACTCTGAGAGTAGTCTGCTGATTGGTTGGTTGTGTTCCACAATTGTGTTCCCACGATTTCTTCGGCACAGTATCTACACTACAGTAATGTAGTGTAGAACGTATCGTTGTCTATTTCCCAGACTTTTGTTGTCTCGTTTGTATAGGTATGTTTTATTGACAACATAAATGTTTTCATACGCGATGACCCAAATGTGCGTATGAAGCTCTGATGCGCCCGTATACCGTTTTGCGCTGATGCATTCAACCATTATCGACATAGAAGGAATATATTGTGTGTAAACGACGCACGTAAACAAGCCGAACTTCTCACGATTCTTGTAAATAAATAAACATGGGTAGATTTCGATTTTGTTTAGATAAAATTAACCACAAACCTAGGAGACAATCACGTACATTGTATTAATGTATTTCGGCAGAAAAATCCAAACCACTTACCGTAGTAGCAATGTTAAAGAAAACTTGCGGCAGTAGCTAATTGTTTATTTTATAAGCTACCCACAAACATGACAGGCTGAGTCATGTTTGTGGTACGTAATATTTGAATGATCTTCTGCTGGGAACAAATTAACTTAAGTTTTCAAACTATCAGCGCGTTTGTCGTGGTTGCTATAAGAATGAGATCAATCGCGGTAATTTGGCCGTAAACGCCCTTGTTAATCCGTCTATAAAGCTAAACGTTTATTCTCGGGTCGTAAGGGATGTGTCCCCTTCCTATTTTAGTCAATTATCTTTAGATTTGATGAAATTAACCGCAAAGTATTGCACACGCACATCGTATTGATATATGTTTGTTTGTAAACCTGCAACACTGTAAATCACCCGTATGACGAGTTTTTTTTTTAAATTAATTGATATTTTTAGTTTTCGGTTAAATTAACCACTAACACGTTCAGCATGGCCAATGGTCGCTTGCATCTGGCCACCACAAGGGATCAAAACATTCTAGATCTCGTACTCACAGATGCTGAGTACCCAATTATAGATCTAAAGGTGTGCTTATCACCGGTCAAGTCGGATCATATGGCAATCTGGAAATCAGAGAGACATTTCTTTAGCAGAATGAGAGATAATTAGTTACTTAAAAGCGAACGCTGGCGCCACTGCTGCCAAGCTGGCGTTCACTGTCTCGCCATTCGTTTTCCCTAAATGTGACTCAGCGCAGAGTCAGTGTGCAAATTTCATAAATGTAATATCGTATATGGTAGGCGGATCTACCCTTTTATCGCACACCTTTTTTTCATTCCGTTCAATCGACTCCACTATCCTGGAGAGACCTGACAGCGGAGGGACGATGCAAACTGTCTCGTCAACTGGCTCAAGCTGCCACCTGGAACAGACGTCAAGAGGAAAAACCCTTGTATATACGAGATGCTTTTTTTTGCTACGCCAGCAAGTGTGGTAACACCCTACACAGCCGAAGAGCATCGATAAACGATACAACTTGTGAGTCAAAACCCGATCGAATTAAATATAAGGCTTACACTTTCATGCAACATTTCCCTCTCTCATATTTGTTGTGTGTTATTTCTGTTTTCCTGCCCTTTGGCTCGAATTATCAGGAGCATGTCTGGATATTGCACGATGGCTCGCTTCAATGTTTTCTTTCTAAGCTTGATTTTAGCGAAGGACTAGTTTGGAACTTTGTGCTGACCTGAGGTATTAAGGGGTAGTGATCGAGTTTGTCGGTGACACAGCAAGCTCTTACAACTACCCTTTATCGTGGTTCACTCACAAAATACGTTCTCACGGTACGGCTGTGATGTGCATAATGCAATGACCGTGTTTTATTTTATTTTAACATCATTTCTACAGAAGCTGTCAAAAGCTAACCGTACATAATTGTATAAGAGCTCTTCAGAGATATATGGCGTGGATTCAGAAAATCTGCGGAAGTCAATCGCGACCCTGCCGAAATCTATGAGTCTTGCAAAAATCAGCGACAATTCTACAGAAGTTTACGCTGCGTAAAACAAGGGACCTTGCAGAAATAAATAGCGACCTTGCAGAAGTCTTAGGGACTCTGCGGAAGCCAATAACGACACTGCAGAATTCTATAAAGGGTGCTCCACAGGTGTGTAGCGGTCTAGCATAAGTTTATCAAAGGTCTTGTAGATGTCTATGGCGGACCTCCAGAACGACAATGAAGGGCCCTGCAGGAGTCTATGTAGAGTCCTGCAAAAGACCCTGCAAACTCTCTCTTTGCTGCGGCGCGCTCTGGTAGCGCGAGCGGCTGCTACCGCTGTTGCTGCTACCGCATGATGCACAAACTAATGCCCCTACTTGCTCCCCATGCACCTACTTGCAGCAAACTTTTCCCTCCCTTTTTTTCTATACATGTACTGAGAAACTTTGTCTAGCTTAACGTAAAGGACATCCCTACGTAACACGTCCAGTATGTATCCCGTCTGAACCGCATGCTTCATTAGTTAGTAGTCTACGGATACCAGCCACAACTTCGGCTACACTTTGTCGTGTTTATTCAAGATGTTTGGTTGCTCAATCAATTAAAAATAATGCGATTACGCAACAAATCGTTTAGAAAGTTTGTGAGTGCCACGCTAATGACGCTAGCTGCTCGTGACGTATCAGCGTCAAGCATTCCAGGACTAGTGCAGTTGTCATCTATTGAGGAGTCGCCGGCTCAGTCGCTATTGTTCATCGAATTTTCTTTGAGCGATGATTATTGTCATCATATTCATAGGCGCATAGAAGCTATATTAAGGTGTACGCATAGTACAAGAATGTTTTTCTTGAATGTTTGCTTACGCTAATGGCATATGCTTATGAGCTATAGAGCATATACTGTGCACTGTGTCGAAGTTGCGTAATGTCCATTCGTATTACACATACAGCATCTTCTGTGGGAGGTGCAACTTTTTGCCCTCCCCCCTCCTACTTAAAGCACCGAGGTTTTTACAGTCGGGCAGTGACAGTGTCTGTGCGGAAAGATCAAAACTAAGGCATGAGGAGCTCTGTTTGTCGAAATCACCTAATCGACTTGGTAGTGGGTCAGTGCAATAAAGATATGCCTCGAGCGTCTTCTTTAGGTTTGCAAGGCTAAACGTCGTTCCAACGCGCATTCCACTCTTTCTCTGAGCTCCTGGACCATGATAAGTTGTCATAAAGCTACATAAATAGTCACAGTATTTCCCTTGCCTCTTCTATTTTCTCTGGTGGCTTGTCAATCAAACAGACGGTGATTGAAGGGGACATCTTAAAAGTAAAGGAAATACTGAGATCTTAGATGATCTTAGATCGCCCTGCGTTATGCTTGCTACGACAGAAGATGTTTATTAAGACTATTGTCTTGTTTGACCTTTCTCATTTTACAGCTTGTGTTTTTTGTTTTATTTCAATATGATATGAAGCATTAAGATACAGAATAATAATATGTTACGCAGGTATGTTTTATGAACTTAAATGGGATCTTCAGATTATTCCAGCAGAAAAGCAAAGCTCTTGAAGAGAAGTGAGGCGACGCTTTCAGGCGTGTCTCGACGGTCTAGGCATGTTAAAATAACTACCATCTTGAAATGCAAAGTTATTGCAAAATAAACAATATATATATATATATATATATATATATATATATATATATATATATATATATATATATATATATATATAACTAACAACAATCCATAGTTTAGTGTACGTGGGCCAATCATCTCAATCTGAACTGTGGCAGTGTTTTGTCAAAGCAACGAGTTCACGTTTTTAAAATAGTTTAGCCGCCCTGTGCACCGCTAATTTTCGAGAAGGTTTATTGTGATGCTAAAGGTGATGCCGTTACGATCGGACGGCAGTGATGCTAAATCTATGTTCAAATTATGTCCCGGTTCTAGCAGTCAACAAACGACCGAGTGTCAAAACCTAGTACGACCAGGTCTATCCAAAAGTGGGCTATACTGATTTTGAAGCAATGCAATGAGACTCTTGAGTCGCTCCTGCTTAGTGTTGAAATCGGGCCGTGGGCGTATCGATCAGCTTATTCTAGGTATGTTGAAACGCCCGACGATGCTAATAGGACAGCTAGACATTAAACAAACATTCAAAACAGCACAGCTGTTACCAAAACCAGTTGAGGCTCACAGGCCGGCAGTTTCAGTCTTAGCTACATTGCGTCAGAGTCGCCGCAGATGGTTTTGTCCATTGAACCCATCAATGTAGATATACACATTCACCAAGTAGATCTATTCTTATCTGGGCCGTTACGTAACAAGGTGTGCGCAATGCGCTCAGCGCAGTCGGTTTGACGGCCAAACGTAGGTTTAATTAGCCGCATTTTAATTATCTGTCTCTTTGGCTGAGGCGTTGAACTCTTGGAAAGCAGGGCGAGAGAGCAAACAATTGACAACTGATGCTGTCATTGACTCAAGACGGAGTGTTTTCGGACTCAATCAGGACTGAAGTCATACGGCTTGATAAAAGTGCTATTTGGCCAAGACAAGAAGGTATCCGAGACTGCCCTCTTGTCGTATTTATTGACTAACAGACAAAAGCACGACTAATGATCATGCAGCTCACACAGATGCCAACCTGCAAATAGTTAGGCTAGTCTGCATTCGCAAGAGCACTGTACAGGTCAATAGCTGATACATATAGACGCATATACGTTTAAAACCAACACTGTTTTAACGGCGTTAGCCACCGATAGCGTGCGGAAAGCCCCGCGACTAATGTCTAGCCCCCGACCTGCCTTCCATAGGGGAACCCCCAAACCCTTGAAGCACTTTTCATAACGAGAACGTTAGCATGTGAACGTATGCAGTTCCGTAAATACAACATGTTTGAATTGAATTAAAATTGAACTTAGCGTATGCCCGTTAGCAAGACAAAAGTAGTTGCGCGTCCATCTTAGCTATATCCTCAGACACCCAAAATCAATTTTGATTCGCAACTCTGCTGCGATATGTGCATACTATGGTCCCTTATCTCTGTCGTAAACGCATGACGTAGTGTTGCCACATCTACATGCATACTCGGTATACGTGTATAAGTGCACATATGTTGTACCTATTGACATGCATA
Source organism: Dermanyssus gallinae (assembly GCA_003439945.1). Taxonomy (NCBI): domain Eukaryota; kingdom Metazoa; phylum Arthropoda; class Arachnida; order Mesostigmata; family Dermanyssidae; genus Dermanyssus; species Dermanyssus gallinae. Next base: position 328,197 of record QVRM01003762.1, on the reverse strand, counting down.
GATAGTGTAGATGTATACATGCATAGGTGGTGTAGACGTATATGTATATGCATTTATGGTTTACGTGTATGCATGCATATAAAAAGAGACAACTCGTCGCCGAAGCAACAAATACCACTCTGGGGACCTCCATGGGGTGGTTTAGAGGCGCGTTCACTAACAGCCCAGGGGCGTACGTCTTCATGTCATTCGCGCAGACGAGCTGAAGCGTACACGGAAAATAATGGGGGCCTAAGGTGGAAGAGGAGGGGTCGCATATAGAGCAGCAGTAGCAACTCTACCACCGTTCCAGATGAACGCTTTTGACCTGTCTCCCTTGCGTTGAAAGCCTGCGAATAAATATAGTCGTAGTAGTAGTAGTAGAAGTAAGACATATTCATACGAAGCACATGCGATATGAAGCACAACACATCACACACAGAGATTCGCGCGCCCGAGGGCGCCGTGCCCGCAATTCCCAAGAGCATCATTTTTCTCACACGATACCCACGGCTGCGTAGGAAGCCGCAAGCACCTGATGTCTTGTCCGAAGGTTTGCACTCTCTTTGAAAAGAAGCGTAGTTAGACCAACAGTAGACCGAACAATCGAGGCGTACTCGAAAAAGAGAAGAACGTAAATAGCGCATACACAAGAGAGAAGATAAATGAACCCGTTATCGTTCTAAACCCCGGATATCAATCGTACAAGATTGATTATCCACCCAACCTTAAATAGGGCGCAAGACGTTGAGCCTAAATAACTGGCGTATCAGTGTAATGTATACAAGTATGTAACGTGAATAGGAGAAACAAATAACTCACCTTTTACTGTACAGATTGTAATGATAGAAGATTATTTCAATGTATTCATTTGACAAGGCGCCATATAAAGAGTATAGAAAGTATAAATTATATACTTTTATTATATTATGTATATATAGAAATTATAAATAAATAGAAAGTATAATTAAAATTATAACGTATAAATTATATACTTACAACAGACGCATGACGGCTCTAGACTAAAAAATATAGACTTTAACTATTAAATGACGCGCGTCGTGGACAAACGCTTAAATAACAACATGGTGATTTTGCTGCTTGCTCGGATTGAGCCTGTCGACTGCGACACGGCTCGCTTAATGAAGCCGTAGCTGAGGTCACCAACGTCCTTCTAAGCTCAGCTCTGAAATGACCACCAAATATACGGCGTTTTCCGCATTAGTTTGATAGAGATTGCTTTGCTGGAGCAGGTTCAACTAAGAACTTTACCGTCTTTTGACCCAGCTGCAGTGGCTATTTACTCAACCACACAAAAACATTATCAAAAGCTTTAAGACTGCAAAAAGCAGTAGTTTTTAAAAGCGCAACGAGAACCTCATATTGTCACACGACAGTTTTACAACTTTACAAGTTCTGCAATTCTAGCTGAAAAACTCCTAGAGCAATTTCAGGCAACCTTCAACCAGGCAGATATGGAACATGTCAAACCTCCAACATTACACGAGCTCCAAGCCCCCGAAAGAGTCTATGCTAATGATCTTGATGAACGGTTTCGTTTAGATAATTCCAAAAGAAGACAGAAACCCATCAGATCATTCGGCGTGCAGGCCGACATAAAAAAAATTAGCTGTGTGTACGAGTAACTTTCACAAATGCTTAGTTCACTCCTAGGAGCTAATCAGATTATTCGTGATGATAGTGCGTGCCAGCATGACACGTTTGATCAGACAACTGCAAGACGACAATCTCAGCCCATAGTTCATAGCGTTGCTCAGCGATCTGCCACGCATCGTAAAACAACGGCACCTAACAGTCATGATCCTGCTCTACGCAGATGACCTGGTAATGGTTGGGAGAATTCTTACTGACCTGCAGGCTGCGTTTTGGACATTTAATGAATATTTTGCGCAGAATGGCCTTACAGTTAATGTGTCAAAAATAAAATAGTTAAAATAGCTGTATAGTTTGAGACAATGAGCCTGCGCAGATAAACTGCGATTTCGCACTAGGCGAGTGCAGCTCGTAAAACGCTTTTGCTATATCAAAGAAATGTTCTCAGGTTGATGTACAACCTGTTCACAACACGTAACTGAGTGTTGTAAGAAGCACTTATTGTAACACACGGTATTACAAACCTAACACACTTGTCCGTTCAGACGGTATACAAGTGACGTAAAGCATATTAACACCTCGCATTTATGGCAATCGCATAGAGTGAAGCCAGCTTACATAAAGTCAGTCTTTCTTATACTTAGCCTCCCACAGTCTCCTTCATCGTCAATTAATTCTTATGCCGCTTTAATTTACCGCAAACATCCGCATTGGAAACATTCCGGCACTAATATTTCCAAAAATATCTCTACATTTCAGAGAATGTTAGCTATCACCATCTCTTAACCAAGCCTTAAAGGAGTATCTTCGTCCATTTCGGTGTCTCGTCACTCGCTACATTGTTCACGAATTTATTCATCTATTGTGTAGGTCTACTAGGTTTCATGAACCCAGAAGCGACTGCAAATGCCGTCGTTATGGCAGTCCATGCCCCCTGTATCACCTCACTGACTGTACTAAATCCGTGTCGCTCTCTCCGTCCCAGAGAGTACTACAGCGAGAAACATAAGACGTTTTACCATGTCATATATGATATGTTCAAATTTACAGTTCCAAACATGCTGCACTTTCTATATATATATATATATATATATATAAAATAATAAGGCTTTACCCTGCACTTAAAGTCTTTTTCATTCAAGAATAGTGTTTGAGTTATAACCATCATCGTCTGAGTTGAGAGCCGGTAAGTTGCTATCGTGATTGTCTAGCATTGTTTTTCTCATCATCACTGGCCTTCTCGTCATCGTCTGCGAGCAGAAGTAGTCTCGATGCCGCACCATTGGAGTTGATCCACGCCGTATGCTCGAACTCGACAATGAGTGGCAGGATGCCTATGCTACTTTACAGAGACATTGATTCTAAAATGAGTTTCATCAAAAACTAGTTTGGTCAAGGTTCACCGAGGGTACGACGAAGAAGCTGCCCGGAAGGAACGATTACACAATATGGGCACCCAGTGAGCAGAGCCTGCAGACTGCGTTTATGAAAGCGCTCTTGAGTAGGCGACGGGCTTAAACGAAGCTTGCTTATCTATCTGCCAACGCAGGCCGCTCGAGATGCGTGGATGGTCAGAAGAGAGTTCTTCGGTCCCTTTTTACGCAGTGTCTCTACGGTATGTCTATATGTCCCTTCTCTCCGTTTGGAACCCTACGCTACTTTACACTACCCGCTCGTCGGACGAAGGCGTTTCGACTACTGTTACGCAGGTTGTCACCAACAACAAGAACGACGACAATTACACAGCCATTAGCGCGGCCGGCCACTACGAGCTCCAAATTACGGCAGCTGGCTCATAGAACGGACGGCTCGCTTGGTAATAAGTAACCAAATAAGCTCTGTGCACTTTGTAGCATTAGAGCGCTCAGCGTATAAACTCCCACGACTATAAACTCCCGTACGATGCAGGTGAAAGATGGGGTGCGATGTGGCTTTGCTTTACAACAGTGTCCTTTTAGTCGATGGACAGTTGGTCTGTTTTGGGGTACTCAACACTGCCATATGCCGTAGCCAGAACTCACTTCTTGTGGTTCAAGGCTCAGAAAAAAAACTTTATTAAACAAACCATGTTCTCTTATCGCATCGATGGTCTCCACGCAGACGCGTGACAAATGTACGCGCACATGACACTAACTCTAGCAACACCTCAGCAGTGGAAATAATCTTAAAACCATTAATTGCAACAATGGCAAGAGTAACAACAGCAACACACACTGCCGCCGATGTCGAAGTCAATGACTCGACATCCAGCATAAATTAGCCATTACAGATAGGCCTCACACGTTATCCTAGCTCGAAGAAAAGGGGACTAGTGCGCTAGTTATAGATATCATCTACCGGGGTGTCGCCGGTTCGATCCCCGTTGTTGGTCGAATTTTCTTTGGGCAATGTTCATTGAGAATAGATGATAAACCATATCGCTGAGAGTCAGCGGCCATTCTGTCACAAGGACTGTCTGGGAAACCCTAGATATCTTAACATGTCCGGCCCTCGGTGCATTGAAGATATATTCTGAAGTTAAGTGCCAAGATCGTAGGGGACGGAGGATAGTCTATAATTAAAAACAACCTCCTTAAAAAATGTTTTTATATCTTGCTCGAAAGATAATCTTCGTCTATGAAGTAGCTTAGTACTGTGCTAACGCGGCGCCGCGCCGTGATCCGGTGGCTGCTTACGTTTGTGTGCGATTGAGTTGCGCTTTTGATGTAAACGTTTATAATCGAATAAATATCGGTGATAGAGTTCAATTGTCATTGGGCAAACAAGCAGGCAAAGTCATCGCTCCGATAAAGAATCAAAATGCGCATCTTGAACGGCAGAATTTTCAGCCGTCTTTAGCCGCCAGGAAGAGAAAAGAAAGAGGAACGGGGAGAAAGAAAACGCTATCTGATGCTCTCGGCGGCATAACATTCGTGTAGAGGAGACTGGCTGGTCTCGAGACGAGACGCCGTACAGCGGACTTCGGCGGCGCAGCCGGCTGAACCTTTTCAACCGTGGTTCGAGGCCGCGCCAGGTAGGCTATAGGCGAAGCCGTTCCAGTGGGGTCGAGTATTTTGGACCTGGATGGGCGTGATTTGCATTTAAAGTGCTCGTCCGTGAAAGGGGTTGTACTGCCGTTCGGCGCTGGCCGGCGGAATGCCAAAGGCCTCTCCTATCGACCCTCATTGTCCTCGTAACGGCAGCTACAACATGTAAGAAGCGCAAACAATGCAACAGTAGCTTAAACAACACCGTCGGCATCAACGGCAGAAAACCGTGGCCGTAATAACCTCATACTTGTGACGGGCCCAACCTAGTTTGTGAGACGTTCATTTACTGTGTATCATAGCGTGTCGTGTATTGTGCTTTGGACATGCTGCGAGCAAAACTACCCAAGCAAGTAACGGCATTATGTATACATAGTGTCTTACCTTCTGAGTTAAATTCGACTATACGCCAAGTTGTGTATATACTGTTTAGTTTAACGTTATTCTATACACCTGTGACGTCTCTCACGTTTAACTGCAAGATTGTTGTTTAAAAAAATATGTTTTATGTTATTCATGTATGTATATATATATATATATATATATTGCAGTTGTAATCTAGTTTTATAGATTACTCCTCTAATACTAAATATTAGCTGTTAATTAAAGTTTTGAATATTAGGCCTTCTGTTTTTTTTATTGGTTTTATAGACTCCGGTGGTGCTTCTAAAGAGAAAGTCGATCAAATAAATTTAGATAAAACAGATTAAACTCCAAGAAGTGGTGCATTACATAGATTTTACCAGTAACTATCTCTAATGAGAAACATGGTCAGAGCCTCGCCTCAAGTAATTAAGACCATCTTCTGTTGTTGTATTGAGAAATGCCCTGCCATAAAAATGTGTCTTTATACATTCTTGTCCATCCCGAACTTTTGCACTAGTCCCTGGACTGAAAATCTCGCCTGATTTAAAACAGAAAACTGGTAAAGATTGTGTTACATGCTCTCGAATCGCCTGTGGTGAACTGTATATTGTACACTTCAAATTTAATTAATTTGGGTATTTTTTATATCCGAAAAAATAGCTCAAGAAGTCAACGTGCCATTATGCCGTTAGCAAATGTATTTCCTGGCGAATTGCTTAATAATTACATACGATTTCAAATAGCTGCAGCCCTTTCGACATCTAGCAAACACCACGATTTAGAAATTAAAGCAATGTTTTTTGCAGCCCACACGGCCTATTTTAATGCTTATCGCAATATATATATATATATATATATATATATATATATATATATATATATATATATATATATATATATAGTGAATTATATAAGAGCCTTTGTACAGCACATGTCTTTAAGTAATAATAAAAACGTCTACCACATCGTGAGCAGGTATCGAACCATTTAGGCTTGTAAGAGTCGATAAAATCGTAAGTTAAACTAAAAACGTTTAATGTAGCTTATTGGAGTAGAAAAACAAAACATCTACGGCATATAGCATAGTTATAATAATAAAAGTTACTATTATTTTCTCTAACAAAGCTCGCTGAAGGTCTGGTTCAGTGTGCACGTACATGCATCTGTCTACTGTTACTGTTCCTCGAACGTTCCAACCACTTTGGGTGTCTGCAGCTAGATAACGGAAAATGATGCTGCACTGCAGATTTTTAAAATTTGTTTGTTTGCTAGGTGCCAGCCCGTTTGAGTTGCTACTCGACGTATCAAACATTTGTACATCGACACCTAAAAATAGAGTTAGTTACCTGTCTGTCGTTTGCCGGGGTCAAAGCAACTGTAAAAATAATCATAAAGTGATCACTCTTCATCGGTGGTAATCGAAACATTAACAATAAGGTGGTGTCCCCCGTAGGACTCTCTACAAATTGCGTGAGCCCTAACTCACTGCAGAATTTTGGAATATTTTGTATATTCTGGGTTAACGTCGCCAGGCCTTTTATGCAAACCTTTAGTTCCAATCGAGACCCAGCTGGGCTAATTAATATAGAGCGTATCAATCTGTTGGGTACGTCAGGAACTGTTAGGAGAGTTACAGGCACAGGATTATAAGGGCGTGGGAAGGATCCGGTTCTGCAGTCCATCAACCATATTTACGTATCCATGGTACATCAAATTGTTTACACTCGATCATTGTTGTCAGACACACGGTCGCGCCATTTTTGACTACGGGTCGCGAGTTCAAAGAAATATATTTGCTGCCTAATCCGTTGTCGCGTTTTCCAGTTTGTGTTCATATTTTTGATCCACTTGTACTTACAAAGCCAGGGAAAGCCGGAGTCATGCGCCAGAAGACTCATCACGAAGCCTGTGATCTGATAAGTGCTTCAGTGTTCCAGATAGCCTACGTGAAGATACTGGCAACATTATACCTGAGAGCTGCATATAGACCTAGCAGTCCCTACTCGTCGCCGCTCGACGTCGACGAGACAGCTTGTCTGAATACTGGGTCTTGTATCACTAAGCTTCAGTGACGGTAATTTCTGTAAGGCTGTTACTGCTCTTGTTCTTTGTTTATTTCTGTAAGGCTGTTGCTGTTTAGAGGAGACTGAAACGCTTACCGACGAGCCATTTCGTGTAACCGCCAGCCAAAAGAACATGGACGAAAGACATTAGACAAGAGAGGTAAAATATATCGACGCCTTTTTCAAGAGATCTTTATATAAATACATATATATATATATATATATATATATATATATATATATATATATATATATTTATATAGAGGGCCACATATCACGTAAGATTAGCTAAGCCTATGTGCCTAGCGAGTGTGAATTACGACTATCACGTGTTCGCTTCGTTTAGGCTAGATCGAGACCACTTCAGGAGTGTGCCATGAAATATATATATATATATATATATATATATAACACGTGTGCGTTAAGCGTATTGTACATAGCGATCAATGGAAGTTGTGGTGAAGATCCTAGCGGACAAATTCAGGGCTGCCCTAGAGGTCGCATTACGAAGCCGAGTAAAAAAGCTGCGCGCTCTTCATACGAAGACGCCCAGCTCTAAAGAGAGGGCAAACCTGACGCTCGAGAGTACCAAAGAATGGATTTTAACGGTTCAGAGATTCCACAGAAGAGCAACCTCCGGCAGTAACACTATAAAAGCTATATAGAGCATTGGAACGTCTTAAGCCCGAAAAGGCGCCGGGCCGGGACAACATTCACGTTTCTGCAGCCAAGCTACTGATGAAGGAATAGCCGGAAAAAGGTGGTCGCTGCGGTGACGGTGATGTTCCGTCTAGGCTTGTTCCCTACCCAATGGACGGCGCCAAACCTTGTTTTAATACTGACGGCGCCAAACCTTGTTTTAATACTGAAACGTCTTACTGTCCGACTGCCAACATGAAATTTGGAAAGGGCGCTCGACAAGTAGCGCCCTTCAGAGATCTTTTCCTGGCCGTTTTATTCGGCGTCCAGAACGCAGAAGACTATGACTTTAGTGGTGCCTTTTAAACTAAAAAGGCTCTAAAAGCCAGAATTGCCCCCGTTTTCACCTGCGCTTTAACGAAAAAGAAACTAATAGTGTTAACACAGAGAGGTACCTTAGAGTATTCCTTGACCAGGGGTTTCAAGGCACCTCGCACTTGCGCCGGGCAAAAGAGAAAGTGATTCAAATTGCCAGTGATTTTGCACGCATTATGTTCAAAACCTTTGGGCCCGGCACTCTAAACGACGCATGATTAGGTTTACGGCCGATCCAGTCGCTCTATGCAAGCCTGCGGCCTGGCTTCTGGCATCATACCAACCGTAACCGAGTTACACGGGCTTAACGGGTCGAAGTTCTTAAGGCGATTATGGCGCAGCCGACGGTGACTACTTACCGAAACGGTTCCCTGTGATCTAAAGGCGGAAGAGGGCCGCCGCCTGTGGGAAAACTACCCACTCAAAAAGGTAAACGAGAAGTGGCGCAAAAGCACCCTGTGAATGAAGGATTGGGACAACTTTCTACCAAGGTGAACACCTATGCGCACCCTTTAGACCTCCAGAAAGGAAGCCAGTCACGAGTAGACCCCCTCGATTGTCCGAAATATTTGTATAGGCAGTTCTCCATCGTTGGAAAGATAGGGAGACGACTGTTTTCTAGTGAGGCAAAACCCCTCATGGCCGGCCCACTTTAACAAAGCATTTTCCTGCAATGATGTTCGTCTGTGCAAATCGCGTTTTCCGTTATTCCACTACGCACACATTATTGTTTAAGGTCAGTCGGAGTTGGTTAATGTTTACTATCATTTTTTCCTTACATGCATTAAAGAAGTAGCGCTTTTGCTTTCACTTTCAACGTTGTCTTTATTGTCGGTGAAGGTATTTGTAATGCTTAAGGTTATTCTTGGCATTATCTTTACGTGCCTTCGAGTACATTAAAATTTGGTGCGATTTGCAATGTGCAATTTATAGATCGTACAGTGTATTTGTTATATTGCCAAGCGTTAACTCGCAGTGTGGGCACTTTGCCTCTTGTCGTGTTTTGCTCTATTTTGAGATATTGTTTTATGTGTATTATTTCGCATTTTTCGTTATCTCTTGTCGTGCATGCTGACCGCAGCTTGGAAATTTTGCTATAAAAAGATAGACTTGACAATGCAGGCAGCATTGATCAGTATCACAATAATGGTATGTTATTTAGTGACTTGACAAGTCAAGAGAAGTCAAGAGAGCGTTCAATCAGGTTTTTCCGGGTTTGCAATGCTTGTTCAGAAACGTTTTATACATCCCATTGTATTACATACGGCCGACGCAGAGCTCAACAGAGGCCTCTACCATTTTTGTCTCCACACATCTGCTGGAATACTTTCTCATAATTTCATTACTAAAAGGCTGGACGAAAAATATAATTAGGCTGCTACTCAAGAAAAATAAACACTAATAGGGACGGAACCGTGAAACCTCTTCTCTGCTCAGATGATAGCCAAATATCATAGGAGGCCGCCATCGTCGACCTCAACACCGAACTTGCGGCTCTGTTTGCCTCTAACTTGCTGTTGCAATGATGTTCACGCGGTCCCTTATCAATTTCCAGGCGTCCCGACAAATAACGCTGATTATCATCGGCGCTGAATCCGCTGATTATGATGGGGCTGACTTCTCAGCCAAGGGAGGATTTAACGCCCATACGGGACTGCTCTTTCGCATTGCTTCATAGACGGACCCCCATAAATACCAATGTGCAACGGTGGGGCTCGAACCCGCGCACCTAGTGCCTACTCCGTCGCGAGGTGCAAACGCCATTGCCACCACGCCACCGGGCTCGACTATCCCATAGTATGCACGCATATAACGCGTAGCTTGCTAGTTTGCCTCCATGATGAATACTCTCGATGCTATCGCCTTTATAACGTGTGCTGATGTTGGTAACCGACACATTCTGAAGGAGTCTGGGTCCATCTCGTTGAACGTTCCCCTATCCACGCGTAGTTTGTAGTACGAGGAAACTTTAGTTGAGGATGGCAGAGCGGCTCCTGTCAGCGGTTGCTATGCCTTTATCGGCCTGGGTAGTCACATAAGGTTTGCGTCAATGTCACATTTTGAGTGCACTACCGCTCCCAAACATACGGAAGTTACAAGGACCAGTCTCTTGTTGCAAATCACCGAGAGATGTAGGAAGACACTAGCAGCTACGTTTGCAATCAGGAATTACCGCACGATTATCACTTTCAGCCGTGATTCGCCTCAAGATTGCCCCAATTGCTGCGTGCGTATAATTAGGATGTACGCATCTGGAGGGATTTCACTCTGGAGAGCGTTGAACAACTTAATAAAGTGAAAACTGCATTTTAAAACAAGTGCTGGAACTACACCGGATGCCGCGCAACCGCGTAAGCTTACCTGCTAGCGGGGACGCCTCGTTTCGTCTAATATCTTAGAGCTCGCTTTAGTTTACCAGTGTCTTCGAGTGTGGGCACAAAAATGGATAGTCGCTGCAATGGGCGTTGAATGTAATTAAGTGTGAAACGTTAAAGAAGCTTTATTGATTCAACCGACACCTTGTGACACGTTAAATCCACTGTTTTCGACATTGTTTATGCATTGTAACAGAGTATGACGAGCCTGCAGATTCGTACGTGTATGTTAGGTGTTGTGAACATTGCAATTTATAGCATGCCCCGCGGTGCTCACTTGTTCACTTATTGAGCACCCTAGCTCAGTGACAATCGTGTATTCTGATATCCATACTACTGTTCATATAGTAAAGAGGTTTTAATTTAATTCGAAACCTCTGTACAATATATAATAGCATGCAACGAAGCGGTGAGCTTATCGCGTATCTAATTGCATTTAATCAATATATGCTGTTTTCTCCCTCGATGTATATATATATATATATATATATATATGAAATTGATTATATCCATCTGACAAAGGAATGCATGTAAATGTATATGCTGATGACAATATTCTCGATATTTACGCTTTACATTTTCATTATTTTGAATGCTTGTAAAAGTAAATTTTATGCATTTGTATGCAATGTTGCAGGTATGCACGCCTGTTACACTGTAGTAAACCTAACCAACCCGTTCTACTGTGCCACTGTTTATACAGTTTAGATCCACTGGTTGCGTGGTTTATGTGCAAGCGCGTGTCAGATTCTGTCTCGGGCGCTGGTCCCATCATGCATGTGTTGTTTTTGTCTTCCGCTGGGAAAACCAGGATTTTCAAGGAAAGCGACTCTCCAAGGATTGAGATACTATATATATATATATATATGGAACTTAAATATTTTTTGTCTTCCTTCATCCACAAAAGTGTCCGGACAACAATTGTGGACCCTTTCCACGCTTGCGCAGACTGATAGTTCATACGGTTTGGCAACGACACAATAAAGAGCGACAACAGACCGCCGTGGCTGCAGGCAGTCAAGCTAGGGAAATCATATCGTCACACGAAAGTGCTGCTTCCTCACCATTTGGCAAATGGCGTCTCGATGGTCTAGCAAGCAGACTGAAGCGTTGGTTTGGCCAAGACCGTGGGTGGACCCACCCGCCTCCGAATGATATCTCTATCAAGGGACCTGCCTCCTCCACCGACATAGGTCATAGCGCGCTTGCGAACGAAAACAGAACGGCGTTCCCGGGGGTCGATAAAGGCCCACCCACCCGTCTCGTCCTCGCTTCGCCGACTAACAACAAGAATGACAACATCAACAACGAAAGAAGACTCTACATATGGAGAACAAACACCACTCGAATGATTCGCAATAGATCAGAGTTTGATCAGCTAGCTGCTTGCAGAAGAATTGCAAGCGAACGTTGCCTCATCCGATTTTGACCACCGTTTCTGTTGTTTTTGTTAAGGCTCATTAGCGGGATGAAAACAACAATGACAGCAATGATAGCAAATCAGACAAAGGCGAACATCAATGACAAAAAAATCAGTAATTATTAAATTTGTAATTCAATAGTTATTAAATTTGTGATTCAATTAAATTTGTAATTCATTAGAAAAAAAATCAATATGGTAATGGCGCGTAAATCGGATATCATATCTAAGTGTAGCTCGAGAATATTCCGACTGCATAGAACCTCAAACCAGTTAAGAATTCAAGAATCGACAGGCGTGTGCCACATCGGCAATAGAATAATATTGCTATTTCACTGATTCATTGCATTTATCGTTCATCTAGTTCGGGCTATACCACCCGACAAACGCATAATGTAGTAAATCTCAATCATACACCCAAAGAATGAGTTGACTTAATAACAAACCAACCTAAGCGTAGTTTAAGCGTTACAATAATATGCCCGGCACGCAGCTGACTGACCAAATAATTAATTAATCTCTGCTAAGCTATCTACTGTTTTGATGAAATGCTGCTTGCGACCACTTGGACGGACTTGTGCCGTCACTAAAGACTTAGATTTTGTCTCGTGCGTCAGTTGTCCTATAGTTCCAAGCTGCCAGCTACCAGCATCAATGGCTCCAAACATACTGCAACACGCATGCAGCTCAAATGTTGAATGTAGATCTGCCATTGCGTCATTTAAAAGTTTGAGACAGCTCTATTACTAATGCTATTAGCAAGGACGAAAATCACAATAATGTTCCAGCAGCGATTACATTTGGCAACAGCAACAGCAACATTGACAGCAACTCAACTACAGTTCACACGCAACCAATAATGTGGCAGTCGCGTCTGAATGGAATGATGTGCTTGTTTATCACGAACCTACACCTAAACAAACAGTATGATACACTTCTAATATCTTAAGGAAGCGATTTTAGGCAGACAGAGATGAGGCCAAGCCGATTGGGAGGAGGGGCTAAGAGGCGACTGGAGTAGGGATGTCTGCGAAGCTTACACTACCATGGCTTGAATTACGACCCCCGATGCCTATACATATATTGCATTTCACCAGCAATGTTTCGATAGAAGGAAAGCTGAGATCATTTACATTACAGTTTAAAGGGTAGGGCAACGTGCCAAAAAAGGTTTTGTGAGCAAAATATATCACACGTTGATGGAACTCAAACTATATACTCTTCAATAAGATTGCAATACCTTGTACGGGCACAACTTTATTGCGTGTGCACAAGAAGTCGCGTGCCTTTAAGTGTGTATGGAAATATATCTGAATAAAAACGGATGCTCAATGAGTGTGTCAATAACAAGATGTCCTTTTATTTTCAAAGGAGCTAGAGCGCTAAATAAAGTAACTATATATATATATATATATATATATATATATATATATATATATATATATATATATTTATATCTAAATATATATATATATATATATATATATATATATACCGCACCCATGACTAACACCGGTAACTTAGAGGACTAACGTACCGCTCTATAACGCCGGTGAGTTGCCATGCGTAGAATACAATCCTGCGTGAATTTTGAACTTGGTTGAGCATTGTCCTGCTGCTATATCCCTCTACTAGAAAACGCTCAAATAGGACCAGTATGAGGACGATAAAGCCTGGCTAAACGGTAGAAGTGAAGTGATGCCATATAGTAGCTTTCTGTTTGCCAAAACGTGTAAGGGGTTGACTGTAAAGGGGCGACTGTGCCTAGAGCCTACATGACGAAATACCAAAAAAGGGCACCGTCGTGTCGAGACTTAAGAAACTCGAGTTGTGGGCGTGTGCCACGCTAAGTGCAAAGTATATTGGGAGCACCTAAAGGGAGCAGAAATATGCTACCACTCCGCGGACCCACTACATCCCACGAGCTATTTATCCGGAAATCATATCCGGATCCTTTTCCACACGATATCTAACCGAGTACACGACAGAGCAAGCAAAGTCGAACACGGTTTCGTGCTACATAGGGTCACATCAGGTCAAATACGAAGGCGTCCTCGTGCTTTTGGCGTTCCTCTTTCCCTACTCCTATTTCTCGAACCCTCGTCGCTCGGCGAAGCAAAAACTTTCGCCTGAAAGTGCTACTCTTAGCAAAATGCTACGCTCGTCGCCATGAAGCATATTGGGCGTCGGCCCTTCTCCCCCTATACTTCTCGAGTTGTCCATGACCTGGGGCCCACTTCCAGAGCCTCCGAAAATGAGACGGGCTTTAGTTGGTAGGAAGAACGCAAGGTCAGCACGCCGTCTGTTTGCAAGATCAGCAGTGCGTAAGGGTAAACAAGCAATGACTAAACACGTTATAATCTAGCTGAAATAACGTATATTAGGAAGTAAGTTTGACTGTATATACATGTAAAGTATTGCAAGTAACTATGCTGCAAATCCCTCTTGACAGGTTATGTTAGAACCCTTGGTAGAAAAGTGTGGTGCATTGTCCTATTTAGGTAGACCAACGAGAGAGGTTGTCCAATGATTAGACTTTTTACAGCAAACCGTACTTCTGATGAGCCTTCTTATTTCCTAACAAGTGGTCCACGCGTGGTACCAATATCCAATATACTCGAGAGGAAGGCATAGAAGAGGAACCTCCCTGACCGACCGATGAACAGAAATTTGGCATTTTACTTTAGCGTTGCGGGCATTACGTGGAAAGTAGTCTCACGTTTTTTAAAGGAGCTTAGCATGTACGTCCATAGGTACATCGGAGGTAGGTCATGCACGATCCTTCCTTCGATCGCCTAAGAAAGGATGCTATGATAATTCGAAAGCCGAACTAAGCGATCATGGGCTAACTCTTGAAAATAAATCACTGACTAAAATATCATTTGGTATTTTCATAAACAAGGCTAGCAATACATACTTAACTTAATAAATAAACCTTAATTTTTACCAGCATAACAATGATGCTGTAGGAAGGTCTCAAAATTTGAAAAGCTATAGGTACCTAGCCCAAGTATTATCCGCTGTTCCATTGTTAAGGGGTTACGGTGTATCTTCGTCTGTACAAATCGATTGTGTTATCCAAACGTGTATACTGTTCACCCGTATGGCATCCACCGTTGTGTAAAAACGCAGGCATGATCGAAGATGTGAAAAAGAGATTTTTAAGGTAAGTTTAAGTAAACGTTCCCAGTGCTAGGTTTAAATAGACGTTCACAGTTGAGACTCAACTTGGCGCTGTTATAGTAGTAATAGAACGTTTGCGGAAATAATTGAGGTCAAACAGGCACAGAATTCCGAGCAAGGACACATATGGCATCTTTGGGTTGATGTAAACCTCTACAATACGCACATATTTACTCAGTAGGTGGTTTACGTGTTCTATTACCATGCCCAAATTCCGACAGACACTGCAGACACTTAAAAACATGCTAAAGGGAAAACACGAGGGTAATGGTTGGGCCGTTCAAAAAAGGCGTCGCTTATGTCACTGACTAAATTGACTATTGGTATATACTTTGACCGAACAATTGCACTTAATACTGGTGGCAATGACTATAGTGCATTTCATATAAAAGTACCTGATATACGTAATAGAAGTGCGTGTGCTGCGCCTACTCATAGAAAACACGGTTGAACTTTGGCATTGCTATAGAAAACGTTTTCGTGTGTACTAAATGTATGTAATTTCAGTACGTAAATAATTTCGATTTCAAACTTTCCATTTTCCCATTTATTGGAAACTGGTAAAATACGTGTCGAGAAAATAGTGCTCTATTTAAACCGCCAGTCTATACATCGTTTAAACTAGCGGTGCAAAGCCCCCGTGGAAGTGCCAAGCAATCACGCACATCTGTGACGACTTAAGTAATTACGCCCCGTTCATGTACGTTCATACTCGACGTGGCCCATGTAAATCACCAGATGTTGACATCATTAAGCGTCTGTTGTGTGGGTAGTTGTCTACACTGTAGACTAAGAATACGAGAAATAACGACCATAGCCATCACGTCACGTTAGATAAGCATTTTCATACCTCACACAGAAGTGTATGCTAAAACTTAAGCTCCGGCTCAGCTTTGTACAAAACAAAATTATTGTTTTAGATCTCGTATACGCTAGGGTCTGTACATGTGCTATCGACAGAAAGATATAGTTAATGGTACCAACAAAATCAGAATAGAATGTGGTATAACAAACGAATGCAGAGATGATTCCTGGCCCTATATTACATATAGCGATACGGTAACATTACTCGTTGCACAACATTTTCCTTAACAACCAGTTCTAGATAATAACTTAAACGGCTCGCCTTACCAGCTAGGCTGGCCAAATCACAAAAAAGATCCGAACTATTTTCTCGCAGTGAGACGCTCATCGGCACTCGTCGAGTAGGACCGATGCAGTTGATGTTTCCCAAGTACGACATACAACCAACTACAGCTTCTACAGGTAATACCAAAGTGGATAAGCATTTGTGTATTTATGGGGGTCCGTCTATGAAGCAATGCGAGAAGCAGTCCCGTGGACGTTAAATCTTGGCTGAGGGTCAGCCTGAACACTATACTTTAAATTAACTATAAACCAATTTTAGCATGGCACTTCTAAGGTGTAGGCAATGGGCGATACATATGGGCGCTCCTTTACAAGAAGATCACCTCAAGTTTGTTTTCTAAAAAACTAGCGGAAACGCTTGTTCTCCAGAGAACAGAGAGAGGGACCGTATGTCTACTACGACCACTTTAGGAGTCGCCGATCCAACTCCTGTACAATAACCTTTAGCCACCTAAAATCAATTTTCAAGTCAAGACGTACACACGAATTGAACCAAGGCTGGTATAATATGGTAAAAGTACTTATGTATACTTGAACATATATAGACAATTAGTTAGTACCGTAATAGCCTCGTCGCAAAGGGCGAGCCGTCGGCGATTTGGCCCGGCGTATGTCCCGTGTCTGTTCGTCGTCTGCAGGTAATTGGCTCGGTTTATTGCTAATGCCGTATAGCGAGAGGCGGAAGCCTGCAGGCGGACGCACAGACAGGGTAATAGACGCCAATGTCTGCCGCTTTCCGCCCTGCTCCACCCTGCTCCCACTGCTCGCTTCCAGGGTCGGTGGCGCCAAATCAAAGCACTCACTGCGTCGGTCGGTAGTTGGGCAGGAGACGAGTATCAGCCAGACGGGCGCCCTTTGCGGAAGAGATGTGATGATCCTCCTCGGCGAACCCCCGGGCCGGGGGGGGGGGGGGGTTGAGGGAAAGGAGCCCCACGCGCAATTCCACCGACGCTAGACTTCACACGAACACAGCCTGCCGATGTTCGATCGGGCCCGCTCGAGGCGAGTCGAACCGAGGTGACCGATTGATGCCACCACCGTCTCGGTGCCCACCTCGGTGGCCTTCCCTTGACTGACTGACTGACTGAGTGACGAATGAAAGGATATTGATATCCTTGAGCACATAGACAGTGAGTTGGCCCGCCAGCCAGCCAGCAAATCAGTTAGCACCACGCCAGTGCCGCTATTCCTACTCGGCGCAATTCGACTTGACGACGGCCCGTAGAACGGCCGAGATCACATCCGCTATCCTCTAAGTCGGCAGCAAATTTAATCTGAACAGCAGATAGGCTTTTGTGTGACACTAATACCGGCGGCGTACACCGGCAATACCCGTCCAGTCAATACGACCCCGGGCCGGAACGAACGAACGCACGCACGCGCCTACCAGACTACGCAATATCGTTTTGCACAGTCTTGCTGGTCCAATGCTGGTAGCGCTCACTTAGCTTCTTTTTCCACCAAAACCGGAGATAGCCGCGGAACGCGAAAGCGGGAGATGGAGCAGTGTGATGACGGTAGACACGGCGGTAGGGAACGGTAGAATGCGGAAAGGGCACGCCGGCTCCACAGGAAGCGAGGGCACAACAGAGAACGGTTCTGAAGCTAGTCGTCGAGCGTGGAGTTGTTGGAGGACAGTTCAAAGGAAGCAATTGACACACCTCTTATTCTCGTAGATGCAAGGGTCTACATTTGATAGAAGCAAAATGGTAGAATATTAGCGGGGCGGGGCGTACGAACGCCATTTGAGAATTGGCTTTTATGACAGACGTAAGCTAAATCTACGGAGAGAGGACACAAGGTTTGAGCATTATCAGGTAGAATTATGTATATATATTGCGTTCTAGTTCTATTTTTTTCTAAATAGGAGGTCCCATAAATGTATCTCCTTCTAATTATATATAAATTTAACTACCAAAGTTGGCTGGTCGAGTTGCGGTACAGTTTCAATGTACTCCTTGTTTTGCGTACTTCAAGCTTGGGTACCGCTAAATTATAAGGCATGGCTGTAGCAATACATCGACTTGGTTAAAAGTGTATTTAGTGCATAGCTTTACATGGACTACCAACTACACGGGACGGTTAAACATATAGGATGACTCTTTTGCTGGAGGCCCATGCCTAACATGCTAGAAACATTGCGTTGCGTAATTGCAAACCAAGTACTATTGTTTCTGTAGTAGGTTTAATTATCTACGTAGGTAACTACACTGTAATAGTCTAACGAAGTAATTCCAGTGCAGCCGAAAGCTGCTTATGCAAAAGGGGTTCACCTTCTACCCCTTTAAAAACTAGCCCTAACATCGTAGATTGCTTGTATATTTTCACTTGGAATCAATCAAAACTACATGACAAATACAATAACAGGTAGTCGCTAAAAAGTCACGTCCACATTGGCTGGCACAGAATATCAAGAGCCCCATTGAAAGGCGTGTTATTAAATTATCTAGCCGTTCCACTTAGATGATGATAGCTTGGGTCTAGGGGTTATGAATTCAGTTTAGATACCCCAGCCCATTCTAGACAAACAAATGTTACACGTGCGTGATATTAAAGAAGATGATATATGACAACTTTAGCTGCCACTGGTGGCAACCGCTACTCGGCCAGGAACAGTATGTACCAAGACGTATAGCATTCGTAAGACCCGCTAGCAGCTCAATGCTAACAAACGCACAATGGTCTGTCGCGCGGTGGTCCGCGTGTACTAGTGAAATGGACACCTATTAGAAGTGGTAGTCGAAATGCTTTTCACCCCCATTGCAGGCAGCCTAGGCAGGTTCCTGTGTCTAAGAAGAAGAAGATCTTACTGCTCGGACAAAACAAATTTTCTCCGTGACGGTGTGTGACGACACTGGCCGTTGCCTCATAGGCATTACCAAGCATCGGGCTTCTTTCCGCTTCTCTTCCCTTCCGCGCCTCTCTCTCTCTTTCCCCTATTCTCTGTCGCTCTGCTAGTTCCCTTTACTTCCTTCGGCCCTGATCTCGGCAGAGAGAGAGAGAGCGAAAGACAGGTCTATTGTTTGAGCGTTTCTCCCTATGCCCGATGGCCGTGCTAGCATAACAATGCCAACAACGTCTCCGTATCCTGCCACAATTGCGGTGGAGCTGAGGCTGCTGCTGCTGCTACTACTGGAGCTGAAGTCTTAGATGTGCTGTAGCTGCTAGTCTATGGCTGGCTCTATAGCATGCGTCTTGCGGCCGTCCGAACGAAGCAGCAATAGCGGCAGCAGCAGCAGCAAACGAAACCAGTCTGTACAACCCGCAGGCAGAGGTGGTGGCAAGCCCACAACTCGGCTTCTGTGCTCCCCAAACCCGAAGAGGGACATCCGGCGAAAGACCGACGGACACCAGCCCGAATGATTTGTGATGCTCCCCCCTTCCCGCCAGTTCCCCGCCATGTGTGTACAAAGGAAAACTGTGCACGCTCGTCGCCTCTGTGTCCTATCGTGTCCTGGCGGCCTATCCGGTTGTCTTGTCCTATTCTGTTCTGTTCTACTCTACTGCGTGGCGGTAGCGGTGGCGGCGAACGCTGTCCTGTCACAGAAGAATCTGCCGTCTTCCTCTTCTTCTTCTTTTACTTCTTCTCCGTGTCAGGGTCTAAGTAAAGGTACAGCGTTTCTTTCCAATTTGTTCTCTGGCCGCATGCTGCATCCAGCGCCGCCGCCTCAACAGCAGCACCATTGCCGTGCACGGCAAGTGTATGTTTGTACACTAAGTCGCTCTAGCTAAGTCAACCTGTACGATAGAACAAGTTGACGACAACGCCCAGACGCCTAATGCCAGCGAAATCCTCGTTGATCTTTCGCCGCGCGTTCGATGGACAGCACCCGATTGATGGTGGATCCACCTTCTTAGAGAGAGGCTTTTTGGTACATGCGTATCATGACCAGGACACGACACGTGTCGAGCCCGGTGGCGTGGTGCATTCCGCCTTGCGACCGGAGGAGACACACAGGTGCGCGGGTTCGATACCCGCTGTTTCTATTTATGGGGTCCATCCTGCGAAGCAATGCGTTAACTGTTGGCTGCAAGACATCACGAGAAAGGTTTTTGGGTCACTACACGTCTACGCATTTATGTGTGATTACGTCGTCGTAATGTAGTACTGCGTTGTAGGAGTAGCCAAAGCATGTCACAGACAATCATCCAAGCAGATAATTTTGACTTTGCCCCGTTCAAACGTATTACGTGATAACGAGGGTCGAAACGATGCAGCTAGTTCATTTCGTATAAAATATGTTAACGATTTCTTCATGTCGAAGCCTCGTCGAAGCCGATATGGATCGTTAGCCACAGGGCGCACGTGAAAGTCATCATAATAAGCTTGTCAGGCGGTCGCACCCCGTCTATAGCCTATGGATGTATCTCTACTGCCTCGCGGAGCGTGTGCTCTGCGTTTGGCCTTGAGGGTCCTCTGAGTTAATTTAGAACAATGGCTTTGGCCATCATTCGTGAATATCCAGCCGGGCACTTCCCTGGGCGAAGCTGTCCCAACTCTAAATCTAAAATACGTGGACAATCAGCAAGCTGAGTTTTCGTAGCAGCTAGGGTGTCACCAAAAGCGTTAACAATCAAGTTGAAACCACAATGTTTTGTAATAATAGCATAAAACTTGGTTATTTTTATAGGTGCATCGTTTTAGCTTTTTTGTTATTTTATGGTAAAGCTGAGAGGTTATAGTTATGTGTGGAATACAACATTTGGCGAATGCCCCCTTGCCACATGCAAGCAGTAGCATATCCTTTTAGAATCGTGTTTGACGACATTTTGACACATTTCATGGTCTATTTCGGCCATAATTCCGCGAATACGGTCTTTAAGCTCAGATATGTATTCTGGGGCATCCGGGTAGAGGGTCGCACATGTTGTTCATATCCAATCGGTCCAATTACGGACACAAAAAGTTCCCTCTCATGTCCCGGTTTCTCTTGCTGGTAGTGGTTTTAGTCTCTCCACGGTTTGTTTTTGAAAAAGTAAGGGCCAATAACGCCACCGCTCCAAAATCCGAACCAAACATGATTTATGTGAATAATGTGCTTGTACGAGGATCATTCTTGAATTTTCGGAGCCCCAAATGCTCCAAAAGTTACAGCAGCGTTGGAATATTTTTGGATTTTGAATTTGCACCCCTAGACACCATTGCTTCGCCTTCTCAGAAAGCACCTACGTGTTTAGCGCCAAAGCAAAGCCTACTGGCTTATAGAAGGGATACCATTACCGAAAGAACTTATATATATATATATATATATATATATATATATATATATATATATATATATATATATATATATATATATATATATATATATATGTTTCTTTGATGGGACTACCTTCTCCGGGCCCAAGTTAATTTAAAATTAGTAATTCCTCATTGAGCTTGATATTTTATAATTACACATTTAAAACAATTTTAGCCATTAAGGACATTTTGCAGAAAAGACTATCGCCGGTGTCTGCAATATATATATATATATATATCTTTATTTATTTTTGTACCTTCGTACATGACAATTGTGTCCCGGCAAGCATATTCACATTTGGCCTGGTCGAGTCAAGTTTGCCAGCAAGCACTACACGAAAATTGCGTTACCGCATTGCACGCTCGGCCGCACACCCCGCCCAATAGAGAGACTCTGACGAAGGAAGTGGGCGGTCCCTTCTTTTCCTGTCGTGGCGTTCAGCGTTTCTACTAGTGTTGTCAATAGTCGTTCAGCCAAAGGGCTTAGAGCGCCTAATATTTCTAACACAAGGCTATACATACGTACATGAAACTTATTATTTGGCCCCCTATGCATGTTACAACATGCCATTATACGATAGTGACCTGGCGGTTTATATATATATATATATATATATATATATATATATATATATATATATATATATATTATTGAACAATTCATAGCTTAACAAGACACTTCATTATCAGTTGTCCGTTTAGAGCAACATCATTAAGTATACGGGCTAGGAGAAATCTACTTGCGATTTATGTGTCATGAATAGCTTGTGGTTTGTATTGTTTTTTTTCGTTTCATAAGCAACATAATATGTTGTACTTTCTGATTGCGAACAAGTATTGCTAAAAACAGCAGGACGGATCAGAGAAAGTTGATGTGAGCTGGTATTCTACTGTTCATTGCCGCTTTTTGTAACGGAAGTTAATATCCGGTTAGAAGCGATTTGTTTTAGTGTGTACCGTTTTTCTTCGTTTTCCTACTTTTCCTAACTAATTTAATTGAACTAGGCTAAGTCCACTGAGCTTTGTGAAGCCAGCATACTGAGCGACCTCGAAAAGGCTGAAACGAGCTTAATTATTAGATGAGATTACTTTGATGGTATATGCAATATTTTTGAGAGCATACAAACGGGCTGGTTTCATTCCACGTGCGAAGGGCTAGGGGATTTGGCTAGCGATATGCGCATACGTACAACATAACGCAATTCAATTCAAATGTGGTATGAACTGGTCTGCAATTTTCGTGAATCAATTCACACGTGACAATCAGAGAGGCAATACAAATTGCATTAAGAATGTAGTTTCGAAGAACTGGATTGAGTTAGGCGTCTGCATTGCGTCAAACCCTTTCCTATAAAGCATATATGCTTCCGCGTCGATGCAGCTCTAGATAACGGGAGCAAGAACATTCGCTTTTTTTTCTCGGTTTATATGGGCTTTCTGTAATTAGTCCTTAAATTCATATCTGGGGCTACTCTCTGAGCAGCTCATTTCAATTTATTTTATTAATAAATATTTATTGAGTTTACATAATCAATTATTAAATTAATACTTTACACCCAATCCATGTTTGTTTTGTGTTTGGCATTTTGTCCATCCTGCGTTACTCAGTGCATGCAATTGTCATTTTTCTTCATTGCCGGAAACTTGCAAGGGCCACGCGTAAACGCTTATTGCTATTTATGTGATGTGTGCTGTTACATACTCAGAGGAATGTGATGACAATCACTGCGTCTGTTGCCAAACAACGGACATATTTCGTTAGAATGCATGGTGAAGGTTTTCTCGGGCCACAGTTCCGAGTTCCGTTCCTGCTACCTTGTTATGCAATCTCGATGTCTGATTATTGCTGCTTCAGCACTCTTATCTATAGCTCAAATGCCAGCTATTAGAAGTTACTACAAAAATAACAGTTTACGCCTTACACAATAGAAACACAATCAATATACATTGCCTAAGCAAGCTAGCTACTATAGAAATAGTACCGCTATAGTTTATCATATAGCACCCCTGCCAAGAGACGATCGATGTGCTGCTGGTCGCCAATTACGAAGGTTAAGAGCCCCCCCCCCTTCCAATCAGCCCTATTGAATCGCTGGTTGGAAGTGGGGCGCAGGAGACTGGAAGCAAAGATGACCTTGTACTATGTCAGAGACGGTGTTGTTGCCGAACTTGGCGGACCTGCCTTGCTGGGGGGTGTCGGCTGTCGACGTATTGGACCGACGAGGTCACAAGTCGCGCATAAACAGCGCTGTGACTAAACTTTGATCATGTGGGCCATGGCTTAGAGAAGAAGCGGTCGCACCCAGCACGTGCACCGTGTACTCCGATGCGAGATGCGGCAAAAAGGAAGCAGAAAGCGCGGCGACGCCCACCCAGAGGAAGATAAAAGGGAAAAGTGAGCGCAAACGATAGAGTGAACAAAAGGAAAATAGAGAGAAAAACGGAAAAACATATAAAAATTGAGAGAGAGAGGACGCGCGCGAGAGAGCGAGAGATTGATAGAAGAAGGGAGAGATTGATAGAGAGAGATCTTCATCACAGCTGACATACAAAGTTAACCCAAGCCACTCACTTGCCTCTCTATAAGCAGCAGCAGCAGGCTCAGTGGGCCGGAGCCTAAGTGCCGGAGCCAAGCTCGGTGCGTTTGTGCGTCTGTCTATGGTCGTAGGTTTGTCTGTCTATAGTGGTGGTGGTGGTGGTGGACGCATGCTCCAGATGTGGTGAACGTGTGCTCGTGTCTATGTGTGGGGCAATGTGGCCGGGTGTGTTCTGTCGAAAGGCCAAACAGCCAGCACTCGTAGTAGCGCTCGAAGCAGCAGCAATAGTGCTTCTAGTGTTCCTAACGAGCCTGCACGGCTACCACTCTCTAGTCACTTGTCTAGCGGCCTTCTCTGCCCTATTCCGCTTAATTGGGCGAACAGCGGAGGTCTGTGCAATTGGGGACGACCGACCGCGGCGCCATCGCCGTCGCCGAGGACGATGACGATGACGACGATGACGACGACGGCGACGACGAGAAGAAGCAGACGCGAGAAAAGTTGGGGAAAAAGACCAGAACGGAGGAAAACCCAGTGGAGGGAAACACAGGCGGGGGCAGCAGAAGTGCGTGGTTTATGTACGTACCCCTGGGGTAGCAGAAGTGCGTGGTTTATGTACGTACCCCTGGGGTAGCAGAAGTACGTGGTTTATGTACGTACCCCTACGTATAACGTATGACAGACCGGCCAGCCGAACTACCTTTAGCGGGGCGTAGCGACGACGGGGGCAGTTCTTGTCGACGTTTTCGTCGTCGTCGTCGTTGTTGTTGTCGTGGCCGTGGTCGTTGTCGGCGGACGGCCGGCCAATGAAGCCCCGCCTGAAGCTTGAATAAAGTCTGCCGAGGGAGCGCTGGGGGGGTATGATGGGGGGGGGGTATGATGGGGGGGGTATGATGGGGGGGGGGGTATTATGGGGGGGGGGGGTATGATGGGGGGGGGTATGATGGCGGGGGGTATGATGGGGGGGGGGTATGATGGGTGGTCGGTCGCTGAGGGGGTATGATGGGTGGTCGGTCGCTGAAGGGAAACACAAGCAGTCCCTGTGGTGGTGGTGGTGGTGCTAGTGACGATCGTGATGCCGCCGGGGGTGCCGGCAACAACAAAACGGCGCGGCGCTAACCGGTACAAAAATTCTAATGAATACTTTCTCTCCTGCCTCATGGCTGGCCTGTAACTGCTGCTGCTGCTGTGGCTGCTTACTGCAGTGGGTTACTTAATAGTGTCTAGCTCTGTATCTTGCTATCTCTCTATCGGTCTATCTCTATCTCTCTCCCTACCTCCCACTATTCCTTGGAGGCCCAGTGAAGAGAACACAGGCAGAACACGACTAGTAAACGACATTGGATAGAACAGATCGGAACAGAAAACGAATCGGAGGGAGAAGTGGGGGTTGGCACAAAAGCGGTGAAATGCTTAAAGGCGTTAAGTTTGTCGGTGGTCACCCTTGTACGCGCGTTCGACAATATATATACATATATATATATATATATATATATATATATATATATATATATATATATATATAATATGAGATCTTTAAATTAACGTTGAAACAAGTGTTTTTTTAAGTTTTACTAGAGTCGCTTGTGTTTTTTATGTTGGTATTTAGTTCACAGACCGTCGCGGGATTATTAGCGTACATTTAATCTTCAGAGACCGCAGAGGAAAAGTCTAACGGCATTAAAGTGCAAGGCCCGAAGCGAATGCCTCCGCGATGCGGGATTCTTAAAAGCTCAGTTTTCTCGCGCGTTGTGTGCCCTCGACGACATCATCCTGTTGGAACTACAGTTCGCTCGCATCAATTCCGTCCATATTGGTTCAAATACAATTAAGGACCATGCTGCGATGAGGGCAGAGGTGAGCGCGGGAACTTTTGAAAGGTACCAGCTAATTATTCAGGCACCCTATATATATATATATATATATATATATATATAGGGTCCGTCAGACAGCTCTGCCAAACTCTTAGGGAAAATTCAGACAATGATATATTTATACCAGCTTTTTCTATGACCTTTGTATTTATGTGAAATACAGAAT
The DNA here is from genome assembly GCA_003439945.1 of Dermanyssus gallinae. Classification (NCBI taxonomy): domain Eukaryota; kingdom Metazoa; phylum Arthropoda; class Arachnida; order Mesostigmata; family Dermanyssidae; genus Dermanyssus; species Dermanyssus gallinae. The sequence continues at coordinate 302,189 of QVRM01003762.1, read as the reverse complement.
GCAGATGTACGAGCGGGCGGACATTGTGAGCATGGACTACGACAGCCGTAAATGTTGGCAGTACGCTTCACTATTAATTTGTTTTTCTGCCGAACCCCAACGCGCGCCCGTCTCACTAGACATATATGATATATGAAAGGTTTGCTTCTTTTACGTTTTTGTGCAACGTATGCTTTTTCATCATGTGTTTTAATAGTCAGTATGAAAATTCCAAGGAGCATACGTTCTTTTTTATTTCAAAAACAAGCGCCCAGGTGTTTAAACGGTTCAGCATGCCGTCTTTGGAGAAAATCTTTACACAGTCATGCTGGTCAGGTGATGGCGATGAGTTCACTTTATGTGCGCATTATTGTTGATTCGCAAATCTGTGTATCGCAGTCTACAAGTGAAATAATTTGATTATCGTATAGTACTGTAGAAGACTAAGTTATCTGTGTCGATTCGTCGCAATGCGGTATGATCCCTCGCACACGGTTTTCGCACCTCTGGGGAACATAACCCCTTTGCGGCCAAGGCAGCACTCCCATTCAGTTTTTAAGATCATGGTTTTGTGGTAGCGACAAAAATATAGATGTGTCGTAAAATTTGAATCGCTAGATAGAACAGTTGCGACAACAATTGCAGACGATGCTTGTTGAGAACACACGCCCGCTTCGATGCGAATTCTCAGCAGAGAGTCTAGCTCACGGACCTAATTTACATATATACGAGGCGTAAATCTCGTTTTGAAGCATGCGCTGCGTTTGCCACGCCGTGTACGTGGTAGATGTGAATTTTTTTCACTGACAACCGAGGCCGCGTAGAAACATTCAGTCGAGGTAATGTCTATGTATGTGCGCTAAAACTGCTTCAGGCCATTACAAACTTTATCGATTAGTATAAATGCGCTGTAATTCGTTTAAGGAGACGTAAAGACAGTAATCATAATAATAAATAATCGCTAGACTGCTTAAATCTATAGCGAAAATGCTACGAGACCTGGTAACAAAATGCGTTAGAGCGTGAGCCGTACTGACGTGCGAGATGAGAAACAAAGTGGGCGGCCTTCCGTTACTAATGATGACCTGGCGAAGAGAGGTGATGAAAAGGTGTATACAGTTTCAGCATTATCTAACAACTTCACTTTAAAAGCATCTCATTATCGATAGAAAGTATGTTAAATTGAAAATCAGGGCTTAATTTAAATCAAGTTTTAAAAAGAGCCGTGTTTGCATCGGTAAAACGGTACTTGCTTTTATCTAACAGAATAGTGAACACAGGGTTGTAAATGATGGTCATACTCGTAGTGTTGCCTGTTGTATTAACTAAAAGCCAAAGTTTAAGAAGACATGCGTTCAACTCTACATTGAATTCGCGGTTCTTGGCTTTCGCGGCTTCTAATTTATTTAAAGTCAATGTCGCAGAAGACTAAAATCGGACATGGCGGACGCATAAGAAGCATAAAAAGCAAGGACAGGTAGCATATATGTAGATATCTATTCCCGACTATAGTTGCTGTGCATACAAGTAAGATTAATAATGTTGCCACTCCATTAAGTATAAACGTAGATAAGACACTCAACGTATTAACCATATATGAATGTGTGCACAAGTAAGATTTTTACACAATTTATTTCCGGTGAGCGGTGTTAAAATTTTTAATTACACTAATTATAATACAAATACATAATATTATTATAATGCGCCATTTATAATACATAATAATATTTTATTAATTAATATAAAACGTGTTTAAAGGAGCTTATCAGGCTAGAGTAGATTTGCAGGCCTGATTTAGAGAGACGACATGTGTATTTAGGTACACGCCCATGTCGAGCGAATGAAAAGTCGTGCAGCCGTAAGGTACCTTGCAGGTCTAGCTACGAGAGGGTTTTTATTAGTTTTCATTGTCTCTAAGGAGAGTTTCTAGTGAGAGCAAATCAAGGACCACCGTTGCCTAAGCGTCCAAAATAGTTGAAGGTTATGAAAAATGAAACCTCAAAGTAAGTAGATGTTAGCTCTGGTTTAGATTTAGCCTCAGTGTGAGGTCTGCATGGTCCATAGACAGCGATGCTTCTTTCTCTCAGACTCACAATCGTGAATTCGTCGATTTTCCAAACAGTATGTCTTCTAGACGGAGTTCTTTTTCTTTATTGTGTCGATCGCTATATATTTTACCGTTCGTACGATATTATCCTATCATTAGAACCAATGACTAAAAATGTCTAAAAAATTACAGCTTGAATTTTCAAATGCGTTTTACTTAAAAAAATTCAACTTTGTTTTTTTTTTGCAATAGCTTAGAATGTGCACTCGCTAGTTACGCTGGAATTTAGGCTGTTCATGATCTAAAGGGGGCCCCATTGAGCAGCAGCTGTAGCTGTTCTCGACCGTTTTTCTCATGTTTGATGTTGGGAATGCGTTGCTTACTCTAGGATGTGTGATGGCGACATACTAACTCGAACTGTTGTCGAGCAGCAATTGAGCTTTCAAGAGAGCACGCTTCTTAGAACGTTCTTAAAACGCTATGCACGTCACCTCGCCTGGAGCTTCCGCGAAATTGTGAATATTTTACCAGTAACGCCAGTTTAATAGCAGCCGAACTTGAAGTCTGTGTGTGACCATTTCTGTTTTATTCGTTCATAAATTGTACGGCGCACGTTTGTGCTATTATTTATAACTAGAACTTTGCTGAACGCCGAAGCTACAGCTATAATTTTAATAGAGCTCAGGCGGTCGTTGTGAAACTTGTTGAAGACTGTTTAATCGTACGGTACTTTAATAAAAACACAGTTATATATAAAAATATAATATATATATATTTTTATTATATTTAGATGTGACCCTAGTAAACACTAGAAAAAGAAGAGAAACCTAAAAAGAAAACAAGCTTCTCCAAGTGTGTTTGCTTGCAGCTCGACGGACCAGCCCGCTGGTGCAGCGAACTAAAGTAAAGTGCCAAAGCGAACCTAAAGGTACCTGAACTGTAAAAGTATTCCTGAGGTTTCTTTTACAGAAGACAATATTTATGGTCGTTTGTGCGACAATACTATTTATCAAATATGTTGCTTGGCAAAAGAACGCTACTATATAAAACTTGTCAAATATGTTCCTGTTTTCATGCTTGTAAATAACTGTGGATATCATATATACAGTAGCTTTACCTAGCAGCTCAATCATATAAGGTTTATTATCATTTTACATTAAAGTTACTTAATATATATTTTGGAAGCTTCGACAGTTTTTTACAATACAAGATCATTTCTTTTTGAACTCTTCTCTGGACGTCCGTGAGTCTGCAGCGGTGAATGCCGAACTAAACCTTAAGAATATAAAACGCAACGTTATATATATATATATATATATATATATATATATATTATATATATATATATACATATATACTAGAATTAAGCGTACGAGTACATGAGCATTTATCCAGAAGTGTCTTAATGATGCCTCAAAACTAAAACGATATATTAATTTTACGACAAGGATATATGTTTGCTGCAGCGTATTCAGGACAATTTTTAAGAGAGTTTCAAGAAGGTGCAACTTGACGCGTGACAAAGTCGTACTCCCAAGTGTCGCGGAGTAACCAGCGTCGTGTTGACTACCGCGTTTTTAAATATCTTATACGCAATGATCAGATTATAAGTTTTACCACGTGCGATCAAACAGCCTACGGAGTCGCGGTTCCATTCACCGCACGAGATAGCCAATGTGGCAGTCGTTAACCACTCATTTGTTTGGCGAACAGCTCGCCTTGCCCGCGAATGCGAGCAATTCATTTCCATTGTTCAACCCCTTTTTTAAATAAAGGAGACATTTGTATTGTATTGTATTGTAACAGTGAAACTCCTTCTTTTCTAATGATAATTGAAATTATGCAGTTTTTCCCAGTTGATTGCGATAGTCTTTCGCGTAAGTCCGTGATTCACTGAGATTATCTTCTACCATAGCATTTGATAGGCCCATATCATATATCACGGGCGATATGTTTGTGACCTTCCTTAGTGACCTTCCTTAGAAAAGAATCCTCAGAAAGTGGTAAGGTTACGCGGATAACAATGATTAAGTCTTGTGCGAGACTCTGATAAGTGGACCTGAGGCGTGTGAAGCATGTGCAAGCCTATAGGAGATTCAGCAGTGATGACATAGCATACAAAGGGGGGAGGGGCATGGGGTGGCATACAAGAACGCGTAGCAACTATAAATGGTGAGCCGAAAACAGATGCTTAAAGACGTTTTACACTGTATATATATATATATATCCCGGAAATAGTGCCACTCAAATAGAGTCGTTCGTTTGTCCACCCGCCGCCGTCCTCCCCTATCGACGAACGGAGGGTTTGCTCAATTAATTTGTTGAAGGCGCATTTATCAGCCCTTGAGCAGTGGAGTTCTAATTCAGACCCGATCCAGGGAAATGGAGATAGAGAATGATAGGGAAGAAGAAGAAGAAGTAGAGAAAGATAGAGAGACCAATAGACCGATATAGGAAACGTTGGAGAGCAGTGACGACCGTCTTGTTTCGTCCCCTACGCACCTAAGTCACCGACGCGTGACCGGATGACAGCCAAGTTGTTCAGACGAGTCTGCCGATCGGCCTGTGCCGAGACCAGGATAGCGGACTTCGCTCAATTATTATACTACAACGACTACTACTACTACGACTCGTGACTCTGGCACGACTTCGACGAGCCTTCAGCGAAGGCGACAATTTTGACCGAATGTGTCCGGTTGACACGCTTCGCCGAACGCGGGTTCCACGCTTGCCCACTGTTCCCTCGACCATGTTTAACTGAGAGCGCCCTCAACCCAGTGTGCGAGTTGGAGGGATAGGAATGGATAGCCACTGGCGGTCCCGAGCGGCATAGACGTACCTACCCCTGCGCTTAGCTACCAAAATCAGTTGGCCCGTGCTGAAAATGATGGCATTCAAAGTCTGTCAAAGACTGCGTCTGAATTACGTTCGCCATTGCATACACTCTCACACACACACACACTCGGCAATGCATAGACCATCTTTGCTCGAACATTCTCGAACGGCCAGCAATGATGTGAAACTTAGAAAACGCGTGTGCCGAGCAGTTCTTCTCCTTGAACTCTAAATCGTCATCCGCTTGTTTTCCGCTGCTTTCAAAAAAATCGCTTCCCGTCTTATCAAGAGGGCAGTCGAACGCGTGAGATCAACGTGGCACCTCAACGATGTCGACCATAGTAGCCATGTTGATAAGTTGCTCGTTAGCGGAATTAGACTAGAACATTTAGAATACTGCGGCTTGGCATAGCTGATCATACGTTGTTTGCAGTAATCACTGGGCTGCTTAAAGCACAATCTGCAAACATTAGATATCATAGGCAGCAGGTAAGTCGAAATACGCAGAGCGTATGCCCCGATCTCGTTGTTTCAATGCCACTCGTGGAGACAGCAAAGTGTAGCTTGTCCAGGGCGGCTCTGCTTACATTTAAATTTCGAAGGGTTCGTTTTATTCTTCTTGTGTTGTTTATACACGCACAGACATCTGTAGTCGCCTAGAAGATCTTTCATTGCAGAAGGAATATGGTAATTAAATTCAAATTGCAGCATAGCCCAGCGCTACTTAAGTTTTTCGTTGTTTCTTCGAAAATCTGGATTGACCCGGTTGAGGTGCGCTCTAGATTTAACGGCCTTCATTTGATGTAGATTGGTCTCGCTTGGTGCCGTCTTCTTTTCTTGACGGCAAATTTGTTTATATTCAGTAGCTCCTTACTGAGCTTAAAATTTCCAGAGTTACGCACGTTTAATAATAGATTAACAATTAAGGGCATTTCACAGTTAAGGCTATTGCCCGTTTCTGCACCTATCTAAAGAGATATTAGATGCTACCGCTGCATAAAAGTGTCTGATGCAGGTAACAATACACTATGAAAAGTTACATGCAATTTAGACTTCTAAAAAAAGGTTTAAGACTAGAGAAAAAATATAGAGACGATAAAATAATGAACTAATAAAAAAGCAACCTTCTTAAAAATGTTTTAATTTTAGCAGACGATCCTGTCTTAATTATGACTGGGGTGTTACACGGGCGCAGCAAAGGCTAGACCTGTGTCTGTCGCGTGGTACTAATTTGAAGTAGAACGTGCTGGGTGGTCAGCACGGTCTTATCTATATATATATATATATATATATAAATCGATTGAATAATGCTACTAAAGAACGGTTGTTTGTGAGTAGCATACATCGCGGATTTTAAAGATACGCAATAATATATTATAGCGATAGACTCAACTCTAGTGCTATAACAAAGAGTTGGCTATAGTCCAGGAATAATTTGTGCAATCTCCATAGGAACATTTTATATACGCAAACATTGCGACACTGTCGTAGCCGGGCATCATCGATGTCATTGCACCTATTTCGTCAAGCAGCCAGTCTTCGAGTTCAGCGTGGTCGCTGTTAAAACGCTATTTATTATTAATAAATAGCGATACCGACAAGACCCAACACGACAGAAAATCGATTTACTACAAGTAAATGAAACATATAGTCATAATGACTAATTAATATGTTAATAACAACAGGGAAATTCAAAGAAAAAAATAAAGTAAACCATGCAGCTCCTAATCAGGATTAGGCGATGAAGTGGAATCTGGTCATGAAGACATGAGCCGGCGTCTCACCCAAGTGTTCAGTGACGACTGCTGTTTCCAACAGTACCTATTCCGCCTTCGGAGGGCAATGTACTGGTCTGGGTGCTGTGCGACAGTGGAGGGAAGGGCACTGCATAGCATAATTAGTTCGTATGCGAAAGTTTTGTATCCGATAGTTACGCTCCACCATTCTGGAGGACAGCCAATTCGTTCAACACGTAATCACGATGAAGGAAGAACACGCAGAGCGGCAAATGAGAGAGCTCCGTAGGGTATGACCAGGAGTTACCGGCCTACTTCCATCCACTAAGGGTATTAGCAAATGAGGCACTGCATGCATTACCGAATAGCACAGATCTATAGATGTTTTTGTTTATTAGGAATTGCACCGACGCGGCCATAAACAGTAAGTTTTTTTTTTATGAGTTTCGCACCTGCAGCCAATAATATGCGAACGCATGTGCGCAAATGCATGTCTCTCTCTCTGAAAACAAAACAAAAGATAAACAACGAGGTATATTAACCGCATTTGCATACGTGAGTAAGCTTGCATATGGTCGCCTCTATGCCAACTCGCACTCTACAGAAAATTCTCCAGAGACGTCAATTCTTCTCATAGTCTCGCTAGGCGCTCGATAGGTGTGCACCGCGCGGAATTACGTTTGCGCCGCTCTATGACTGCATTCTTCTTGACGTTGCAAAAACCTTCGTAGGCGAGTTACGCATCGGGCACGGCGGGGTACCTTCCGAACGTGGCAAAAAGTCCGCGCCGTTTGCAGTTCTATTGTTAGCTGGTTGCCTGTCGTCAGAACAGCATTGATAAACAACAATGTCTAACGCGTCGTTGTCGTGTCATGAGGAAACCAGCCGGCCGGGCGTAGCGCCATTTCACGCTATGCCTAGTTTCAGCTTACCGATTAACGGTACGTATCTTTCACATCGATTTAGGCTCGTATCGTTCACATGGATAGATCGGGCCACAAAGTTCATCAACGATCATTTACGCTCGGTCGTCGATGCTCCTATGCAAGCACACGTGCGAGCAGCAGTACCTCATTTGCGCCGCGCACATGTGAGAACGAGAGAGAAACAGAGTGCACAGCACGCAGCGTTGGCGTAATTAATGTTAAATGAAGGTTTCGTGTCGTCTGTCGCCGTATATATATATATATATATATATATATATATATATATACATATGTAGGTACGTGTGTATATATATATATATATATATGTGTGTCCAGCCTCACTGTTGGCGTATTGTTATGTTCAACGGCAGCAAACAGGCAGAAATAATAGCAGTCTTCATTGCTAATACTGGTGCTGCTGCTGCAGGCACTACTTGCCCGGTGGTCGTTTATGTCGTTGTTCTGATAGACCGACGCGCAGTAGATAACGCGCCCGCTGTCGCTCTTGTCGAACAGCTGTGCCGCTATCGGATATAGCCGAGCTAGGTCCCGTGTTGTACACGTGTACATGTGAACACACTCGCAAGGCCGATGCAGCCCGACGACGACGACAACGACGATGATGATGATGATGATACGGGAAAAGGTAACCCTCCCTGCTTGTACAGCCGTTGCGTCCTGTGTCTGCTCTGCAGCGCCATTTGCAGCTCGTTGCAGCCTGACCGGTCCTGGTCCCGGTCCCGGTCCCGGTGGTCGTCGCTGTTGAGTCGCACCGAAACGCTACGAGACCCATTTTGCTCGGTGGTTCCACTCGGCACTCCCTGCTCGGCACTGGTTGGGGCGTTTTCAGTCCATCCGCCGATCTGGCTAGCTTGTGTAACACTGCTGCGCAATGATGATGCTGATAAGGAGGCTACAAGCGTGCCAGCTCTGCTGTTGCACTCCGCCGCCGCCGGCCAAATGATTCAATGAAGGTAACGACTGCTGCAAGCGTCTTCTTGCGTCCTGATATGGGCGTTGTCATACACAAGCTATTGGCAGGTGGTGGTTGCCTTTACACCTAGAAGGCATCTCGTATCGACATAGAAGACACAAATTAAGCATTCGACTAAATAGGGCACGTTTCGAAAGCACGACAAGTCAATTAGTCTAACAAGGTATTGCTGCTTGCACTAACGAGATGCTATCTCTGATGGCAAAACACACTCATGGGCGTCCCTAATATAAAGCGCCTTATTTGTTAGTGGCGCTCGTTTGCCACACCGCTGTCATAAACAGACAGACAGAATAGACAGATACCCTAACGACTCCACCTTCGTAAACAGATATCATCATGACCTGGCACTCGAACACCCTTATACATTGCTACGGTTTTTTTTTCGGTTATCTAGCATTACGTTTCCGTTACTGGCGGATTATTACTATCTCTGATAATTATCTCTTTTCCGTGAATCGAAGTTCTACGCAGCCCAGGTAGAAGAACTCTTGGGTCTGCTACGGTAGGTATAAGCTTGCGTCATTTGCAGAGCCCGGTGGCGTGTTGCGTTCGCGTGTACACGAGACACATAAGTGCACGGGATCGATGTCTACCATTGTACATTTGTATTCATGGGGTCAGTTTTACAAAGCAATGCGAAAGCAAACGGTTGTGGACAGTAAATGTTGGCTGACAGTGAGCCAGAATTTTTAAAGCCTATGTTATTTACAATATTACCATATACCTGCAAGAAGTACATTGGTTTTGGGCTCAATCATTAAATGCTAGTTTGGTACTTGGAAGCCACAGGTATTCTCTCCTCAGCAACTCTGTATGTTTTCTACGACAACACTTCAATCTTCATTTGAACGTTTCGTTGGAATGTCTGATTCATATTTATATTAAAAGTGATTAGTTAATCTTTGAAAGTATTTTTGTTCTCTCCAAAACAGCTCCCAGCAGCTGCAAAACAATAATGCTACCTTCTTTTGCACTCTTCAAAAAAAAAATTGGAGGCGTGTTTCGGAATCGAATTGATTTGCTCCTGCGAATTTCTCTATATCTCATCTATAATTTCGAAACTTTGTCACCTCAACTTATTTTTATTTCCGTGGGAATAGTTAAAAGTCGCACGAAGCCAGGTCCGGGGAATAGGAATGTTGCGGAAATATAAAATCGAATTGATTTGCTCCTGCGAATTTCTCTTTATCCCCTTCATAATCTCGAAACGTTGTCACCTCAACTTATTTTTATCCGTGGGAAAAGTTGCAAGTCGCATGAAGCCAGGTCCGGGGAGTAGGAAATTTGTGGAAAATTTAACTAAATAATCCGAAATCAGTAATCAGAGTGTGTGCCGGTTTGTCGTCGTAATAGAGAATCCAAAAGTTGTTTGTCCAGAGTTCACACCTCTTGCGGCCGACGCTTTCGCCTAATCTTAGAATTTCGCTGTAGCATTCCTTACTGACCGTAGAACCAAATGTAAAATTGGGGAGGATGATTTTATTGTAGTCGAAAAAAGCAGTAAAAGAACCTTGGTGTTGAATCTGCTCTGTCTGAATTTCGTCGATCGATTCTCTCCTTGAAAACATGCTGAAAGGATTGGGCTTTGATCTCGACGTCGACTCGAATCCTGTATTCTTTGTCTGAAGCGATCCTGGATCTTGTGCTATTGCCCTAAGACTTTATTTAGACCCACAAATTATGGTTGCTTAGAAAGGACACACGAGGAGAACGCCAGAACATACGTCAAGTGCAAATTAGCCCATAATTACCACAACTATTACGATTTTCCCTTGCAGACTTGGTTTTCTGAGCCATGTTGACTGCCGTAAGACCATTCGCCTACCCTTTGGGGCTTTTGACCTTATCGCGTGGGACGCTGCAGTTCAGTAAGTTCCCCGCGGGAAGTTTAATCTATTATATGAGTCAATACTAGAGCTCTGTTCTGTCCCGTCGATGTCCTATAATGTTGCCAATAAGTGCAGGCTCAGTCGTTATCTGGAGCCGTTAACCGACGCTGATTCCAATGATTAATAATAATAGAGGCTTTTTATCACGTTGAGGTCTGTCGGCTGCAGAGTCTATGGAATGTGCTTGCTGGAAAAATGACGTGACATTCAAAACGCAATCGGTCCCATATTGACGCCAGTAATATCTACGTCACAAGGGACGTAAAGATAAATATGAATAAAGGAAAGGCAGGGTTCTTTTTTGTTGAGAACCCCCGCCACGCTTGTCACGCAGATTACCCCCATGGGCTGGTGTTTTCAAGGTGCGTTGCCGCCGGCAAATCATCTCGCTTTGTTCGCAATAGTTTGCCACGCGACAATGCCGTAACCCCCTCGTCGTGGCGTTTCGGTATCTCGTCGGCGTACGCACGTGTATTGTATGCGCATAGCGTCAGCCAACGAGACGGATCGAGGAAAACCGATTTCGAGCACGATTCGAACTCTCATAGTGCCCTGTCACCGACCGAAACACACTGATAAGATCTACTGGCGATTTATAAAAGTGACGTGCATGACGCACATTCCATCTGCCATCATGGAGCATCGCGTGTCTCAAAACAGGTGGGTGTGCTTTGAATAAATATGTGTTAGTTTATGTGTGCTAAATGTAAGCTCGTGCTCTATTCATAATCATCAACCGGCACGCTACGATATACGCTACAATGTAATAGTTAGGAGCATGGCAGACAAACTTGATTCTAATCATAAAATCATTTAAATTGCGTATTGTAGAGGTCTCGACAAAATCGAATGCCACACTAGCTGCATGCATATAACAAATAGTCAGAGAGTGCTAGTCAATTAATCCAGTATTCGCAGTCGAAGGCTTCCGAGAGGCTCTATATGCTTATCTTTCTATCGCATATATGTATATTGCTATTATAAGAGCCATATTAATTATGTTTCAACCAGTGGGACATCAACTTATTTTTACCAATGCACTTTAGGCCACCCTAGTTCTATTTTACATATCGCGTTTACGTATGTGTTTAATATAGGCGTTTTCTAACACATTTTAGCAAATATTAGCAAACACTTATACTCACGTATACTATAGGCTAATAGCGAGTTCTACTGAATTACTATTAAAAAGGTTACATTCGTAAGACACATGTCGGATCGACGATGCGCCTCCTAGCGCCAGAGTTGGTGGCCATCGTCTCACCTAAGATATATATATATATATATATATATATTGGCGGAGGCGAATAAATGCAGAAAGTACGCCAGTATAATCTACTCCTACGACTTTCGGCCGCTGGCATTCGAGACACTGGGGAAACCCGACCCGAAGACGCACGAACTTATTCAACGTGTCGGCAAGGCGCGCAATCGTTCGACAAGGGACGCTAGAGCTGTCGAGTACCTGCACCAGAGACTGTCGCTAGACATTCAACGGGGTAACGCTGCCTCTGTGCGTAGAACTCTGCTAGACTGGACACGCCCGAATCTGGAGGATATGTGACGTTTTCACTTATTTTACCCGGTGTACACGTTCATAAGGAGACAATTGTTACCTCTTACATATAAGCAAATAAATCTGTAATTATTTGGGAATTAACACTATATATATATATATAAATACATATATATATATATATATATATATATATATATATATATATATATATATATATATATATATATTATGGGACCGTCGTCTCCATAGAATAAATATATCAAAATTCAATAATTCCTCATTGAGTTTAAAATTTCCATAATTACACATTTTCAACAATTGTAATAATTAAGGGCATTTTGCAAAAGGCTATCGCACGTGCCTGACGCCGATATATATGTATATATGTATATATATATATATATATATATATATATATACATATACATATAATATATATATATATATATATATATATGTATATATATATATATATATATATATATATTTATATACATATAAATATATATATATATATATATATATATATATATATACATATATATAAATATATATATATATATACAGCAAACATCGCAAAAAATGTATGAATGAATGAAAATGTAAACATTACAAGACGTATCTGACTAACCGCTCACTTATTGTTCTAAAATTGCGCTCTAATGAGCAGTGTTGTTCTTTTATATCGACGTGTCGAAAGGGATGCGACACGGCAGCGGTTGCATTTAACACGCGCCGCACACACTTGGAAATATGGGTCGACCTGACGTTAGCTCGGGTTTCGACGCTCCGTCGACCCGCATTGGCATTCTATTGTCTTTCTGCGCGTTATTTTGTCTCTGTAGATATACCTTAGGGGCACAGCGATTGCGGGGAGTGGCAATTCAACCAGCCGGCCTGCCGGCTTCGCAGCAGAAGCTCCGCCTCTCACAGCAAGACAGCACCAAATCGCCGTTGTTGTGGCCGTTCGGTGGAATTTCGTTTCAAGCTACCTTTCTCTCTTTATATATATGCATATGTATATATCTCTCTCCTTCTTCCCTATCTCCCTTTTATTATCTTTCTCTCTATCGCTCTACTAATGCATATATCTATGTATCTATCAATTGCTTCGGAAACTATTCCGAGAGCCAGACGACAAGGCGAACGGTGCCTAGTGCCTATGGCCGCCGAAGTAAGCTTCCTTTCGAGGCGTGCGATACTCTATGCTCACCGTTGTGCTGCCGCTGGTACTGCTATCGCAAGCAGAATTCATCGTCCCAAGCCTAGAAGGACAAATTGCCTAGAAGAGGAAAAGTGCGGCGGAGGAGGAAATTTGCGTCTTTCAGGCCGCGCTACTACTGCTACTATAACTATTACTACTCTCGTTGTTACTACTACGACTACGACAACGATCGCTCTTACTGGAAGGGGAAAGGAGAAGACGAGAAGGATGCGGAAAGGTCGACGCCAAGAGACAAAATTCCCGAAGGGGTCGAAGGTTCGGGACGCTTTGCTTCGTTGTCGTCGTCGTCGCCGCCGCCGCACGCAGCCCACGGGGGTGGCACGCACGGGATCGAGGTCGAGGCGAAGCCGCGCCATATCGACTACAGAACGCAAAACCACCGCCCCAGCCCGTTGAAGCCGAAGAAACGTCTTCCTGCGTTGCCTGCGTGGCGGGCTCTCCATCACTCCCTAAGAGGCAGAACGACAAAGACGAACAACGTGGTACGCTCCCTCTTCGGCTGGGCTGGGCTTGGCTCGCGGCCACTGGCGCCCACGACCAGAAAACGCTGCCTGCTCCCATCGGGGCCAGCGCGGCATTCGGATAGATAGGGCGAAGTCTGCGGCCGCATCTGCCTCGTACTGTTTCCTATCTTGCCGACGTCGGCAGCAAATGATAACGGAGCAGCACAGGGACAAATCGTGGCAGATTTTCGCCCGTTAACGATGTCGATATTCAGTTGACTCTTCTTTCTATTTGTTCTCCTTCGTCGTTTTTTCTTCCTCTCTTTTTACGTTTTCCTGTCTCTCTCTCTTCTGTTGTTTATGCTCGTGTTATCGCTATCTTTTAGTTGCTGCGATTGTTTCTCTTTCGTAGCCGCCGAAGAAGTGGCAGTAGCCGCGGAGGGGCATGTTTGGTTGAATCATCACTGTTGTGTCACTGTCATTCAAGGGAATAAGGCAAGCCAATTCAGCCAATCCCTTCTCAGCGGATCAGCGCATTTGACCTTTCTGCATAATTGAATAACGTTAGCAGCTATTGATGCTAGTTGAGGAGGCCAACTTTTGGCCACATCCCGTCGCTGCTGCTGCCTACCACCATCATCTTCTTTTTCATCCGTCCTAGGTCCTTTCGTTTCTATAACTTTCTTACGTTCTTTCTCTCTCTATAACTGACTGTTTTTCTGCCCGCCTTTTCTCCATTTTCGTCTTTTCCTCCCAAATCAACGAATCAATGATGGCGAATCATGGCCAATGAGCCGCAGCCGCCTATATCTGCTGATGGCCACCATAATGGATTTCGCCAACTCGTCCTTCTTTTGACTGACGTCGAAGCCTGCTAGCCAGACGTACCAAGTGCACTCGATGCTCATTGGCATATTTTCAGAGCTTTCCCACGATGCTCACTTGATGGCTTTTTCGTAAAACTTGCAAGATTTCGTTCAGGGAGTTTTATTCTGGCTATTTATTCCTTCTCAGGAGCTAAAATCTTTCGGTTCAACGATCAAGCGCTCATTTATCGATTTTATATTGTAGGGAAACGCAAGTTAATAAGAGTGTCGTTGTGGAAATAATTGTTTATGTACTATTCTAGTGGGCGGTAACCGTAACAGTTATTTGCTAGCGTTGCTATGCGTTTATACGGCAATGGGCAATCATTATGCTGGGAAAACTAGGCTCATTATACGTAGCTATGCGATGTTGGGGCGCGTAGCTTCTGTATATGAGATTGTTTTACCTTCTCGATAAAGAATAAAATAAGAAAATTAATATTCTCATTTATCTATCATTATGTTTGCTCAATTAATACAAATGTGAACAACATTTTGTGTGAACATCAGCCTGATCCTTATGATTCACTAGCCCCGGCTGTGGCGCCCGCAATGGAAGCTGCATCCCCTCCACAGAAATCCAAGACAGTATTTGCCGAACAGGCTGTGTTTCGTGTCGATCTGCCGTAACTGTGGCGACTGGTTTAACCCCGCTGGTGCGTAGCATATTTCTTATCAATTCACTTAACAAGCAAATCTATAGCCTGCTTTGCTTTAAAAGGGTTTTTGGTGAAAATACAAATATGGTTCGCATACATGACCAATTCATTCATCTTGTTCGTTCTAGCTCATCTTTTGCGGCAAATTCCCTTACATATTTGAGAAGGGCTGATATGGCCTAAGACTGAAGCCATTGCCTTTGACTTCACCAGTTGACCCTATATTCCAGACCACTGTCAACAATTCTCCTATCCTTGGGGGTGTCGACTTCCTTTGTCGTAACCAAACCAATCCTTATCATTAGGCCTGACGAACGTTTTAACAATCTGTAAGTTCTGCGACTAAACGGCCCGCAAGTTGCAGCTCTACACGGCCTATCTTCTTACAACGGATATTTTGCATTTACCCCTTCAGAACGTGATGGTTTGCCACATAAAAACAGTCTCCCTGTGGCACACGCGTTGCCTGTGCACGGTCCAACATGGTCAAAACATTAATTATTACGGCAACAACAGCATCATCATGCCAACTGCAGCCTGCGTTATACCATTACTGGTTAACAGTAACAGATTCAGTAGCCCTGTTAGAATGGCGGGGCAAGGAGAGAGCCACTGAATCGTGAACGCCAAGACGGAGAGGCGTCTCCGTCCAGAAGGCCCTGAAAAGTATGAACGATGTTTGTTTAGCATCTGTACGGTTTGCTAGCGCCAAACAAGCGCTGATGGTTGTGGCTGTCTTTGCGTGTCGTGGCCACGCAGAGATTACTGGATTCTACTAGAGATCCTATTACAAATACTACTACTACTACTACTACTACTATTACTACGACTACTACTGCTACTAAACTGCTACGTCATGGTTTCGAATACGGCCCTGTCGCGGGCCGCAGGGCGAGAACGCCGTGCAGCATTTACCACCGTTGACGGTTCGTGGTGGCAGGACGGTGCAACAGCCGAATTGATCGCTCGCTCAACTGGTAGCGACTGGCCGCATTGCCTAGTAGCCGTGGCAGGAGCACAGGAGACTAACTCCTCCTACAAGCGACGCAATTGCTTGGAAAGCTGCTGACGACCCATCGCGGGCTTAAGGCCGGCCCGGCCCGGCCTACCTTTCATGGTCCCTTTGGGAGACTAATTGATATCGTCGTCCGTTTACCCTCTCGGGCTCACGGCATTCCTGATGATGTCGGCGTCGTCGTCGTTGTTGTTGTTGTTGCTGTTGCCATGAAGGTTTCTCTCTCAGAAACGTGATTCGGTATTCGCCTCTCTTCCTCGTTCAATAAGTCTACTACCATCTCAAACCTTCTCGCTCTCGCAGTTTTCTTGTTTGCAAACCTTTTTCACTACTGCCTTGCGCTACTGGTAGTCACTTACCCTAGCGACCGCACGTCTGGCTCACTAGTTACTATAACTAGCGGAAGAGCGACGAATTGCAAGACCATGCCTGCGAAACAGCTTTGCGTTTAGGGCACTGGTTTGGTCAAGGCGAAATTAATGAACGTATGAGTGAGTGAGTGAATGCAAACGTGTTGCATGAAGTGAGTTTACCCGTGTGAGACTGCTCCTCTCGCTGTGCACTCGGGTCTCGCGTCAACCATTCGGTGACTCTATTCGCTGTTCCTCAGCACACGCTCTACTCGATACTGTGTGTGTGTGGAGGTAGTCAGTCTCTCCGCCTGCTGGTGGTCCGCCGTCGGACAGCGATTGCAGAAGTTGCCGTCAACACGTATTACGTCCGTCTGAATTGGTGGCGTTGGTCACCAATTCAGTACGCCTACACATTGTCACTTAGCCATCATAAGCACACGGGCCCGACTCGATCTAGAGCGGCAGGAGAGCTGCCAGCCAGCTTCTCATAGGTGCTCCCCGATCATGTCAATGTATTTACATGTATATATATATATATGCATATACATATATATATATATATATATATATATATATATATATATATATATATATGCATATATATATATATATATATATATATATATATGCATATATATATATATATATATATATATATATAAGTGTGCATTTACGTCGTGAATATGGCTGCGTGCACTCCACGTCGCGACGTCATCGTGCAAGAATTTCCTGCCCCCCATCCGAACGGCTGAACGCTGACAATGGCGGCGGCAAATGAACAGACACACAGACAAACAGCGTTGTGATGTTGTGTATAGCCGCTAATGACCGAGCACGCACTCAGTAGTTCCCCCCACCCGTGGATACCCCGGAACCCCCGCAACGTGCTACGAGAACAGCATTCGATTTGTTGTGTATTGTTGTTGCTGGTGTCGTTGATGTTGTGCAATGTTGTGTTTCCTCTTGTTGTTATTGCTAGCAGTAGCGGCCGCAGCTGCAGTCGTACTCAGTCGGCCCGTCGGTAATGAGAGTAAAGTCACTCGCCTGCCGCCAAATGATCTCGTGTATAGCAGAAGCAGATCTTAATTAATTAATAGAAATGGTCCGCGTGAACCGCGCGTGTCCGCGCAGACTGGCAACTGGCGAGGTTAAGCAAGTAATTAAGGGGGTTGTATAGGCAACAAATGGTTGCAGCTCTTGATGACTTTCTCTCTGAATGAAGGTGGTGAGTCGTTCGTAGTCGTCTGACCCAGTTAACATTCTTCTATTGATTTCCGGCTACATGGACAGGTATGTCGAGCAAATAAACGATGATTCTACACGGTAAGCAATAAAAAAGACTCACAAAAGAAAACACGTTTAGGGTTAACGCTAATGGACACCTTTGGAGACCCGAAGTATAATTGCCTGAGCTCCAATGTGTGATTTGTGTGTGTTTAGCGTGTTGTTGCTAAAAGAAGCGGCGTTAAATATAATAGCGAAGACTAGATGCTTAGAGCAGCATTCGGTGTATTATGCACTCAATGCGAGCAGTTGCTGAATAGGGGCAACTACGATAAAGTAATCAAGCGGAATATGACCCCATAATGGCTAACTGAATACAGTGTGCAACAACAAAATAGGAATTGTAGTAACATTAGGAGTTTGTGTCTAAATGCGAACAATTAGCTAAAGGAAAACTATACGCCGAGCGTTTTCTGGCGTTTATTATGAACACAGCTCGCCGGTTGTGTTAGTTATGTAGAATAGTGGGCAGGTGGAAGCCCACCATTCTACGTCCACTATATACGTATGTTTTACATAGCTACGTATACTTATGTGTGTATATATATATATATATATATATATATATATATATATATATATATATAGCTAACATAGGCATACTTATACAAATAGGTACTCTAAATTACCACTTTTTCGGCAAAATACAGAGTGTCAAATGCGTCCACGTACGTATTTCCCAGTTACAGTATATTTACGTGTAGTTACTTTCAGATAGATGCCATGATTTCTATTCACTTATTAATGTGTTCACCTGATAGACAACACCGTAGTATAGACACACCTGACATATAGTATATAAATTAAATATAAACTAGCACAACAATATTTTAATAGGTTGCGCATATGAGTTTTGGTTATGCGATCTTTATACAGTGCAATGGCTATCGTAAATCCGTTGCATCACACAACCAATAGACCTTGGCACTTAAAATCAAGCACTTAGTAATTAGCGATTTGGTAATCCACTATGGCAGGTTTACCAAGCTTTCTAAGAAATGTACTAGAAGGCAGCGAGTGACATGATATTCCTTGCAGGTTGCGCCAGAACTGGGAGACCTGCAACAATCTTTGGGTTATGGAAACCCGGTACTCTGCAGAGAAACTAAAAAATTCCATGTACCAACAAAGCCGATCACAATATGACAATTTTGACGATTCGTTCTCTTCCATGCGCTATTATTTATAACTTCAGTATTGCAGAAGTTCACGTCGATCTCCGCAAACCGTTGATCCCACTTTGTGATGTAGCCAGTGTTTGTTGGCGTAGGTCGCGGGGAACTGGAAACGTCGGAGAAAGTACTCGACGATTAAGGAAGATTCTGCTAGAAGATGCACCAGGCATATCTTGAAGTCGAACAATCTAAGAGCTGTCGCTAAGGGCCAGCTGTGAGGGGATTAATCATTATCATGCTACTATAATAGCCTTTCTACACCTCATGCATATGTACTGGTTAAGAACAAGCTGTCGGTACCATGAATGCCGTAACTGCGTTAGACTAACCAGCTTTCGGGCCACTACAATCAGTAAACGCTCATCTTTATATGTTATGAAGTATTGGCATTAAAAGTCTTGCTTGGACAATGTCTGCCCAGGTTTTGGCCAAAGTTTGATTCTCGTTTATTGCAACGTGAGTTTAGTTTTCGTTAAATATTACAGTTCTGAAACCTGGGTAGCCTAACTATCGTTAGCTCGTTAAACAAAACAAGCAAGTTGGCTAACACTTTAAGTGGGGAAAAGAATATCTCTCTTTTCTTTCAGTGTTGTACAGTGTTGTGTGTGTGTGTGGTTAGTGCCCGGTGTATCAGTGCATCATTAGATAGGCAGATTCGGCGTTTTTGGTCACCACCAAACACCAAAAACCGCTTTGTTTCTGTCTATGGCTATTGCTAATGTGTATGTATGTATCCCTAGGGATACATATATAGCATTGTAGTAGCCGCCGCCACCGCGGCCATCTTGGATAGCCGGCCAGTTGGTCACCACGTGGCCTCGTGGCAGAGAGCGGCATTCAAGAGGGAGTGTGTTGTGGGAGAAGTTGACGTGCACATTGCACATCGACAACGTGCAGGCGCGCACCCGGACCAACGTACGGGTGACGTCTGGCCCACACTCAGGTACGAGATAACGTACAGGGCGCGTAAGCCAACCTCACGTTCGCAAGCGTGTGTGCATATGAGCCGGCCAACGCGCATAGAGTGGTGACATACATATATATATTTATATATGTATGTAGCGCTCTGTGTTGTGAACCGACCATAAGTTAACAGCTGCGAACGAGTAACCGGCTTGCGTGTAGTAACAAGGGTGGCCTGTACTGATCGTTGCTTGTTACACACATCCCATGATCACTGTGCACTGGTAATATTATTATATTGTGTGCTACCTATATCTCACTAGATCATAGGGGGGCGGCACTGGTATTCGTTATACGTATACTATCCGCCCTGTAGAGCAATCTACTAGCAATACAATATATTAATAAGTGCTGCTACATATATACACACACGACAACCAGACACTGTGTTGATACATTGTGACAGTGTACGGTTTGGCACCGTGTGGTCAGGCTTGTTTTATTTGGCTGCTATAGAGCAATAGCCAACCACGCGTATCGGGCCCCGCCATCCACAACCCAATACGCTTCATCTACCACACCGTTTTTAACACCCACGGAACTACCGGATTTTATCCTGCTTTTAACTTCGCTTCCACAGAAGACGAAGAGCGAGATGGACTCCCGGAATCTCGCCTGCCCGATCTGCGACAGGAGATGCAAGACCGGTGCCGGCCTCTCGTCTCACATGCGTTCCCACAGCACACGGGTAGGCAACGAATCCACCAACACTCCTAGTTTAGTTAACTCGCTCATTCCCCCCCCCCCCCACCTAGTAATAACAATGACAACATAAATAATAGCTCCACCGCTCCCGATTCAGGCGCTCCCTTACCAACTAGCTCCCAACGACTAATTGCTGCTAATATTAATAATAATCGGCCGAATATTAATTCTCTATCGACTAGTAATAGCATTATAGCCGATTCTACTCCCCCTTCCCCCGTACAGGAGCCATCACCTATACCAAGCGGCTCCGGTGTCTCATTCAATAGCAGCGACAACCAATTAAATCATAATGCTATTGGTGTCGAGGCTAACACCCCCGGCACTAGTGGCATTACTCCCACAAACCCCCCTCCCCCTCGCAGGGTGTCCCCCTCTTCCCCCCCTCACGGTCCCTCCCCCCTAAATTTAATATGCCCAGTCGCTGACTGCTCTCGTAGTTTTCTCTCCAAATCCGGCCTAGCCATTCATGTGAGGCGGAAACATCCGATTCTCATGAATGAAGAGCTGAGCAGTCAACCTCCTCTTAAAAAGGCGCGCTGGGATCCCCAGGATCGTGAGCTATTAGCCTATTTAGAAGCCTCCCTAGTATCAGAGAATAGCGAAACTACACCCTGCGAGATCAATAAACTTTTAGTGTCTAAATTCCCTGATCGCACACTTGAGTCGATTAAACGCCAGCGGAAATCGGCAGCGTATAAGGCGCGAGTTAACGAGTTTGTTCACAAACGAACTCGTTCTCCGTCTGGCTCCGACGACGAGTCTGGCGATCCTTACCCCAAAAGGTACGACCTTGACTCACAGGAAACCAAGTTTCCTTCCCCAAAAGACGCTATCATAGCGCGAATACAAGCCCTCACAAACACGCTCCCCCCACACTCATCAACCACAGACCTAACCCACCTTGCAAATATAATTTGCCAAGGTGAGGCACACTCCCAAATACTAAACGACTTCCTACACAAACACATAAACGCAACAACACACCCGCGCACAGTTGTGACGCCCCCGTCCACTGATAGGGCGCTGCCAAAGCGTAAGCTGCGGCGGGAACACTACGCTATCACACAGAAATTATACAACAAAAACCGCTCCAAGTGTGCTCAAGGCATACTAGACGGTGTACGCCGAATAAACAACATGAATGACACGGAGGTTGTAGAGCATTGGGCTACTGCAATGACCCAACCCCCACCCCCGCCACTTACGCCAAACCCCTACATCCCCAACCCTGATCTCAACTGCGTTTCTACCCCTATCTCCCTCCTAGAAACGCAATCAGCTCTCCGAGGGACATCTAAAGCACTAGGCTTGGATGGGATTAAACTAGCATCCCTCCGTAAACTCCCCTTAGAGAATGTCTGCTGTCTCCTTAATATTCTATTCATTAGCGATGTTCCCCCCTGCCAACAAAAGGCTCGAGTAGCGTTCATCCCCAAGGTCACTGATGCCTCCTCCCCCAGTGACCTCCGACCCATCTCGATTAGCTCTTACTTACAAAGAACGCTTAATAAAATCCTTTCTAAACGTATCCAAAAATCTATTAAAATTCTCCCCACTCAACGAGCCTTCCTCCCATTCGATGGGACTTTCGAAAACCTGACGGTTCTCGATGGCATCATTCATGATGCCAAGTCCACAGGCCGCGAATTGCGGATCGCGTCGGTCGACCTGCGTAAGGCGTTCGACTCGATCAGCCATGACGCGGTCCTGTGGACACTCGGGGCCAGAGGGTATCCGGAAGTCTTCATCGAGTATATCGAGCGCCTATACCAATCGTCCCAAACTCTCCTCGAATTCGGTAAAGAATGTCGTACTATCAGGCCCACCAGGGGTGTTCGTCAGGGTGATCCCCTGTCACCCCTGTTATTTAATCTAGTTCTTGACGACATTCTCAGGAAAATAAACTTAGACAATTTAGGATATCGACTAAAAGAAGGAAACCGCCTTATGGGCCTAGCCTTTGCGGACGACCTCATCCTCCTCGCCTCCACCAAGAACACCCTCCAACAACTCCTAGATTTAGCTTTCCCCTTACTTAAAGAAAGAGGCCTTGAAATCAAAACTGATAAGAGCTTTACGATCTCGCATCTTTATGATAGCCGGGTGAAGAAGAGCTTTTATCAGTCAACCCCCGAATTCTCCGTTGGAGGGAGGCAATTGCCAGCCAAGGGTATATGCGCTCGATGGAGATACCTTGGCATCGAGTTCGACAGTAATGGCAGAGTCGACACGGCCAAGGTCACTCTCCTAGAACTACTCGGCAGACTAACATCAGCTCCCCTTAAACCCCAGCAACGCTTAACAATACTGAAACAATTCCTTATCCCGAAAATTCTCTATAAACTGGTCGCTGGTCCCCGACCGTCTCAAAAATTCCTCTTAGAACTAGACTGTGAGATCAGGCGAACGGTGAAATTGCAGTGGCTCAAACTCGAAAACAGCGTGCCAAACGCCTTCCTATACGCGCACATCTCACACGGCGGTCTGGACATCCCCTGTCTCCGTACACTAATTCCCAGACTTCGCCTCTCCCGCCTCACTGCCCTGAACAGATCATCCCACATAGGCACTCAGTGGCTGCTGTCGACCGATTATCACAGAAAGGAGCTGGCGAAAACCAGCGCTCTCTGTGTGTTCGATGACACGACCATTGAAGACGCCGCACACGAGACCGAGTACTGGTCTCGTACACTACATAACACAGTCGATGGGGCTCACCTGAAACACACACACCTAACCCCTTTTACAAATGACTGGGTCAAGGGTACTCCTTACCTATCCGGTAGGGAGTACATAAACCTGATTAAGTTAAGGATCAACGCACTACCAACGCGTGCCAGACTCGCAAGGGGTCGCCCCGGGTACGACAAATTTTGTCGTCATGGGTGCAACGCTGTCGAGACGCTGGCCCACATCGCTCAAGTGTGCGATCACACCCATCGCCCTATAATCAAGCGCCACGATGACATATGTGAGCGAGTCACCCGCCTACTCCGTGCTAAAGGAATGCAGGTGGAACGAGAGCGCACCTTCCGAAGACCCGCCGCACCGGCTCGGAGACCAGACCTCGTCATAACAACACCTACGAGGGTCTGGGTCTTGGACGCCGAGGTCTGCGGCCCCTCAAGAGACCTTGCATTGGCCAGACGGGATAAGATCAGGAAATACGATATACCCGGGGTCAGGGATCAACTTCCCAGCTCGCTTCCCCACCGATTCGGGTCCATCACCGTGTCGATGACCGGTGTATGGGAGCCCGAGTCGGTGAAGGATCTCCTGACTCTCGGGTTATCGAAGAAAAACCTGATCGACCTAACCGTCCTGGCCATGCAGGGTACCCTACGGGTCTTCCGGGCGCACCGGGACCACAAGAGCTGGGTCCGTCGCGGAGGAGGAGCAGGCGAACTCACCGGGAGGCGATTTTAAACTATTTTTTTAGGCGGGCACTGCCTCAGTGTGCAAATGTGCAATTATTGAATAAATTCAATGTTGTATTCCAAAGCACGCCTACCAAACACTGAGCTGCCAATACAACGGTGTTATTATGGTTGTAGCAGGAGAGCTCCTTGCCCTGTCCTGGCCCTAACTGCGCCTTCCTCAGTTGGCGCTAGAGTAGGATGAGAGAGCAGAAGCGGCAGTTACCGTTGATCGAAGAATGATGACGACCTGTTGAATAATGTGCAATTTATTACCCTTTCTCTAGCGGCCCGGCCCGGTGCGCGAAGCGATCGGCTTGATCCACAAGCAAGCACAAGATCGAGTGATGCGCGAACAAAACACATCAGACTGAGACTGAGACAAATTGACGTAGAGAGGGAGAGAAAGCTGAGGGAGATTGTGCTAGATTTTATACGACAATGTGGAGACAAAATCTATCTATCTATATATATATATATATATATATATATACATATATGCGTATGTAGGTCGTCATGCCTAACAGTAGTTTTGCTCTCTTTACTGGCAAACCTTTTGATAGAAAATAGATGATCCAGGAATGGGCTGAATCGTATCACAATCGTAATTTTGTAGACTTATGCGCTAATACAATTAGATACTGCGCGCAAACGCATTTAGAATTTTAATAATAAGTTTAAATTCGAATGTAACGGACGCGCTGACAAGTTGTTCTTATTAAAACTTATTTGTTGTATATTGTTGAACTGGTGATCGTGGCGGCAGTGCACGGCACCCGAGTAGCAAAATACGAAGAGAAGAATATTTGCCTGAATTGAGAGAGGAGTACCTGCCGATCGGCATAGGCATACTAAGCGGGACAATGGCACAGCTACAGGCGCGCTTAATGAACGAGAGCTCGCTGGCTGAGTTAATACAGCCAGCTTTCCGTGGTAACACCAGTCGAGCCCGGTGGCGTGGTGGCTTAAGTCTGCGCCTTCCAACCGGATAAGACACATAGGTGCGCGGGTTCGAGCCCCACCTTTGCACATTTGTATTTATGGGGGTATGTCTATGAAGCAATGTGAAACACAGTTCCGTGGACGTTTTAATCTTGGCTGAGTGTCAGCCCGAAAACTTTACTTACTTTACTTTGGTAACGCCAAAAAAACTGCGGCACCTCCACTTTGTCCTGTACTGACACTAGCACCATGGTATGTGACAGCCAGCGGTATAGCGCAGAAGTGAATTAATAGAAATGACTGCGATGGCGATAGCATTACGGCCCAGAGAGTTAGACTGGGATGGATCAAAGACTTAATGACGTCAGTGAACGACTAGGCCCAAAGATCATTTAACTATCTGGGTGTACAAATCCGGCAAGCAAATTCCGCAAAGGAAAATTAAATAAATGGGAAATGGCAGAGAAAGCTTACGCAGAATATAAAGTTTGTGCTTGAAAACTGCGAAGTATATAAGATATTAGTCAGTGGTCGACGCTTTTATGACATGGACTCGTGTACGGTATAACGTTTTTGGGAGAAAGATATCCTTTCGGGAACGACAGGTGCTTAGAAGGCCCGGGACCAAGACAAAACTGAATAGTGGGATCTTCCTAAGGGGTAATTGGGAAAGTGCTTCCAATAGGGAAGATAGATTCAAACACAGTCCTATGAGCGCATATCGTAGAACGTATCGAGGAGCCGGCACTAGCCCGAAAGCAATAATACCATACAATAGACATTGGGCCAAAGGCACAAAATCCCTACCCGAATGAGTAGCTCGTGTAGTCACAATCGAAAACGTTGTAAGGGCAATTAAAATGACGCTTAGAGACGCTGACACCATGGAAAAGATACCCTTATTATTATACATAAAAGGAGAGTAATACAAACAACTCCAAACTCTTCGAGGGAAATAATTTGGAAGTTACTTCTATAAAAGCCTATGTCAATTAGGCTTGAATACATCTTCAAAAATAGAGAGACAACTGTGCGCTATTTGCGATATATTTAAGAAACTTTATCCGCATTAAGGATAACGTTATACACGGTCTGTATGGATACCAAGGCCGAAAGGCCTTAGATAGCGTACGTTTCGTCAACAACATTCGAAAGTGGGTAGTGCAATGTGCGCAGATGGCATGCGATTTAAAACTAGAGTATTTAAAGTTAAATAGGAACGGGGAAAGACTAAGTGATTATATGGACGAGATAGGGTTTGCTTGAGCATGAATTGGCAAACGATAGTAGCAGTTATGTTTCAAATAAATGGTCGATTGGCGAAGCAGGAAGACGTTCTTCAAACTAGGTGTAATGTACCAAATTTTGTAAATAAATATATTTATCTAGGCGTCAATATAACGTCGGACTGTAGCAGTTTTTAAGTCCGTATAAAAGCATCCTATATGCTGCTCAATATTTGAAATAAGCTGCCATTAGAGTTTTGAAAGATAGACCGGCTCGTTGCGTTTAACGACATTTTCTTTTGAGGCTGAAGAATGAGAAAACAAGTTTTAAATGTTTATGGTTCAATTTTACGCTTTTATTGCTTAGCAGATGACATGAGCAATTAAACTTGAATGTTATACTAACAAAACGATCTTATTATTCGTGTACGTATGAGTCGTAAGTTCGATACAAATACAAAAAAAATCTTGTTACTTTTGGACGTAACCTACTATAAGTCGTACGTTCGATATAAGTACACCAAGTAGATCCGCGCAAAGGTTGCTCTCGAGACCCTAAAGAAGATTAATTGAAATATGTATTACTCAAACGGGAAAAACCAAGACTTTTCAAAGGCACAAGAACTTTGCTACCCTACACGGACGGTGCTTTTTAGTACGTAAGGTGTTCGCCTGCAAACGAATTAGGCGGGCCATTTTACTTGTGCTGGCAAGAGTGAAAATTACAAAGACCTCAAAGTGTCCTATAGATCTTTCGAGTTTCATGGCCTCTTGTTGAGCCATTAAACCTGTGTCTAAAAACCATTGGAACAGTTTTTAAATGTATGCTAGCTTACACGTGTGACTGGTGCTAGATCGGTCGAGGCAGGATGGATTACGACGGTGCGGTTAGGGGTCGAACACAATTCCGTACAATGCGGCTGGTGTAATTAGAGTTTGAATTAATTAATGACCGGCTTTGATAGCGATGTGAATTTAATATAGGAGCCGTGCCTTTGTGCCAGGCTGCAGCTATTGGTGATCTCAGTAAGGCCGAGACCGAGCAATTGATAGATCCTTAGGGCCAGCGGTCGTTACTACCCTCTCCGTTGCCGTCATTTGCATACTTGCTGCCATAGAAGAAATCTACTTGGAAACACCCAAAGATTTAGCAAGGTACTAGCAAATAAACGACCATGTATATGTTAATGTAGAGCCAAAATGTAAATATCCCAAGAAGGTCAATTAGTTAATTTAGCAATTTAGAGAAACGCAGTTTGCATGAGTAAGACAGCCGCAGTTTTCAATCAATCCTATCAAATATACAGAGCGGCTTTTATTTCAGCGCCTTTACAAGCTAAAGGAAAACCCGAAACAAATATTCGTGTCGCTCTTTGCAGATATTAAACTTGATATGGTATTGAAACCGTTTGACTAAAAAACGTAGCTGCGTATCCGTCGGGCACGATAGTTACACGTACTAGATTTCACCTGCCTGCAAATTTATTGTAGAAATAGTTGCGAAGGAAAGGAGAAAGAGACAGCCCGCCCTCATGACCGCAATCTTAGGCAATCTCGAGCCGGGAGGCTTTGCTCACAGTGCGAGATTTCGTTTGGCGTCAGCCATCAGCGTCGAATAAATAATGCGCACCGCAGGGCACGCGCGGTAACCACCGGTAAAGAAACTCGGATGAAATCGAGGCGGCGAATCCGTAGATAAGGGAAAGAAAAAACAGTCCTAGATAGATTGATATAGAACTAAACAATTTTGTATATATATATATATATATATATATATATATATATATATATATATATATATATATATATACAACGCAATAACGCGGCGGCGGTGCTTGGCATTTTGTCCAAGTAGTCGGCACCAGGTCTGAAATTAAGGCTGATGTAGTTTGTTGTCACGTACATTGGGGGACAATTGCTTACACCCCATTATGAGTTAAATAAACGCAAACATAATGTATATATATATGTATATATATATATATATATATATATATATATATATATATATATATATATATATATATACATATATATATATATATATATATATATATATATATATATACCTGCATAAACGTACGGAAAAGCCAATAAGAGAAATAGGCAAATGTGTGACATACAATGAGAAAGCCAGACACGAAATGAAATGAGAGAAGAAGAAGACAAGGGAGACTTGTCTGTGTAACTAAATGACCGGTTAAAATAAGAATAAAGCTCCTTCTTTACCGGTCATTTAGCTTCACCCCACATTTACGAGGTGCCGAGGGGCTTAAAAGAATTCTCCTTGCCAGCAGCAGCAAAAGCGGCCAAAGTAGCAGCATTTCTTGCGATAGTGGCTATATTATTTACGCACACGTATTCACTTGTTCTTCATTGCAGTATCCGTCGTCAGGCCCCTTGCCAACTCAGTTGTGTTTAGGCGTGTGGGCCGTTGGCTTGCCGAAGAAAGACTTTATCCGAAGGACTATTCCTTGTTTTTGTACTTTTTCTTTGTGTTTTCCATGCAAACTGCTTCTTCTCTTAAATTTCCACCCGTTGCACTATCGGAAACGCGAGAGGTGCGCAAGCGCGCCTACCGCAAGACGGATAAGGGTTTTTCCACGGCGACGCTGGTCGCGATGCGGTTGAGTCTCCACGGAGAATGGTTGAGTTCGAACATCTGTCTCTCTCTCCCTCCCTCTCGATCTCTCGTCCTTTTTACATCTAGCCACTTCCTCTCTCCCTTTCTCTCCTTCTGGTCGGCTACCCGTCGATGTGTAGGACGTCACGTCGTCGTACGGCTCGGCTAGAGCTCTTTCTCCGACGAGAGCCACCTGCCGCCATGGCCGTACCCCCGTAACTAGGCCCGCGGCCCGGAGACCCCCGAGGAGTAGGCTGACAATAATCATATGACAGACAGCCTCTCCCGGTGGCTTCGCTTCGTGTGGTGACGATCACGTCTCCAGAGGCGCGTCCCTCTGAGAGGTCTGACGCGGAGAAAGAAAGAGATAGGCATATAGAGAGCGACAGAAAGAACGATATATATATATAGAGAGAGAGGGCGCAGAAACGACACAAAGAAGAGAAAGGAAAGACAGAAAACCGAGTGAAAAACGAGACTGGAACGCGACTGAGCAATAAGCGTCTATACTATCGACGGCTTGACCCACCGTCCGACCGACCGACACACGATTTCTCGGTGGTTCACTCCGCCTTGAGCAGCCTCGAGAGCTTCGTCGTGCCTTACCTCTTTACGGGGCACGTGACGCAGCCATCAACCCCACACAACCCCTCAGGACATCCATCAGCGTCACGTGAACATAGGGCTGCGGCAGCGGCGGCAACGGTAGCAGCACACGATCACTGCTAAAACTTTCGGCACAACACGACGTAAAGATTTTACACCGCTTATGGTTCTAGGCAACTAGTTAATGTTTCAATCTCTTTTTTTTACTCTTTCTCTCTCTTTATATATATATATATATATATATATATATATATATAAAGAGAGGCGTTGTCCCTAGATACCTGGGTCACATTTGACCGGGTAGTCTCAAAAACTTTTCCGATAATCCTGTATATATATGCGTTATGCAATTAGACGTGTAGTATTCATCTCAGCTCAGTGTCGGTTTATATAAAAAAATAAGGGGTTCATCTTAAAGCGCAGTATGCCAGAATGGCAAACTAAATGACATTTGTTAAAAATACACCTAGCACGAATTAGCATTTGCCTGAGAAGGAAGCAGATAGATCTACCGCACCGAAAGAAGCTGCCCAATAAGAGAAAGCACTAGGGCAAGCCTTTAAACGGAGGAAAAGAATTGAAGTTGGCAATAACGGAACAGAAAAACTGATCAAACTATGGAAAATGTAAAGTCCTGCAGTTCAGTCTAATTAGGTGCAGGGCCGCACATTATCTTCCTGTGGTAGCAAAAGACCGGCTACGATTGAAACTATGCCTGTTGTCAGAGTTAAACAAAGCCGTGGCTAAGACAGCGGACAAAAAACATCAGGAACCTTCTGATGACGAGCAACCCAAAGTTGGCAGCAACGTTTGCCCACAGAGGCCTGGAGGCCTTTGTCGGCCTGACGATCAGCGTCGGAGACACAATCTACAGAGTGGACTGAGGGTTTCAAATACAAGGAGAACCGTAGTAATGAGCAAACTGGGTACGAACACCGGCGACCAGATCTGGCAGAGCCCATTTCAACTAGCCTTTTCTTGAATGAGGAGGATATCCCACCTGTAACATACGAGGAAGTTCATAAAGCACCGAAGTCAGAGGACACGGCAGAAACCGAGAGCATACCTCCGGAAGAAAGAAAAATCAAATGCTTAATGAAGGGGCGCCCATCTACCTTTAGAGTCGTAGTCCCTCTACTAAGAAAGGGAAGGTTTCCAGCAGATTAGAAGCCTACCTGGCACTTATCCCAAAGCCGAAGAATGAACTATGCTCAGCCTCGGCGTACAGGCCCATCTGCCTCTTCGACACGCTTGCTGGGGTCGTTGAGTCTATACTTACAGGCAGACTTGGCAACACAATCGAGAAAAGGCAAGTGTGGCTTTTATAAAATCCAATATGAAGTCGACGCTCCAGAACATCATCAAGATACTCACTGAAACAAATGAGGGGAGCCAGAAAAGCCCCAGAGCCGTCTGATATTGCTGGACGTAAATAATGCGTTTAAAACGGCAAACTAGGGGTGATCCTAAAGGCGGTGGAAAAAACGAGAGGCATCGTACTATCGGCATCTGATAGCCTCACAAATGGATAAAATCAATTGTGAATTTCGACGGCAGAAAGTACGCGATGATTGTAGAATTTATGCTGTAGAGCAGAGCGTACGCGACTGTGCTAGAAATGAAGAGGCCTCGCGGGGTTAAGTTTGTCGCCTATGCCAACGACCTGGCCATCTGAGATACGCAAAGAACGCGGGGCTGTGGGAGGACCGAGCAAACGACGGCTTGGAGGTGGTCAATCGGTAGATGAAGTCCCAGCCTAAAATGTTAGCAATAAAGAAGAGAATGGCCTTTTGCTTGTTGAAAGAAAGCACTGCCGGGAGCTGCATATCCGTGTTAACGGCCACATGATCTAGATAAACAAGCAGACCAAATACGTGAGTGTAATATATCAATGTAAAATGATAAAAACGTAAGCTGTACAACCCACGTTGAGTATGTAAAGGCAAAAACACATCAAGTGACAAGCAAACTGACCAGGCTAATGCTAAGAGCAGATTGGCCCTCAAAAGGGCCGTCTCCTGGCATCTTTCGCTGACTCAGCTTTGCTTTGCGGCGTAGGGACCAGAATCAACGGAAGAGGAAATGGGCACCTTTTCTCTGTGATACACATGCAGTTACATGCGTATGTATGTTTCAACACATATACATTCTATAACTTCATTTGACTAACCTTGTAAATTCCCCAGTGCAGTCAAACATATATTTGGCTGGTAACGTTCCATCTGGCATACGCACAGGTTTGCCTATGGGCCTTCTATTTTGAGTTTGCTTATACTTAAGACGTTAATAGTATAGGTGGCTTAATCGGGTGCTCCATATCAAGCATTCAACGAGAACCCGTTTCAAGTAGAACACAAACAAACGCAGCCATGGCCGGCCGGGCAACTGCATTTAGAGAATTTCAGCAAATATCAGCTATTGTTCTCGCTCTTTGCACCAAAGGGACTTCTTTAATAAGAGGCCACGAACAAAAATGCGTAATGCAAACCCATTGGTATGGGTAATATAACCCTCAAACCCACTCAAAACCGTGATGCTTCCAGACCTACTGGACCGAGATAACTGCGCTATCACTTTTTGTTGACGGACCCTTAAAGAGACTATAAAGTGTACATGCGACATGTTGACATATTCAAGGTTTCCTTAACAGTCTTTGTGGCAGCATGGTTGCTGACTCTCATTGGTAGGGTTTATCATCTATTTTTAATACGCATAGCTCAAAGCAAATTTTATCAATAGCAGGGATCCAACCAGCGACACCACGACAGATGACTATATATATATATATATATATATATATATAATATATATATATATATATACTATATATTACTATATATATATATAATATATATATATATATATATATATATATATATATATATCACTATATATATATATATAGCAGTCCACCTTTTCATCCGTCGTTTACTCTCTTTCAATCCACGTTGCTTTGTAGGCATGTTTTGCATTCATCACGTCGCCGTAATTGTAATTAAGGCCAAAGTCACCCGTACCGAGAGTTTTCCGGCGGCATTCATCACAGTTCTCGGTGTTTGAGAGCGGCGAACACCGACCACCAAAGCGCCGAACACTGCAGTTTTCAGTCTGCTGGTGGTGCTGCTGCTGTTTCTGCTGCCCGTTTCTGCTGTTACTGCTGGTGGCGGTGCCCTTCGTTTTTGATTGGTTTTTTCTCGTACGAAATCCACGGAACATGAGTCGTGCCCAGCTCTCAACGCTCGCACCCACCAGTACTCCGGCCACTCCGAAACGCACAGCAGCTGTTGCTCATGTTGGCCGCCCCGCGTCACGCCTCCAACCTTCACGTGCTGATGTGGCTCCGGCGGTGGCGGCGGCGGCAGCAGCACCGGCAGCAAAATAGGATACCAGGTGGCCAGGCAAATCCGTAAATATGACAACTATTTATAACACGCTGCTAATTAATCAGCAGTGTACGCTAATTAGTAGTATGCCCTCGCTGCGCTTGCTCGCTACGCTTGCTGGCGCTGCTCGGGGCTGCCTGCCAAACTACTGTCGAAGGCCTGAGCCGCGATCTCAGCTACTGAGCAATGCAGCAAAAGGCAGTGCAGAGTAATGCCAGCGGGGCACTTCGGCTGCTGCTGCTGCTACTGTTGCTGCTACTGTTGCTGATTCTTCAAAGCAAACTCTGCTAAGCCGACTAGGTACGTCTTCGCTTTGTCGTCGTCGCCCTTGGTTGGTTCTTGATCAGCACGACGAGGCTCGTGACTCCATCGCGAACTCACTGCGGCAGACAACGTACGATGCTGGCGGTGATTCGATGTGCTGCGATGGAGGTGGATGATGAGGTCGAGGTAACGAAAGACTGGCCTCAGTAGAGGTGGACTACTCCCTCACGAATCGCGAGGTGAAACCCGCCTGCTCCCGCTGGGCCCGTTGTCCAGGGCATTGCAAGCCCATCTTCCTTCTCGTTCTCTCATTCCAAGGACGTGGGCTTTGGCTGTCGTGGACCGGCGCGACAAGAAGAATCGGCTCAAAAGCTGCTGCTGACATACGCAAATCAGTAGCGCGTCGTTTGTCGTTGCGAACATATCGCCACAAAGCAAAATCTTGGCTCCTCGCTGTTCCAGATAGTATCAGGTCGCTGCAGGCTGGACAGTTCAAAAGAATCTCGGAGTTGCTAGTGCGTGCTTACTAATAAGCCCGGGGGGGGGGGGGAACTCCCAGTAGGTACGTCGAGTTTGTGCAGAGTGTGCTCGCTCTAGATCTTGCCTATACCGTGTATAACCTAAGATTAGCGATAACAAAGTAACTTATATGCGTATATACCTACAAATAGATATGTCGATGATGTAAAATAGATTGATAGTAGCAAAGAGCATTTGCACTATGCCTCGTACACGAGCTTGTACTCCAATCTGGCATGCCTTGGCTTATGCTGGTAGCATGTTTTTGTATTGCTTGATATAGCTTATGCTATCTCGTGTGTTCGTTCATGCCTTGGCTGGGTTCCTGGGCTGTACAAATACATAGCTCGGATGTTGTCTGTTGTATAGTCGCAAACTACCAAAGCCAAAGCTATTAAATCTTAAGATTTCTAGAGAAACTAAGCGTTTTTGTGCTCTGAGTAGTAGTTTAGTAATAAAACGTGTAGGTAGTGGCGTGTGGTATCCACTAAAATAGGTACTGCAAGTATCAGTTTCTTGAGCATGTGACGGAGATCCAAGAATCGATAAAAACAGCAGTCTTGTATACTCAAGGTTAAGGAGCGCAAGCCATGCGTTTAGTTTGCTCGCCCTTAGGCTATCGTCATGGATAACATAAGTAAAGGGTTTATCTTTCAATGTTGTTGCTTCATGGTCGGTACCGATACACCCTAGCAGCATACGCGAAAGAGCAGAACAGTGGCCCTGACAGAGTTCAATGCGTTTATTATCCATATATATGTCCCATACTTCAGCAAAGATTCTTTTCTATAATAGTGCTATACTTCTTAAGTTCAACTCCACGTTATACAAAAAACCATCAGCATACGACTTACTCACCGACAACACTGTTGTCATCAGCATACGACTAACTTATCGACAACACAATGTTCAAGAAATATTTATTATTGCAAAAAATATTTATCGGAATCATCTGCAAATACATTAATAGTTGTGGTCAAAAAATTTGCGGCAGTTTTGCGGAGTTTAAATTCAGACAAAATACAAATAATTTGGATTCAATTATTCAGTTCATTATGAAGCGAATAATAATGTTTCCAAAGGTTTATCTAGAAGGTATTTTAACGGAGCCCTTGGATTACTAATGCTCTACGCAATTGCTTAGCAAGGACTTCTGAAGTAACAGAGACATGTTACGGTTTACGTGAAAATGATATATAAGAATTCTGGTAGCATCACGCACGAATATTCTCTCGTAGTTCTCGTATTTGATATAGTATGAGATATCATATGAGGTTACCTGTCGTTACCGGTATGAAGGATAGCGTATGGAATTGGAGAACTTGTTTTACATTTAGTATCTAAAATAAACTGTTCAAAAACAGTCTGTATAGACCTTGACGTTAGGTCTGAAAGAAAAACCAAAAAAATTACGACACAAACAGAACGCGTGAGCTATGCGTATTGACATTGACAGAAGTTCGTCGATGTGGACCGTAGGCCATAGTCAGGCCGAAGGTCGCCTGTCACCGCGTGATATGTGTGTCGAGATACAAAGTCCATAAAGTATTTTACGCGAATGTTTGCCACACAACCAGCCCTTAGTGCGATATTGCCGTGTAAAGCCGCAGGCCTCCGTTTGTTGTTGAGTCTTTGACAATTTCCAATCTTTCTTCAATATCCTTTCTCAATATGAGTGAAAAAGGGCGGTGCGCTCTGGTAACAAAAGTCTGCGGGCTGCATTCCACCACAAGCGCAATGCCGACTATGGGATCCCACGCGCCAGGCAATCTTGGAGTTGCGTTCGCGTTTAACACAGGCACGAGTTGCTCCGACACGAGTGTGTAGCATTGGAGCACCACTATTTGTATGTGGAAGGCACTTGGCAGCGCGCGTGCGGTTATTTCGACAGTCAATCACTACCCTTCGGACGACTCTTCTTCTTCTCAACTCGAAGTGTTGCAGGTCCTCGTCGACTCAGTTCAATCGAAACAAGTTGAAGTTTTTCGCGTACTCGTTTGGTGTTATTCTGGGAAACGGGCAAGTGGTGGGCAATAGGTTACGATGTTTCAGCGGCTAGATGCTTCAGCGATTCCTGGCCGCTGAGTTAACAGTCGTCGCAGAGAGCCATAGCGTAGCGTGCGACAATAAACAGTGTTTCTTGCAAAACGTTTGAATTCCGTCTGACGTGTGAGTGAAAATTGCAGTTGTAAGAAGGCGCCTCTTTTCAGCCTTTAGGCTAAAAACAGGCCATCTCTTTGCGTCTACGCTAATAAAAGCACACTACCCAGACACTTTTGACCACGAAAAACGTTATCGAACATTTGATCTTTTGCGTTTGAAGCGTTTGAAGCAAGTTCAACTTACCAAGGAATAGAAATCGACGCCGACATAAATGTACTGATAAAACAAGCAAGAAACGCAAGGCGGAATAGAGCCACGGTTTTGAAAAGTGATAAGCAAAAAGACGATGACCTTCTGGATGCCCTCGTAGAAATGGTCACTAACCTTACGAAAATGGCAACCAGAGACACCGCTGGTTGTGTGACACCGTTGGTAATGTCGACACCGACGTCGAGATTAGACACGCAGCTGTCAATCTCTTATTTACGATTTACGACGTAGCGTGCAAGGAAGGCTAACGCTAGGCTTCATGGAAAAATAGTTGCGGCGACAAGTAAACTATATGTCGAGGGTGCAATGTCTCAAAACAGAGTGGCGGCTTGTCAAGTCGAAAAGGCCGAGTAATATAAAAGAAGAACAGCAAGTGCGCCCTCTCAAGAACAAGCAGCAACACGTCAAGACACCCGCTGAGGTTGTCAACTTTGTCAAGGTAGACTGGCCCTCACGTTTTTTTACGAACACGAAGCCGAACAAAGACAGCGTACTGATCGAACGAGGTGCAAAGGCTGCAACAATAAGTGGCGATAATAGCAAAAATAAAATGGTCCTTAAGCTACTTGAGGCCCCGTTTTCTGCAGTGGCCGAGCTACAGGCACTCGCGCCAGGAAAAACGGCTGTTATTACTGGCCAAGATGGGTATGACGGACAATGAAAGCGAAAATACCATGCCTAGGATACTTGCTGTCGACAAAGTCTACGGCAATCCGAGCGCAGAGAACGAGCTCAGGCCCAATCGACTACATGATGAATAACATTTTGACAACTCGCTCAAACAACAGATTGCCGTACTTTTCTGTCGCCATCTCCATCAGCAGCAAGAAAAAAGACGACCGAATTGGGACAAACGGTGGTGGACTGGTTGTTCGGCGACAGGCTTATTAAAGTCCACGTCTGTATGCGAGGCAAGCAAACAAACAAAAGAACCGAACAAATCAAAGGATTTGCGTTCCCAGAAAAACGGCAGGAGCAGCAGCAGCAGCAATAATCAAGCGGTGCTTCCGAATAAATTAACAAAAGCGCACTTTTGAGCTGTCAGCTAATAATGCAACTAACCAGCAGCGGTCACGGCTAGAACAGCGGTAGGAATATTCTAAGCCCAGCAAAGAACGTAAAAGTAGAGGCGCTGCAAATAAACCCAAATATGACGTAGCCCATGACCTACTGGACGGCATAACTGGACAACAGCTTGTTGGTTGATGTTTGCTTTATTAGCGAACCAAATCCGGCGTCAATAGCTAACACTGATAGATGGGTAACGAATAAGAGTAAAGACGTGGCTATATGGTAGCTTCATAAATGTCCGATACAAGCACAGGTTTGCGAAACGATAAAAGATTAGTCGTCACGGGACCCTTCATTGCAGCAGCTTATGACTGAGGCAGCGAAATGATGTCTATCTGTTGGCTTGGTACAACGGACAATGCGACAAAAGCCCTATTATGGCCGAACGACTGACAGAAGAACTCAAGTAAGGTGTGCTCCCTAAGGTAACCAATATAGGCTCCGTAAGATCAGGTCAAGAAATCGGCAATCAAACAAGTACTCGAGGCTGCAGAAGAGGTATTTAACAAAACAATAAAGAGAGAAGGGTTTTGCATGTCATTTTCCTTGATGTGATGAATGAGTTTAGCTCTATAAGCTGGAGGATTATTCTCGACACGATGCCAAGAAGCAGGATCTTACCTTATTGCCGAAGATTTATCTCAAGCTACCTGGGCGTGAAGTCACGCATGGAGAGACGCTCGAGGTAACCGCAAGGATCCGTATTAGGGTCTCTGCTGTGGTGTATGGCCTACAACGGGGTCATCGAGGCTCAAATACCTGAAGGCAAAACTCGCGTACAATATTGCTTGGCTCTTGGCTCTAATAGTGCGAGCTAGAGATAGGAAGACGTTTAAGTCTCCCGCTAATAAAGCGCACGAACCAGTGTCGGTTTAGATGAAATAAAACTGCCTAATGCTCGCCCCGAGGAGAGCGAGGCAAACCTTCTGCTAGAGAGAGTGTGATGCGGTCAGCTAAACATTTGTTTAAGCAGAGGCAACGTAACCGTTAAGGACGTGGTAGACACCTGGGCGTCATTGTGGACCAGGATCTGACAGGGGCGGCCAAGGACAAGCGGCGCCAGCAAAGGCAGATACCGGCTGCTGGCAACGGCAGCCGATTCTATGGTACAATACGCTGCTCCTGTGTAGACAAATGCCTTAAAAAGGCCAACGAAACAAGACGCAATTGCTACGAACTTAGAACCTTTTGGCACTGAGAATATGCCGAGTGTATAAAACCGTGGCTACTGAAGCAGCCATGGTTACTGCCAACGCGGCATCGTGGGACCGCATGACCACGAAAAGAAAATATTGCCCCTTGACGAGAATGAAGGAGGACGCAGCGAGAGCACGCACACTGGAAAAATGACAGCAGGGACGGACGGTATTCACGAAGCCAGGCCGGTGGTCTTGGAAGATAATTCTCGAAATTTGCGGGCTCGGTTCTGTCGTCAGTATGGCAAGCTGACGTACCATCTTACGCAAGTGTTCTGAAAGGTTACGAGACCTTTTAACAAATCGTTCTAGGATACGCAAGGCTACCGACTTGAAAAGCGTTTTTGTGAGAGCGCAATAGAGAACGATGTAGCACATCGTTACTGCGCTGCTCAAGTTTTTTTTCGAGAGAAAAGCTGCGCTAAAGCGCACATTGCAAAGCGCACTTAATATCAAGAACATAGTTCCACTTTTACAGAATTAGAATTCATGGAACTCAGTGGGTGCGTAAGGATAAGGGAAAATAAGGGAGAAAGAGAAATACATTATATAATAAGGGAGATATAATAAGGCGAGCTTTCTCAGTTTCAACAAGGGAGAAAGAGACCATCGAATTGATGAGAGAGTGCAGGTAGAGCAAAACGGAGGCAGAGCCGTGATCTCTTCGCAATGGCCAGACAAGCAGACCACTGACGGTAGACCCATGATCCTTCATACACGGTGTAACTTTTTAATTTTTTTAATCTAAAGCAAAATCCTGCTTTATTACACTGCTAAATAGTTGCTTGGTTGAAGCACAAAGGCACGCATGGATAGCAATTGATGTCATTAAACCCTCAGAACAAATCTATTCGTATCATTGCAAGCTCTTGATTGTCATAGAACTGACGAGTGTATAACTGCAATCAACAGTACTATGTGTTGAATCATAGTACTGATGGCGGTAACATATATCTCTTGTGACGTGAACGCATTAAGTAATGACAAATAAGTTGTTAATAAGCTACGCTTAAAACACATTATCGCCTTATGTAGAGGTAGATTAAACGACGGTTGAATGTATCTCTGCATGCATACGTTGTGTACTAACGAAAAACGTATAACGAATAGATTTAGGGGATCTAGCTGTACCCGTCGTCTAACAGCTTGCACCAAACCGACCCTGGCTGCACTTGTGCCTGCCTACGTGAAGAGGCCGTTGTGGTCAGCGATGTGGACGCGGCTGTACCCGGCCTGCCGAGGGTCCGATCGTGCTATGATCGCAAACGCGCTTGGTGCATCGCCTCGCTGCATCGGTGCGCGCCCAGATCCAGGAAGAACTCGCCCTCAAACGGCTGCTGCTGCTGCGTCGAAGCCGTCCTTCGTTTTCCTAACAGCTGTCGTCGTCGTCGTCGTTCATGACGTCTCCCGGGAGGAGTCAGTCATGTGAGCTTGAAGTCCGAACAGCAAGCTTCTCTCTTCTCTGCGGGACAGACAGAAGAGCCGACAAGTTGGCTGGCTGAATGCTCGCAGCTCGTGTACAGGACGTAAAAGTTGAAACTTTTAATCCCACCACCTTTAGGGAAAGAGGGCGGACAGTGAGTGCCCCGTCTCCGAGCTGAACAGAGAGAGAGAGAGATATCCCGCTTACTTACAGTTGGCTTGCAACCGCTGTTTCATAGCAACCTCTAAAGACGACATGTGCTGCTAACTAATATTAAAGTAGCAATCCATAGGTTTATGACATACATGCTTATATATATATATATATATATATATACTTCAATTGTTTTTCGGGTATATATAGATAATTATGTAATAATTACTAATTTCAGCGAACCGCCCAATAGCTAGCTGTAGTATGCATTGTGGTAGCATTTGCTTATGGCAAATATTTTATTGTCACCAAGCGTGACAACAATTTTAAGGCGCTTTCTAAACAAACGTTACTAACTCTGTCGGGAGCTCAGGAGAGTGAGAATAATGTGAACTGCTTTTCGCAATGCCTCAAGGTTTACCGACACTTGTGACTTATATATTTATCAAATTATATAAGAGTATTTTATACGAGCCATACCGTACCGCGCAGATATATGGATTTGCTAACTATAATGTATACCAGTTCCTTTTTACAATTTCAGATTACTGAAATGTCGATTATCCTAGTTAAGCGTCCAGTGTGTGCACTTAGACCAGTGCATATATATATTATCAGTAAATCATCAGGCTAAATCTGAATAAGCATCCGACCCGCTCACAGACAAAGTAGATATTAGCAGGCGGTATATAAAACATGCGTATATACTGGGGCAAATTCACCCCGACCATTTTAGAATCGCCTTACATATCACGCGACGCTTGTCTAGCGCGCTTTTTTCGTTGGATGTTTGTGCGTGACGCCTGTTGGCGCTTTAGCAGCGGGTAGTTGCGACGAATGCGACGCCAAAGGCAGCCATGGGTTCGCTCGCCGGTCGGGGCTTTAGTAGCGTAATCATATAATATCCACGCTTTGCCTTCATCTTTGGCTAGCGAAAATGCCAGCGCCAACGACGTACTCGTCTCCCAGCCTCTCTCTAACGTTCTCTCATCGGGCGCCCACTCTTGGTGTCCCTCGTTCTATTTCTTGCTCTATCTGTGCTTTCTCCATTCCTTCGCAAAGCGAGGATGATACTGTTTAGGAGAAAATGTAAACGGACAAGGAGGAAACGAATACGGCAAGAAACAGAGGTCTGGAGCAAATGGAATAGCGGAGCCAACTGAGGAACAAAGTAGCAGACAGGCTGTGGAAACTGCGACCCCGGCGACCCTTCCTCAGCGCAACCAGTGGCGAGAATTTTGTAGCCAAAAAATGCATTATTATACATGCAACCGTCGGTTGTTTGCCCACTCAGCCGCTTTATTGGGTCGGGGATTCTCAACTTGCTACTTGTTCTCCTTCTTTCTTTTCTACTGCGCGTGTTTCTCACCTTCCTTTGTATCTGCCACGTACCCAATTGTTGTTGTTGTTGTTGTTGCTGCTGGCTGTGTTGCTGTTGTTCTTGTTTCGGCTTACTTTCGGCTCGCTTCTATGTCTACCTTGATCCGGACGGCATCGGCGGCGTTGTTGTCGTCCAGCGGCTCGTTCCTACCGCCGCCGGCGGTGCCCCTTTGTCTCAGCAAATCCACTTCCTCCGCTCATCTATTCTGTTCCTACGGCTGTTCATACGACGGCGTTTTCTCTCGTCCTATTTTCTCCTTTTCCCCTCGTATACGTCTTCGAAGGTTTCGCACCTCTGGCGTCGGCCTGTCCGGCTGTCTTCCTTCCTCGCCCGGCCTCTTCAGTTATTCCTCTTGTTCGCTCGTTGAGAACGAAGCGAAATACGTGGCTTTGCATTTTGGACAGATATATACGTATGTACATACGCCCACATTTATATAAGTGGGTATAGACATACACCTATGCATGTATATATATATATACTTATGTAAGACGTAATATAACATCTTGGAGTATGTCGGACTCGTCGGGAAGATCTGAGCTTCCCAGACGCACGCTCGGGCCCTCCTGCCCCCTCAGAAGCTTCCCTTCAACGTCCCAGTTCGGCACGTCCTATCACCCGAGTAAAGGCAGGCCCCTACGGGAAGCATACAACACTACGTACGGTGGCCAGTCGCCATCGTGCCGAGCAGACCAGAACTATGAACTTCCGGCATGCTGTCAAATATGCACTCGGCAAGCGCATATATGTTTTATATATATATATATATATATACGCACTCAGGAGGTGCACCGCGTGCCCTCCTATTGTTCGCCGAGGCTTGCTGTCTACACAGTTACGTGCTGAATTGGTCCCAAACACGAAAAGTGCTTAGTCTGCCACTTTCTTGGCAGAGCGCGATGGCATCGGTGGAGTGCGTGCATGACCGCGCAGACACGTGCTAGCTCAAATGCCTTGACCCATCGCAGGTTCTTCTTCTGTGTACACAGAAAATGTCTATATGTATATTCTCGGGACAAACGTATACGTGCAACTTCATACAACGTTGCAAAGAGTGGGGTAGAAGTGTGTGCCTCCAAAACACGTACCAGTAAACAACGAAGAACAGAGGCCACTACCCATTGATTTAGGTTGTGACTAGCACGTTCGACTGAATTTGCCTTTGAGCTTCCATTGATGGAAGACAGCTGCCATGAAAAACTGGCTGGAGCAGAGTCAGCTTTCTATGACAGCTGCTTTTTTGGTATTTGCTTTTTCCATCTAAAGCAGGACGCATTACGCCTTAGCTTTGTTTAGTAACAATTGCTCTAGAAAAAAAAGCCGCATTTCATTTCATGCATTCCATTGAAACCTTGCCCAGCACGATGACCTACCACCTAATTATGACAAGCAGAATGTGCACTGTGTCGCTAGGATTACAAATGACAGAGCCTCAACCCATACTACACGCGAAACATGACTAATTTAAGGCTCGTTAAGGCAAAACTTATATATATATATATAAAACATA
The DNA here is from genome assembly GCA_003439945.1 of Dermanyssus gallinae. Classification (NCBI taxonomy): domain Eukaryota; kingdom Metazoa; phylum Arthropoda; class Arachnida; order Mesostigmata; family Dermanyssidae; genus Dermanyssus; species Dermanyssus gallinae. Next base: position 259,484 of record QVRM01003762.1, on the reverse strand, counting down.
TTGTGATGATTTATTAATCATTAACAATACGTTTGCACACTCGGCAGTGCTCGCTTTAATAAAAATAGTGTTAAAAAGGTGTCACGTGAGGCTAAGACTCAACTGTCCGTGTCCTTGCTTGATAGCAGCCCGCGCTCTTATGGACTCGGTGCGAGCGGTATACCCTCAAGGTCCCTTGCAACGTTAAGACGGTAAGATCCATAAGATTCCTCTTCGTGACGCCGAGCCCCAAGAGCGTACTCGCAGATTCGGAATCCCATACACCACTTATTGAGGTAGTGATGAATCCAAATTTGCGAGGTTTTGCGGATCGGGGAGTGCCGCTCATAGGAACTCGACATTATATTTGGTGATCTTGTCCGGCCGCGCTTTTGCCAGGTCCCAGGTTCGGGCCGCAAACCTCGGCATCTAAAACCCAGACCTCGGTAGGTGTTGTTATTACGAGGTCAGGTTTTGGACCCGGTGCGCCCGGTCGACGGAATACTCGCTCACGAACCACCTCATGACCCCTATATATATATATATATATATATATATATATATGTATATATATATATATATATATATATATATATATATATATATATATGTATATATATATATATATATATATATATACAGAGTCTTCCATAACAGTATGTACGCGTGTTTGGCAGACAATTCTGCATAATCTGAATGACACCAGACGCAAGTTACGTTAGTAAAAAGCCAGGTTAAATAAAGTCATAACAAGTCGATATGTTGTTATGTCTTACGTTGAAGCTTTTGCGTGCAGAACCGTAAAATTTTGCCATTACCACCAACAATTTTAGCCCAAAAGACTATTCTCACACAATAGCATTTTTATTGCTCATCATTTTAGTGCGAAAGCGATGCTGCTCCGTTACATAGTCGCCGAGTAACTAAGCTGTTCCGACAGCGATATTAGAAGCGAAGGCGTGCAGGCTTGCTAGCATTTTGGCCTGTTTCAGCAAGGGTGTATGAGAAAGTTAGGTAGCTATTTTAGGCTTTGGTAGAACTCGGCAAGAAATAATTTTTTCCCAATGGAAGGAGGAGGCAGAAACGTCTTGGCAAATTTTTACGGTTTTGAGCGTGAAAGATTTAACGTAAGACAAAACAACATATCGACTTTTTATGACTTTACTCAATCCGGCGATTTGCCTTTCACGGACTTGCGTCAGGGCAGAACAGGCCGGTATGATCGGTTCCTTCATGCATGTAAGTTTTGTATTTAGAAAATGTAGAAGAAAACATGCAGAATAAACTATTTTATAGATTTCATCCTTACTACTAAATAAAACGTTTCTCTTCCTCCTTCGATTGAAACAATGGTTAATGCCGAGTTTTATCAAACCTTAGAATAAGCACCTATAGTGATAATAGACCCTGTATATTATACATACCTGGGTCTGTCCCTTTGCTAGACGTGACTCAGTCATTCAACGTAATCAATTATTTTTGGTGCCGCCGCAACAACTTGACTACCTAGCCTACAATGATGGACTAAAGCATGTATTTTAGAAATCCAGCTCTTGTTATCACAAGGTGTAATTCACTTTGGATAATAAAGACGTTCCGCAAATTTAAATCGTCAGGGTCAGGTGTGGTGCAACTGTAGGTACGCAGTATTTTGCTTTAGGGGGTAGATTGCTTTTGAAGAAATTTTGAGTTGTTCTTAAATTCACATAATGCATATTGTCTAATAAAAACATTGCAGACGTAGCATTTGCTTGTATGTCCTCGATATACATGCTAAAAGAGAGTCTAGAGTATCATGTAGCGCCTAGATAAACACTTAAAAACTGTGTTGCCACCTTGCCTGGTTGTTTCATCAAATCAAAGTTAAAATCATTATCGTTTGTATTTACGTTTGTATTAACATTTGCGCAGATTCACATGCAGTCACTTACGTATGGTATTTTTTATGCACTGTCTTTTCTGATGGACTGTCAACATATATAAAATAGAAGTCAAACATTTCTAATATTTTTTTGAACAAGATAATTTATTTACTATATATACATTTACAACGGTAGCTATTTCATATACTTACAAATATTGCAAGAATTCGATCGCAATTCAAGCCTACTTAAAAAGTTGTAGCCGGAATGAAATAACTTTTGTTTACCTACATGCGAGAGTCAATTTACGAAGACCAGTGTACCCATCATTGACGGGGTAATAGGGGTGACTTAAAATTCCCCTTTAAGTTGTTTGAGGATTTCAAACAACGCAAGCTTACCGGAACAGTGTTCAACTCTCAATATGGTCTGCCAGGCGGTGCCGGGCTGAAGTACTTTTTCAGAGCGTTTGCAGGGTGCAATAACTTCAATCTGCTTATAAAAAAGCCAAGTGTGTCCAAATAAACAAAAAGTTCTTGAAGTTTTGATTGAAATAAGACGTTGTGTTTGAGGCGTTCTTGGTCCAGCTGCAGATATTAGCTAAAACTTGACGTACGCCGCCTAAATACGAAACTAAACCTAATCCAACAATTGTGTACATTCTGATTATTGTGCCCTGAGCAACGTTTAGTCTTACTACAAATTGTGTACTCTGAATGTATGGCACGTGCGTGGGGTATGATTCAAATGCACCAGATGCACAAACTTAATGGGCGGCTCCGTTTGCAGTGAAAATAGACCGGGAGAGTATTTGGCTTGGTGAGGTGTCATGACGGTGGGAGTCATATTTGCCGCGTATCGGGCACGTCAGTTCACAACGTTCCTTTGTTATAGGAATATCACGTAAAAATAGTAGTCGGGATAGATAGTGCTAGCAGCACTACAACATACAATACTCGGGACCCGTTCCTCCCACTGCCTCAGTCCCGAGTTCCTCTCTGTTAGAGGCAGGCGGTAGTATTGCACACGCCCGACCCGTGACCTAACATGCTTGCCCTCTCTGACCTCTTCTCTGTGAGGCCTTGCGTCCCCACGCACGATGTTGTTGATATTGCTGCAGAAGGAAGACAAGCACACGGTGGAAGTTGCAAGCGTTGTGCGAGTGGCCGTAGCTGTGGTAGTAATGCTAGTAATAGCTATAGAAGCTAGCTTCCGTACACGACGGATGTGTATCTCCGTGTCGTCTGTGGTGTTCTGTCATCACGCGTGGTCTCCCGGTGGTCAGCACTGTGGTTTCTCGCCTATCCAACATTTGCTTGCTTGCTGCTTACTTTCTGCTGCTGCTGCTGCTGGTGGTGCTAGTGATTCTTTTCTGCCTCTCGTTTCGTGTACCGCTGCTGGCTACTAGTGTATCTATCGTTTCACTGTGCTGGACCGCGAGACCATTGTAGCAGGGCCGCTGTGGCGTAGAAATTGGGCTCCACCACCGCCGCCACGGTTGCCTACGAATTCCGGCTTCGGCAGGGGCTGAGCTTTCCCTCCATTGGGTCGAGGCTGCCCTTCGCGATGTAGATCTCCCTTCCTCGCACGGGAACGTCTGTGCCCACGGCGCCCTCCTCTGTTTGTGGCTGGCTAGAGTGTAGGCAGTGGGAAAAAACCCTTCCCTATTGAGTGTGGCTTTGTACCGCTTTGTTATGTATGCGGTGACCCCAAAGCTGTTCCTGCTACTCCTGCGGTAGCGACAACAGCTACAACACCAACAACAACTAGAACACCAACAACAACAACGGCAGCGCAGCGCAGCCCCGACCACTAACAACACCCGCAGCAACAGCAGCAGCAGCAATAGCATGGCAGGAAACGACGACAGTGCTGCTGACAGAAATAGCAACGATAGTAATAGCGGCAAGCATTATTGTCATTGTACGCCGAGATATTTCTAAGGGGAATTACGTATAGATAGATCCCGGAAGTCAACAGAATGAACGACCGATGATCCCGTCAGCCATCGGCAGCCATAGCTCTCGTAATAGCCAGCGCATATTGACCAATTCAAAGGTTCATCTTAAGTGCGCCCATTCTATACGAGAAACAACCCCACTCGACCCAGTCGATCTGTTTGGAAGGTCGTAGCGGTCGCGATAGAAAAGAAATAACAACAAATGGTTTGTGCTTATGCAAGTCTAGTGGACTGGAGAGTGTTCTAACGATGTATTTGGTTTTCATTGGTAGCGTGACTTTTTTTAATAGGCGTTTGGTAACGTGGCTCTATTTAAGAGATGTTTGGTAAAGTGACCGGTTCTAGTTGGTTTGTTTTGCTTATATACATATATATATATATATATATATATATATATATATATATATATATATATATATACATATATATATGTATATATATATACATATATATGACGCCGCGTTATATATATCAAGCTTTATCTGTTGGTATTCAAGAATGGTCTACTTGTCCTTGAACATTTGAAGCGCATTAATCGCGCCGCAAAGCTAAAATACAAAGTGTTCACGTACTGGTTAAGATATTTTTAAGTGTGCCGTGGTCACTAGATTCTGAACGTAAGGACACATATCGCTTGCTAGTATATAAACGTTTTAAGGACTAGTTTGCTAGACCTGCTACATGAAACATTGCCTTCCCAAAGAGAACAAACTTCTCATGAGAACTTTAGTTGCGTTTCCCCTTGGTTTGAGCCAACATACAAAGCAACATAAACCTTATATTCTGTTAACAGATGAGATCATACCACAACGCAATGCGTAAATGAAGTCGTGACCAAAGTTACTAACTGTTTTACGAATAATATTACCTGTATGCCCACTAATAAATTCACCATCAAACAATCTAGAACTCATGGGTTTGAAAATTCCAATCACAATTTCCACTTTTCCTACTACAGAGGCTATCGTACTGTGGCGATATTAACCGTGACTAGATCCTTGTTTGCAATAATAAACCCTATGGGAAGCAAATCCGATTACCAAGAGGTCTTGGCCCCTGTAAAATAATACAATGTTGACGCGGCCATCCTTACTATTTGACGCTGGTGCTAGTTATACTGCGCAATGCCTAGGTTAGTTGCCACTAAATCGCTCTAAATACTCATTATAATTGAGAATGATACAAAATGCATGACGATCGTGAACACGAGAGGCTGTCTGTCTCCGCAAAGGTAAGGGGTTTTGCCCTTAGTGAGGAGTCAACGCTAGGACTTGCATAAGACATATTTGTATACCCCTCTGATGAGACCTTACTGTCAAAGGATTGCCAAACATACCTTAAACTTTGAGACTGTGTGTTGGCTGCCTTCGAGAAAGAAGTTGTGTGTGCAGCCAGCTAAACGGGCCTTAGCGATAAATACTTGTGCGTTTGCACTCTCAGTAAGGGGTCCGGCAACGAAACCAGCGATTCTTTGAAGAGCCCTAAACGAGCGCGACTTCACCCAGTGTTATGTGTGACGTGTTAAATAAACATAGTCTGCTAATTCGGCCTGTCGTTTATGGACCAATCAATGACCCCACATTCGGGCGTACTTCTAGGATATCGTCATGTTTGTTCTAGGCAACTTCTCTGGTGAGAAACAAAACATGCTTTTACGCGTATATGCTACTCGTAACTTTGGCGAGAACGAACGAAGTGAGACGTAACAATTAGAGATGAGAGAGAAATGTAAGTAACTTGAGCTTACGCTTAGGTTCTGGTTTTTTTACGTTTTACATCTTAAACGCGAAAAGTCGCCTCTGGCTTATCCATCGATAAGCTAGAGAGCTATATAAAATCCGTATCCAATATATGAGATGCATATAGGAATATTATTAGACGCATCGGTCGTTTAGTGCAGGCTTCAACTGATAATGTATGTAGCCTAATTATCTAAATGCAATTTACATATGAATGCGTGGCATATGGTAGAGGGCATGGTTTTTATTAATTCATCTTGGCATATGCCATCTAAATGCACTATAAATGTGGAAGCTTGGAAATGACTGAAAAGCGGCTTTTATATTGCTGGCGTGTATGTCTAAAATACTATTTGCTAATGCGGCTTTTAGGAGTGCTTCTGTATGCAACCTGAGGCGCTTATATATATATATATATATATATATATAATTTATATATACAGGTAGATGTCCTGTGATTGTGGGCCATTTGGTGGCCTGTTAAGAATAAAAATCTGTTTATAAAATCCAATAAAACTATAAAGATATACAGGCAGAACGCCAGCCGATCGGAGCTTAGGCAACGGCGACGACTTTTAATATTTTGACTACACCTTCCATTGCGCTCATGCCGGAATGCTCAGTGCTACATCAGCAAACGCTGTCCGAAGAACCGGAGTGGAAACGACATACATGTAATATTTTCCAGTTTTTCTTATGTCAATCTGTGGAGGCGTTGCTTGTTCGGTTTGGTTCAAAGAAGTAGAGAAAATGAGGTTTGGCGATTTTTAGGAAGCCGGAAATAGAGGAGCATTAAATCTGCATCAAATTCCGTGCTAAAATCGTCGAATTACTATCTGGAATATAGCTGAGGTATGGGAGATATCCTATATTGTGAGTTGTAACAGTCTAGACCGATAGTTTTTATGCATCAGAAGGCTGGCGGCGAGCTTTGTTCCAAAATCGTCAAAGTTCCAGGAAACGAACGCGCTTCGAGAGTTGTCTGAATTGAATCTTTATTAAAGATCCTAGACTGCTTCAGAGAAAGAGATTCAGACCAATAACAAGAAATTTTAAGAAGATTGCGCGAGCGCGTTCGATGCAATTCTGAGAAACTCTGCTAGAACTCTGAAACTACTAGACTCTTCATCACGACACGGCGCACACATCGTTACTTGTTTCGGATCATTTGATGGAACATTCGATTTTGCGGGCGGGATTCACGGGCCTGGTTCCGTGTGACTTTTTCCTGTTCCCACGTTTAAAACATACGACTACAAAAGGCGCGTTTAATAACGCTTCGACGAGTAGAAAAGAGGATGACATAAGTGCATTGCAGCAAGCGGAGGTTATTTTGAAAGAAACAAAAACACTTAAGAAGATAAAATAAATATTATTCTGTTTTATAAATGCTTGTCAGAGCTTTTTTATCCAACGTCTATATATACGAGGTGTGTTCAAAAAGGTACGAGGTATCGCGACTTTTGAATTTTCGCGGGTTACGTATATTCGAATTTCGATTTTTTGTGGCGTTATGTTGGTACTCATGTCTCTCACTTATGCCGACAAGCTCGGCCATTTTGAATGTTCACTTAATTGTTGACAGCTGCTTTGCTTGCACGTGTTTTGGATCGTCTTCGATTTTTACCTATTCAAAAAAATGGATCAAAGAACCTGTATCAAATTTTGTGTGAAAAACGAAATTAAGTGCGCGGATGCATTCCGAATGTTGACTGTGGCATACGGAGAAGCTACCTTGGACCGAAGCAACGTTTATCGGTAATACAAAATGTTCTCAGAAGGCCGAGAAGATGTGAACGACGAAGAGCGTGCCGGACGCCCGAGCACTTCAACAACAGACGAAAAAATTAATGAAGTGGAGAAAATGGTATTGGCCAATCGTCGAATCACCGTTAGAGAAGTTGCTGAGGACCTAAACATATCGATTGGCTCGTGCCATTCGATTTTTATCAATGATTTGGGCATGAGACGGGTCGCCGCGAAATTCGTACCAAAATTGCTCAATTGCGACCAAAAACAGCATCGCATGAACATTGCTGATGAGATGTTGGACTCTGTCTGCGACGACCCAAATTTGCTCCAGAGGGTCATAACTGGTGACGAATCGTGGGTTTATGGTTATGACGTGGAAACCAAAGCTCAATCATCTCAATGGAAGCTGCCGCACGAACCAAGACCGAAAAAAGCGCGCCAAGTTCGGTCGAATGTGAAAGTTTTGCTGACAGTTTTCTTCGATTGCAGGGGCGTGGTGCATCATGAGTTCTTGCCACAGGGTAGAACGGTCAATAAGGAATATTACCTGCAAGTTATGCGCAATTTGCGCGAAGCAATCCGCCAGAAACGCCCGGATTTGTGGAAGAACAAAAATTGGCTTTTGCACCACGATAACGCCCCTGCTCACACATCGTTGCTTGTGCGCGAGTTTTTGGCCAGAAACAACACACTAATGATGCCGCAGCCACCGTATTCCCCAGATCTGGCCCCCTGTGACTTTTTCTTGTTCCCTAAACTGAAGAGGCCCATGAAAGGACGACGTTACGCTACGCTTGACGAGATAAAGACGGCATCGAAGGAGGAGCTGAACAAGATTAAAAAAAAATGGTTTTTTGAAGTGCTTCGAAGATTGGAAAAACCGTTGGCACAAGTGTATAATATCTCATGGGGATTACTTTGAAGGGGACAAAATAGATATTCATGAATAAATGAATAATTTTTGAAAAAACACAAAAGTCGCGATACTTTTTGAACACACCTCGTACCATTTGAGGCCAGACACACATCAACGTATTTAAGTCCGCCATTATATATATATATTTGCTATATATATATATATATATATATATATATATATTTGCATATATATATATATATATATATTTATATATAAGGCCGGTCACATAAAAAAACTCAAACTGTATGGCTGTATGTGAATAATGTACAAATTTAGCGATCGTGACGTGGCAGTAACCTGAAATTGTCGACCAGCGATGAATAGACAGACGTACGCTTTGCTGGTGCAATTTGGTGACTTTCGGTCTATTATTTCTACGACGAGTCGATGGTTGACAACGATAGCTGTAGCTGCCTTTACTACGATAGTCCTAAAGATACGGCCCTTATGTTGCTATGGCCTATTTATTGACCGTGTCCGGGTCCGGTTCGCGGGGGCCTGACGGGGCTGAACGCACGCAGACATCGACTATGAACGATGTATGCATGTAAGCACGTTGCCGAACAGCAAAAGGCAGTTGTTTACCTCGACGGTTAGAGCTAATCACGTTTACTCGACTTGCTAACAACGATAGTGTTTGGCCTGACGGCGGCCGCGGGGAATCCGGGCGGAATTCTACCATCCCGTACCAGGCTCCACATCTACGCATCAGCCCATAAACATTATCAACGGTAAACAGGACGCAGGCCGATCGTATCTGATGCAAGGCAACAAGGGGATCTCTAAGAATGACCGAAAACAGCCGCAACAATTGTGCAGCTTCCACCTGCTTATCAGCTAGTGGCAGCGTGGGGGTTTGGCTGAAGTTGTGTAACGTTTTTTTCTGTCGTAGCTTCCGCTGTTAACTTACCTAGATCTCAGTTATGCTGGTATTTTATGTTAACATGTTTCCATGACGAATGCTATCTTTCTATTGTTACTACATGTTTATTTATATTTGTTTGTGTTGACATAATAATAATAATAATAATTATAAGCATCCTTATGTATTCGCGCTTTGGTAGCAGTTTTAACTGAAATCTGCTCGTCGTTATTTGTGACTTCTTCGCCAACTGTTTCCAGTTAATTGTGGCGTCACTTTGCTGAGAAGAAGCAGGTCGCCTACGTGATAGGCGGCGTATTGATAGGCGTAATAGGAGTATGGTGTAGATCATAACAAACCTACATAGTGTGTTGGTAAAAAATGTTTTTAATTGTAGTAGTAATAATAATAATAAATAATCCGTATTTTTCGATACGGAACATTTATTATTATTACTACTACTAACGCACTTTGTAGGGGCCTAACAATTGAAACTTCACAGGATAGGCCGACAGGAGTACTACGTAGCAGCAGAAGCCCCAATAGAAAACGAGGCATTGCCATGGGTGAAATTCTACTCGGATAAAGCTGTTTTGTTTCGCCGGTTCAGTTGGACCTAACTCAGCATTAAACTGCCTGTATATCCCTCTGCCGGAGAAAATTTCGAAAATTTCAGTATGTTAAAGTAGATTAATTTGGCCAACGGTAATGACAAAAACAAAGAAATACAAGGTGACAGTATATAGTAATTTTTAACGAGCCAAGAAGCTAAAACCCTAACTAGATTGGATATTGCCTAAACCTCAATTCCTGATGAGTTTTACGTCTATGCTATCAGGATGGCCACCGCTACCGTGCCGAGGAGTGTCCAATTTATGCAGAGGGTGAAAGGTTCTAGCTGCGGGTGCAGACAACATTTAGCCATAAGATTCACACGCAAGTGTGTAACGTCACCCTCAACCTACAGCAACAACAACAACTTGAGCATTCGCAGGTATGCATTCTTGTTCTCCACATTCTGCCTTTGCTTGGCATTTGTACTTTTTAGTCTTTAAACAACGTATTTTAGACAAGCTATCCGCCGGAAATACTTTGTTCTGTGGTTACCGCACTGGCTCCGTGTATAGTGTAGGCTTTGTAGAGTGCTGACTCCGTCCAGCGTTAGATCGGCCTGGAGCCGTCTACATAGAGCTGAGGCGAATGTGATGCGTTTCAAGAAAGCGAGGTCATCTCCAATCCTAAGGAGTTTCCTCTTATTGTTTCAAATTATTTTATTTGTTTCTTTGTAAATTTCTCCTCCTTCACTTGCTTGATTTTTCGAGTTGTTTTTTTGCTTTGTCTTTTTGCTTCCTCTTATGTGGTGACTTCGTCCTAAAAGCCCAGCCAAATTACAAAGCTTTCACGTGAGAAATATCTGCGCAACTGAGAGAAGCATCAGCGAATGCAGCACAAAAGCGATTCGGTCGCGCAACGTCTAATTTGCATGCTTTAGAATGTGTGCACGCGACCGTATATTAGCATGACCGAGAACTGACTTCGATTCGTGTTTCGGTTCACCGAAAACTCGGAACATTGAGCAGAACTTTCGCATCCTGGCCCGAGTAAAATGCAAGTGAGATGAACAACCAGCGATTTCGACGAGCTGACACGGCCAAGCCACGCAGACCTACGCAGTGCCAAACTCAACCGTAACAAATCTAGCCCGTACCGTAGTGAAACCACCTTACAAATCTCGAGTTTTAATTAACTTCGAACATAGGAACGATGATATTGTTGTAGTCGCTTGACTGGTGGCTTCGACTAGGGCTAGTCGACCCATCCAAAGAATAGCCGGGTACCGAAATTGCCGAGTATTTTCACGTTAGTTGTTGAATGACATGAACGTTCTCTATTTTAATGGCAGCAGCAAATCTGCGTCATCAATAATCGGCTTAAGTGTTCTTAGTATAGTGTTTACGTTATCTTACTTAAGTAGCGAGAACGCCCGACCAACAACTTTATTATATAATACATGTCCGGCAAATATCTTTAAAATGTTTATTGTTTCTAATTGTTTACAGCAACGTAGTAAAATACATGTTGTAGATATTATCTTGCGCAGCAAAACGATGTCGTTAAATGTCACGTATACTAGTCGACTTTTTTTAAGACGCCATAGTAGTATTGAACAGCACCTGTAGAAACAGTCGCCTAATGGAGAACCACTACGTACTTAGCACATCAGTATACAACTTAAGCAATTAGTACTAATGGCAAGTGCCCCTAAGGAGCAACACTGTTGCCGAAAATTCTCAGCCTACAACGGTTCAGCATTGCCCTGCTACCACCTCATTACTAAGCTAAGTCTGCAGGGAAATAAAATTGGACATTGGAAACTACCCAGAATAAGTGGTTTCTGGAAACTGGCTGAGTGGGCACGGGTTGACGCCAAATCTACAACTTTACGCTTCGGTCTTAAAGTTGTAAGACCCTACCAACCCATTTGGCTAGTCCCGCAGTGGGCATTTTCATGAAAGAAGAACACCTTTTACAGAAGTGGTTAAACAGTCCATGTGCTAATAATCAGGAAAGGTGGTAACTTCCTGAAGTTCATAAAGGCGTTTTTTTTTTGGTTAGTTTACATGCAGGTCTCCGCAGAATAGCTTTCATGCGTAGTAATAAGAAATATTAATATTGCCTTTAAACGTTTATTTAGCATTATGATCGGTTTGTAAAATCTGTATTAATGCTTACATTTTTTTTTGCTGTGAGTAAACCCTGTAGATAGCAGCACTCTGCTGCCGACTTCCGAACAGGACGGATCTGTGCACGAGAAGCGCTGTTGTGTGGATTGTGCGCTTTTTTTTTAAAGTTTTGTCCGAGAGCCGTTAAAGCTACATTTTTTCTGCATGCAGATTCTGGATATTATGAGGGTTCGTGAGTGCCAGCAAACGAGTCCTAAGACGTTCTAAAACTGACCATGCCTTCTAGGAAAGCCACCTTGTCTGCTGACTGGTTAGGAGGCAGCGTTAAGCTGCTAAATTAGACTGCTCGAGAGTGCTTTGCAGCCTAACTTTATTACATCTCAGGTTTAAATCCGAGTTGGTGTACTTGAAGCGTACCTGTCACATGTCAGGTCAGGGAGCAGGGTAGAATTTTCAAGCTTCCGCCTAACCCCAGAAAGGGGCCTAGACCTCGCCCCTCGTTACTACCACAGCTCAGAAGAGGTCCCTTAGAAGACCCCAAAGCCATGTGGACAAATGGAACCACCGCAACCTTCCTTCTAGCGAAAAATCCAGTTATGGACTTGGACACGAACGTGGACCCCAGCGCCCACCAGGTCAGGGTTACTCGCGTATAGTATCCAGCATGTGACCTTATAGGTTATGTGCTGCCTCCCTTAAAGCCATTGGCTGCACATACGGCTGAAAGGTTTGGTGCCAGACGACCCTTGAAGAACGCCTCCGCAAGATCTCGTTTTTGTCCACAAAAAAAGCGGAATTCAGTTTACGGCAGTTTTGTCAATTACTTGCGGGCGGTGTCAACGAGTGGGAAACTTAGCCTTCTTCTGCACTTCTGAGACAGTAAGCGCTGTGCGTTCCCTTAGGCGCGGACAACTGGGGCGCCTCTCCAAAGAGTGCAGAACCGCAGCTGTCTGGTACAAGTTTGGTATCGAGAGACATGCGTCTAACGGGCCTGCTTGCCCGAAATCCAGAATGCATGTAGAAGATGTCCGGGATGACCGTCTTTGACATGACATCCGACGCCCCGCCGCACGGCTCGATGCAGCCTAGAATTGCTGAAACGTCCAACGAGTACACTGCGGCGTCCAGAAACTGACACAAGACGGGTCAATGGCCACGCCTAGAAGGCCTTAGGCTCGCCTGGATTTCGTAGGCTCCAGAGGAGCCCAGAGCCAGGGAAATTTAAACTAACGATGACTGAGATTCTTAAACATCTTCAACTGAGCTGCAACCGCAGTAGAAGAGCACGCTCTGCTCTAAGAGACCTCTCACCGGTTCAGAGTGAACTGCCTTGAAGGTACAAGCATTTTATATCTTTGCTACTCTAGCTCCAATGTTTCGCTTGGTTTTTAAAAATTGTGTTTTCTTTTAGTTTAATATATAATATTAGGCTAAATTACCTATAAAATACGTCTCCCTAGGAGATATATATGTCAAGGCTCTTATTTGGTAAAGTGTTCTACATGGAAGCCAACTGTCAGTGGATACTCTAGTCAGTGATTGTCTTTTGCCACTTCTTTTGATACGGTCTATCCTGACCGTATGATTAAAACGTCAAAGGGCCATCTAAAGATCTAAATGCTCGAACTGTTTCAAGGAGACTGAAAGGAGACCCAGAGTGGGCTCTAGCATGAATGCAACTTTTTAACTGGCGATACTCACAGTTGGGGGTCAAGATTAAACACAGAAGTTTTTAGTGATAACCCCGCAATAGCTCTGATATCATTATTTTATGTAATTTTTGATACGTAGAGTTCATGTTTGTACGATTTAGCACAAAATATATTAGATTAGACTAGGTTAACACTAGCTTTAATCGCCCCTTGTAAACATGTAAACAAAGACCAACATCTGCACCAGTTCCTGTAAGGCTCGCCAGAGGGACGTAACATGCACCTGCTGAGGGACGTAACATGCACCTGCTGCACGTGCGGAGCTTTTGTTACGTGAAAATTAGCCCGTACTGACCACGGGGTACACCGCAATCGATTAGGTCTTAAATATATCCCAGTGGTGGCAGAATATTGTTGAATCGGTATCGAAATAATGCCTGCAATGTTTGGAAAAAATGTCCTTTGATCGAGAGAGAGCGAGAGAGCAAGCGAGAGAGAGAAAGAGCTCGTCGTAGTCAATCAAGAGCGAAGTGTTTGGGGCTAACAGAATTTCACGTAAGAAAGTTTCTGATCATTATTTACTTTAAACGCGTATCAGAATATTTGTCGGCCAATGAGACGTGTACCTCGGGCGATTGACGATTAACGTGTTCAAAAGTTGGGTAAGTAAACCACACGATCAACAAATGCTAGCATCCATCGCCGGATGCTCGATTTACACACATTTGAAAAGTGTGCTAAAATCGTTTTCGTTTGACTGTTTATTTAGCTTAAAAACTCGTTTGTTGGCCTTAGTTGTCTTTAATTGATTTGAGCAGCAATCTGAATGTGAGTATCACTTAGAACAGCGGTAGCAGCAGGGGAAACAGTATAGTTGCCCAGGATGTAGTTCTTTCTGTGGCTCCGGCGTAGTATGCTAGACATGTTTAGAGAGAGAGGCCTTCTGCAAAGCCGTTCCAGAGTGTATTTTGGCCGGTAGAGCTGCGTACACATAAACGTCATGACAACCTAATGGCCCCAACTAAATCGGTGAAAGTGGCAGCAATAATAACAACACTAGCGACCGTGACAACAACATCGTAGCACCAACAAAGGCAACGATGACAAACACGATTACCGTAATTAAAAAAACAACAAGAACCAACACGATTACTAAACTAAACAACAACGCCACTAACACGGGCAATAACATCCCTAACACAAGCAAAAACAATAACAAGAACAACACTCCTAACACAAGCAAAACAACAACTACTACTACTACTACTAATTCAGTTATAACGGAAACGCTCACTAGATTCATAATTGGCATGCGTTTATTGCAACGGCGGGCGGCAAGCAATACGCACCCCCCCATTGCTAAGTGCTGTAAAAGTCGACATGATGTGGAACGGGGGGAAGAGAATCACGGAGGACGTGTGATATCGAGTCGCGGGTCCGGAGTGGCGCCTCTACCACCAAGGCCACTGCAAATCTTCTTCTTTTGCTATCGTCGTTACGGGTAATTGCCTATTTAGGCAGCATGGATGCATGTATGCTTGGGTGCCTGCATATGCATACCGACAACAAGTGAAGCACCGAGCGATCTATCGCCGGAGCCGACG
The DNA here is from genome assembly GCA_003439945.1 of Dermanyssus gallinae. Taxonomy (NCBI): domain Eukaryota; kingdom Metazoa; phylum Arthropoda; class Arachnida; order Mesostigmata; family Dermanyssidae; genus Dermanyssus; species Dermanyssus gallinae. The sequence continues at coordinate 244,471 of QVRM01003762.1, read as the reverse complement.
AAAGAGCTTAGCCTCTAGGCCGACGATAAAGATTATCTCCACGTCAATGAGCTCCGATGGCCTGAGCCAATGGCCTCCTCATCCACTCCACATTCGCTGTATGCTTCGTCTACCTGTTGCATCTTTCCGGTCCTGTAGCCGATCGGCTTCGTGTATCGTTCGAGTTCCAATTCCGCTCTTCGCTATCTTTCTCGTCAGTACGAGTATATAAATTGGACTATCGTCCGGAAAAGCCGTCGGTTTAGCTCTGCCACCGGATAGACACCGTATCGATTAGTTCAGTGATGAGGAAAGAGGCTACTGGTGATGGTGATATACATCATCGCCATCATCATGGTGCGACTGGCACCGTTGCACTTAACCCGATAAATATGAGAATAAAGATGAAGAGGTTTCCATGCGTGCCGCGAGTGCAGCGAATGAGGTGTGAGAAGACCGAATGTGTATTGACTCGGTATGAAGACCTGTACAGTTATAAAGTGTACGTGGCCGGCACGCCATGCGAAAGTTCATTTGTGTGTTTTCTGTTTTGACGATGGCACAATGTGCAGTTACTTCGCCTATAGATTAACTCTCGCGCTGTACATTCACGTTTATATATTGTATATGACAGGTTATCACAACCCAACTTGCTTAACCCGACTTGGTTAACCTTTCAGATTATGTAAAAAAAATTGTTTAGTGGAATGAATGGTGAGTGACAGTGAAATTACTGATGCTTCTATTATATAAGAAGCTGGCGGGGCATCCTTCACAAAATGTGCAAACGTCGTTGCTAATATAAGTTTTCCCACTAAAATGAGTATGCTGTTTGCTTGGTGAGATTGGAGGCACGTGATGCACTGTGAGCGATAACAACCAAGGGCTAACGCTAACTCAATATACGAAGGAAGCAAGTCATTATCGAAAAGCGCGTCAAACTGTATATTGTAGATGCGTCGAATAGTATTGTGTGTCGACAAAGCCCGGTGCATTTTTGGCCTAGCTATTATCTTTCATCAAAGACGCCGTACAGTATAAGCGTTCAGAGACGGGACAAACTTGTTAATGTTACTTTTTCCGACGTGTGACGGCCAAAGTAGGATTCTAGTTTCAAGAGACTAGTAGGGATGCAGATCCCGTTCAGCTGCCGAATAGCAGTAAAAGTAACCGTAAATTCTTTTGTCCGGTTAGATTAGGGCAGGAATCCTAGTCTATATATATATATATATATATATATATATATATATATACTATATACATATATATATAATATATATATATATATATATAGTATATAATATATGATATATATATTATATATATATATATATATAGATACATATATATATATATATATGATATATCTATATATATTATATATATATACTTGCTATATATTTACTATACTATATCTCGATACCTATACATGTTATTCAGAACAATATAAACTATTTTAAGGTTTGGTAGAACTCGACAAGAAATATTTTTGCTAATGGAAGGAGGGGACGGAAGCGTGTTGTTTTTGTGTGTGTGTATATATATATATATAAAGTGTGTTGCAAAAAATTAGCAACGCATGTTTTTTGTTGATAATTTCGGCTTGGTTTATTTGAATGGCTCGAATTTTAAGCGCATCGTGTACATGACGAAACACGAGTATGGTGTTAATTTCGTTGCAATCTCGCAATCGGTTTATACGACAAATAAAAAAGTGTGAAAAAAACAGTGTTGCAAAATATTAGCAACAATAACGCCTTACGGCGTATTCGATTCTTAGCAGGGCTGTATGACTTGTTTGATACTACATATTCAAGCTATTCAAATAAACCAAGCCGAAATTATCAAAAAAAAACATGAGTTGCTAATTTTTTGCAACACACTTTATATTCCATCTAAGCCTATCACACGTAATATAACGTAGCCTTAAAATTCGTTTTCCCTACGTATATGCCACTCTAAGGTAACTTTCGTTAAAGTTTACCTTTTTACGTGTACTTGGAAGGCGCACATAGATATACATAGCGGAAGTGTGGCGTGGATAGTCTTTGTAGGTAGATCATTTAAAGCCTCTCGGCGGTTATAAGCCAAGGTTATAAGCCGGGTTATAGTCTAAAATTAAAATGTTTTTTAAAAAATGTTTCTACTTCTAGATGGCCGGCAACTTTGATGCCATGAGTCGTGGATCAACTTACTTCTTGGTTATCTTTATGTATATATATATATATATATATATATATATATATAATGGACATTTCAAGCTCAATGAAGAGTTATTGAACTTAAATAAATTTGCCGTCCAGAGAAGACGGTTCCATAAAAAAAAAAAAAAATATATATATATATATATATATATATATATATATATATATATATATATATATATATATTATATTAAGGGAATTTCCGCGTTAGTCTATTCTAGATCTAGGCACGGTTGGCCACATCCTGCTGAAAAAAAATTCAGTTTGCGGAAAGTAATGTATATATATATATATATATATATATATTCGAGTGTTTTTATTTGAATCATGAGAATATCTCTAACGCATTCTTTTTAAAAATCTGGTAAATGCATGATTAACTAGTTTCTTATATTACGCTTACGTCAGTTAATTTTGTTGCTGGCACGTATCATGGACGAGGATAACAAAAAGCACGAGACAGAGACGTCCGCGCCGCGGCGCTCCAGGACAAAACAGAAAAGTTCACTAAGGACATCGAGGGGGAATGGCGGAGACGGCCAGCAACTCTATGACTAGAATATTTTTGGTTCGATTTGATACTTGTGGCTGGCTCGATCCCCAAGCGACAAGAAATCGATTCTGTCTTTTTAAAGGTTTACATGTTGAGGTCGAAAATTATTATAAATATAGAAATAAATTTTCAAAAGTTACAGACATATCGGCCGTTATATGACAAGGTTAATATAAACTTTGATTTAGGGCTTGGCCTTAGAAATTCGGCCCGAAACAGCAAAAAAGTCTTAAAGAACGAGAATAACAAAGAAAAGAAAATAGAACTCAAGCTGCAATGAACATATCTAAGTTTAAAGATGAACACAGTCTCCGATCCCTTGAGACGCGTATTACGTATCGGCATAGCCAAATAGTTATTTGTACCAGTTTGTCCACGAGTCGAGGGGAGTCCCAGTTAAACGCGGCGAAACCCTATTCGAGCCGGGTTGTGCACTCACAAACATGCTGAGAAAATTGCTGATAGCATTCATACATGTTTGGTTTATACTGAGTTTATATTACCGCAATCTCCGAGGAACATGAGCCAATCAACTGTGGTTAGATGAGCAGTAATGTTATGAACGTCTATTTTCCTGTACTTAAGCCGTCACGCCACTCAACTAAGATGTCGGGAACAGCAAAATGTTAGGTATCTAGCTTAGAGCTTAAATATACACGCCGACAAATTGTACTAGGCTGTTTTTCGGATAACAAGAGTAAAACAACTTTCGGGTAAAAGTCACTATTAATTTGACTTTTATGGTTTCCAAGTTAGACAAGGTAAATGTTGGAGCGGACTGTATCATCGGCCATGATCAGAGAAAAAGAAACCGAAACGGGGAGCACAGATACCTCAATAAAAGATATGGTGCATTGCTACCCTTACCCCATTATTGTTGTTGTTGTTGTTGTTGCTGCTAAACCCGTTTTTAGAGTCCACCTCTACTCCGATGCCTAACGCGACTCTCTTTCGCCAATAATTTCTGCAATTTAAATTGAATCGGCGAGCTGTTTTGTAAGTGGCATGACATGTACTGTATGTGTAATACGTTGCTCTCTGCACACACCCACAGCATACGCACGTTTCCTACTACGTAGAGAACGCGGCTGCCCTATGACCGTAACAGTCGTCCCGAAACTACTGCAGTCGAGGCTGAGCAGTGTGGACCAGCAGTGCTAAGCAACCTCGTAGCTTTCGTGGCCGACTCTCGGAAACACAATGACGACGCTGCTTCGCCGTTGGCTTTGCAGTCCGCTGATTTCCTAACCGTCCATCTGTCTGTCTGTCTATCAGCGGTTGGGAGGCTGTGCTGCGGGATGCCAGCCACTGATGTGGCCGACGACATCTCGTGCATAGATAGATCTCCCTGCTCGACTCACCTCCTCTCTCGACCAGCCGGAATCAAGAGTCCTTGATGCAATCACCGCCATGGCCAGACGGTAGGGCCACGCCTTGTGGTCGGCCAGAACTTTTGCGGACTGTTGAGTTACACCATCGGCAATCCTTCGAATCATTATGATTATTAACACAAACGTCATCGGCGGCAACATCATCATCACATCCTTGTCATTGCCATCTATATTAGTACCATCAGCATGATCATCATCATCATCATTATCACCATCATTGTCGTCGTCATGAAAGCTGCGACTACTGCCACGACAACCTTGCGAAGACCATTCTCATCGTCATTCCAGTCATCAGCATGGGCAGCAGGAGAAGAAGTGTCATCACCATCATTTTCATTTGCACTACGATCCGAAGAGATCTGAAGTGGTCGAGAATATGATGGGCGGGGGCGGGTCGAGTCGCCGGGCCGAGCGAGCCAGGTGGTTTAAGGTGGGGGGTTTAAGGGGCAACAAATTGTTCCGCTCCCTTCCCCTTCGGCGTCCGCCGCCATCCAGCGCCGACGAGGAACGATAGAACAAGCGCGTGAGTTTTGGCTACTAGTCAAAGTCGGCCGCCCCGAGCTTTGCCTCCATAGGAGAACGCAATGAGAACGGGAGTGTGGCGGCAACGGGGTGCCCCTAGACGTGCACAACCACACGAAACCCCTTTCTCTTGGAAGCAGGAGCCCGCAATACAAAGGCCTTCTGTCGGCTCACCTCAACGCTGGATGACGGAAGTACGAGCTGCTATTGCTTCTACTACTACCTGCTACTGCTGCAATTGCCGTCTCTTGCCAGCGTAGCTACCTGGAGAACCCCCCCCGACGGCGACAGCCTGGCTTGAGCGAGCTCAGCGTGGTGTCCGACTTCCGCGGGAGAGACGGGCGGGAAACGCCGACGAAAAACAAACGCTGACTCTACGCGACGCTGACTTCGGGTGTCCGTTTGGTTGGGTTGGGCTGGCTGTGCTGGGCTGGGTGGGCTGGGTGCACAGTCATCACCCATCTTAAGCAGCCGGCTATCCACCGGCAGAAACAGTAACAACAGCAGCAGCAGCCGAAGCCGACGTCGGATCGTGGTAGCTTTGTAACCAGGCCATGCTGTAAGCTGCGCGCCAGCTGTAGTTAGACGGTTGGGACGGCCCAGCGAGGCCGTCGTTCGTTCGGACTGTCTAATCGGTGGGAAAAGCTCGGGACTGGGCCGAGCTGGGAATACTGCTTGGGGGTGGCGCCGCAAAGGACGCTATTGCTGTGGGCTCTTGTGTGGTTGCGAGGCGGCAGAGGCGGGGCCTGGGGCGCGTGGGAAGGAAGGATGAAAGTGGCACCTCACAAGGGGAAAACTAATTGCACAGCAGTAGCAGCAAGACAAACAGAGCATTCTCTGACGAATGGGCAAGCTCGTGCTTGCACGCACGCTAATTGCCACCTAACGCTTCTACCACGACTACAATTAATGTTAAAAAAATTGCGAGAACACTTGACGGGATCGCATTAGGGATAACAACTCGAAGGCGGGACCGAACAAATGATAAGCATACATTTTGTGTAGGCTGCTGCGTACCGGCGAGCTTGTTTTGTGCACATTTTTGCTGTCGGTGCGAGCGACACTGTACCACTGTACTGCTTCTGCTACCATTACTACTACGGCTATTCCTATATTGAGTAGGACGCTTCAGCCCTTTGATCGGCTTCCGATCGTACCAAAGTTTGTCAGCTAAATGATTCTGTTCTGCTACATCAAACAGTGTGCCTGGCAGTAATGGTGCAATGTGACGGTAGGCGTACGGTGTACGGTACTTTCTTACCTAAGCTTATTTCGAGAGAAGCTTTACGTTTATTACTTTGCTGGAGAGTATGTCAAAAGAGTATCACATTGGAAGTCCATCATATTAGCAAAACTATACATACATATATTTATATACATAGAAAGTAAGAGAGAGGGCAACGGCTGAAAAAAGACTAAAACAACATTAGACTTTAATTTTAATAAATGCTTTACGCTACAAAAGACCAAATGCTATGGTAGTGCAAAATCAATGTTATTGTGTACCGCTATTATGAACTTCTAGGTGGATTAGTTTGCCGATTGAGAGTAAAAGGTACGCGGTAATAAAACTGTTGTTAGCATATGTAACTGAGTAAACCTCAAAATGAATAAAAAAACATTTAAGTATAATGCAAGAATCAAAGCTGCATAACTAAATTACATATATATATATTTTTTTTTTTGTGTGCAAGAAAGATATATTTCGCTCTACCTGTACACAAGAAGACATGACCAGTTTTGTCAACCTTTCATGTAGGCTTCTGTACAAAGCAAACATTGGCCCTCGTCGGGAGCTGTATAGAAAACTCTGGACTCAGAAGGACCACGCCTGCTGTTTCATCTCTTGATAAACCGCACCCAACGTTTTCTCCAGCGATGTATATGCTATAGTTAAGTTTTCACATGGGTTGTTTTGGATCGTTGCTATTTTAGACGTACTTTAAGGATTCCGTTGTGCAGGGTAAAATGTCGAGTTCGAAACGTATCCGTTTATGTACACTCATCGGAGATAGGGCTTCATCCTTAATATGCCGATTAAAGCCCCTCAAAATACTCGATTGCATATAATCAATAACGGAAGTTGTTCGAAATAACTTTACGCAGTTTAATTTTTGGGTACGGCTGTTGAGTCACTGACATGCTTGTGCTTGCCGCTTTATTATGCCGTTGTCTCTGGCAGACAAAATGGAGCTATCCGCTGTAGATTATGGTATGATTTATACTTCATCTAGCGGGAAAATTCAAGCGTTTTTTTTAAGTACGTATCTCCAAGTCCAGAAAAGCTTTCAGCCGGCTCTGGTGGCCACCTGATTTAAAAGAGATTTGTCGTTTTTTTCTTCAGTGAGTCCGTTGGAAGTACAGAAAGGCCTAGACTCCACAAAGGTTTCCTGGAGAGTTGGGGCTGCAAGAATCTCAAACAGATTGCGAAAGCTGTCCTCCGTCATCTTTGATCGTTTTTAGATGGCATGATCATTTAGATATGTTTACGCCTAAATGTATATATGAATGTCTTGTTTATTTACCAATATTTGGTTTATGCACTTATGAGCTACAGCTCTCTTACACCACTTCCATCAACGATATTGTATTTGTACACTGTTGGAGATGATACAGATCACACGATTCGCCGTGTAGCTTGCATTCACACTCGGTCGATATTTTATGCAACTTAATTCGTATACATATCTTCATATGAAATCCAAGTATTGCAAACCCAGTAACGAAGTATCTTACGCCTAAATGCCATGCAGTTGTTGCATCCATTGTCGTCTAAGAGAACTAGGTGTGCCCGTTGGGGTTTCTTATAGTGTATAAAATGCTGTTAGCGTCAGTTCTTTGTTTGGCTGGTGTTTTTTTTTATAAATTGGGGAATTCATAAAAGGGGTATAACTCACAGGGTCATTCAGAATGATGCCCTCAGGGCAGTTTTCAACATGTGCGTTAGCGATTCGGTTCATTAGTGTTTTCACGACTTTATATTTTCACCCGTTTATATATTACACTGTCTTACTTTCGCCGAAGATATAGAGAAGAGTTATTCAAGATGATGCTGTTTTTTTTTATTATAAGAGCTGCTGTTAGACATACGACTTGGTGTGCAACGGAATTTCTGAGGCGGGAAGCTCCAAAGAAGCCCACCCGTCATGTTTTTCTATACGCACTCTGCCGATTATCGTGACCAAACTTTCCCAAAAAACAACCGCATGTTTGATTACAACACTGCTTAGAGTAGGTGCCCGATTCGCACTCTAACGCAAATGATCCAGCGATCACGGTAAAATCAAGGGAACATCTGCACTTCTACTTAAATGAAATAGCTTCTTCTACAAGTAAGCTCAACTTTCTCAATTTTGCTCGCAGATGTAGCATCGCACCTAGCTCCAATAGATCATAAGAAACACCGCGAGGCTAGATGTATTGTTTGCATACATGAAATGCCTGGGCGTGCCTGCTTTCGATTCAACTATAATGGAGACTGCGGAATTGAGATGCCAAGCCCCCCATAATATTGTGCGCGACCATTCCGGACTCACCCAAAAAAATCTGCTCGATGATTGCTGTGATTTCTCACAAGATGAAAACGAGGCGCGGGTTTTTTAGCTCAATAATTTCTGACAAAAACCCACGAAGACTAATCTTCTTTGTTCTGTGTCACATCTGATGGGATTTGCGTACGTTTTGTTTTCTACTTAGCTAACCCTCCACGACAAAAGCGATAAAAGCATCTGTGTTTTCGGTCCGGCGGGCGCCAGAAACGGCCCGACGGGCGATGCTTTTATCACCACCTGAAGTCACGGTGGTGAAGCACCTAGCAGCTTATTCATCCGACTTGGCATCTGTGTTTGAGTGACTTGGCATCTGTGCGATTTCTTCATCTGTTCGAAATAAAGAAATGTTAGAACTACGATTCAGACGAGTCGGTGCTTGGAGCCATCGGGGTGCAGCTACACAATACTAGTGTTGGAATTGGTGGACATTACATCGAATTCTAAATTTTGATTCTGCATTCAGAAGAATATTTTAAACATCGTTAAAAACCTGTACTACATCAAGGGATTTTATTAAAAACTTTGCCAGCTATATATATATATATATATATATATATATATATGTACATGTTTATATATATATCATCACGTCAGCTATGATCATCACGAAGGACGTTTCGCCCATGCTAGAACAGGGTGGACATTATGACCAGTCTAAGGCTAGGGGAAAAATGACTTGGTGAAGATAGCCTAGATTGGCCTTGCCATTATAGCGGTTAGCGCGTTGGGCGTCGCTATCTGTGTCGTCCCAGGAGGCCATGGGAATGAAACTGACCGGACGACGACAACGACAACGACGCCGCCACCACCAACAATGCGGGGGTTGACGACCACCCCGGCACGCAGCCGATACCCAAGCCTCTAGTGGGCAAACTGCACAATTGCAATACCATTAACTCTCACTCTCTCTCTCGCGCGCGCGTTCTCTCTTCCTCCCTACTGCTCGAGGGGTACCAATTCAAAAACGCCCAGCTTCGCTCCAGCGCCATCATCTTCAGTCCGGCGCGTCAGCTGCGCCGGACAGCCAGCCTGCCGCGCGACATTACTCGACCGGGGTGCTGAATTCCTCTCTCACCTATCCGTTTACCTGCGTCGGTAGTAGCTGTAGGCCTAATCGGCTTACTACGCGTCCAACCTCGAGCGTCCCATATTAGAGAGGATATTAGATCGCCAGCATAGGTCGGAGCACGGAGGGTAACATCTCTGTGGGGGTGTGGAGGGCTAAAATGCCCCGTACTCGTGTTTTGTGCTTAATGCTTCCAGAATACGGCGTTAGGGCATGAGATAAGTTTAAAAGTTCCGGAAGTAGCCTATAACCTGCGCGGGACAGTCCATGCCATTATTATCTAATTCTCTCCTTCTCTCGTATAAATATATATATATATATATATATATATATATATATCGTTCAACAAACTTTGGGATCTTGTACAACTCAGCGAAAAAAAAAGTTTTTTTCTAACGAAAGAAAAGGCGGAGATGTCTTGTATAAAATTGGTAATTTAGCGTGAAAGCCAAAATACAAAAATTGCAAGTGATTGTATTTCTTAAGAATTATCTTTTACAGAACACCTGGTTTGCTTTGAACGTTGGATGCAATTCAACAGATGCAACACTTTCCTGCGATGTTACCTTGTTGTTTTTTTGCGATTACCTTGTTAGTTTGTAACCCTGTTTTATGTTTATTTAGTTATTCGTGAGAATATTTGCGTATTATGTATATAGTGTAATAATGTGTTCTATCTGTATTATATGTATATAAACTCACTAAATTGACAACAAAAATTTGCATTTTAAAAGTTGTGGGGACTATTATTTTTTAATAATCCTGGTTACTAATTTAACGCACATGCCGATGTGATTTGTCGTAAGCTACATCCAAGTATTTTCACAAGAGCAACTACTATTTCAAGTAAGATTTTATGGTTGCCTTTGAAGGTAAATTATAACGTCAATTGTTAAAAGCAAGTATGAAATATGAAACACAGACTTAAAAAGACAAAACGAGTAACTTAATAAACAAAAAATCAGTTAATAAGTAATCCTCATTTGTGACTGTTTCATACCACAAGTTAAGTTACTTAAAGATACTTTGTAGGCAGACGCCTTTACGATAGAATGTGGTGTTCGCCCTCATATATATTCTCAAACCCTCATTTTAAGCCCCATGGACCTAGAACCCCGTGAACCCGGTGCCGCGGGTTGCTGTGCGTCGTTGCTTGCCAGATATAGTTTATAGTTTTCCCTAGCAAGCGTGGTGACTATCACGCGTCTGTTTCGTCTAGGCCAGGCGAACGCCCAGCACACATTCAGAAGTATGCCGGCGACGAAGAATGAGGCGGCGGCGCTTCTGCGTTGTTTGTGGAAAATCCAGACGTTGCCTAGAGAAAGAAAACGATCTGCTTTCACCGGATAGGGTCTGCTTTCCCCGGATGGGAAAACAATACAGCAACCTCGTCGATTAGCTACTTGATCCGAACCCCAGGAGCACCCAAGGTTTTGGACGCAAAAGGGTTAATACATATTTTATTTTAACATACATTATTAGACAGGAAAAACGGTTTAAGGAGGTGACAAAGTCTTCAAAAATCACAGTATATATATATATATATATATATATATATATATATATATATTATAACCGTTTTCCTCCTGCACATATATGTATGTGATATATATATATATATATATATATATATGAAAATTACGTCATTGTAGACAATGCATTTCTTACCGGTCGCTATCAAAACTCGTTGACAAATTTATTTTCGTCCTTTTCACAAAAAAAAGAGCACAAGCTAAACCGTCCGTATACTCGTAGAAGGATAATCTGTTCGTGGTCAATCTGCCACATAACAGTTCCACTTATACGGTCGAGCTGCATTGCAGATCGAACTGCATTGCAGTATGGTCGAGCAGTTTCTGGCCTTTAGAAAACACAGATCTTTGCCGCCCAGGCAGTCACATTCGTCAGCGCATCGTAGTAGTGTAAACACCCCCCAACATTTTTGCGCAAGTGTCAGTGCTTTCTGTGAGTAAAAGTGAGAAGCTCGTAAGTGCCATTTTGCACTAACGAAACGCACACCGCTGCCAAGTCGAGATCCGTTCAGTAGGAAATGGTTTTCTAGGAAGCAGAACAAAAAAACAGTAAACGGTTGGTGATAACACACGCTCGTCCCCACTAAAATAGCGTAAAATTTACTAACTGCAAAACCTTCTGATAGCATGAATACATGTATATATATATATATATATATATATATATATATATATATATATATATATATATATATATATATATATATATATACATATATATGTATATATGTATGCAAACACCCAAAGGGTTTATCTTTGGCGTGCTGATCTTCCCTAGCATGCAAAAAGGGTGAATGCAAAAGCGGTCAAAACCTTTGCATATTATATAAAATATACGCATCCTATGTACTTATATATACTCATACAACACCTGCATACAATCTTTTTTTTCTAATCAGCGGAACATACGTCATAGGAACCCGCGCCAACGTCGTATCACGTATGTGGCGGCAAACAACGCTATGTGTGCCTCACTGCTATTCCTGCAGATCTCCTAAAAGCGTTTGGAGAGTCCTGGAAAGTTTATCGGCACGTTGCATATGCCGTGTGGTGGTCGGCGAAGTTCCTCCGCGAAGGAAAGTGACGTATGCCGCCGTGCTCCACACGTATATATATATATATATATATATACATATTTCTGCGTGTTCAGGAGTTACATCTTGTATATCTTTATTTATATATATATATATCTATATATATATATATATATATATATATATATATATATATGGTATGCATAATTATATAAATATCAAACGTGCTTACGAATCGGCAAACCTTCGGGTTTTTGCCTCACGTCAGCAGGAATATATTTAGAGCTGCAGGGTAGCAGAGGTGGGTCGGGGCCTTTCAATATTAGCTGGCGGTTGCGGACCTCGCGCACTCCGTTGCCCGAAGGACGAAAAAGAGAGGATCGTCAGGAGACTTCTTGCTGACGACCTCCTTCTCTCAGCCGGCGGCGGTTCCTCAGCCGGACCCGTTGACGGTCGGAGGCGGCACAACGCGAAGCAAATGCAAATACGGACCACCGCAACGGTTTAATCTTATTGCCTCGTCGTCGTCATCGTAGTTACGGGCTGACGTCGCTGCAGTCGTCGACTTCAAAATGCGCTGAAGGCGGCTAAGATTTGACAAAAATGCCGCTCTACCGCTCGCCGGTATTGGTGAAGCATTCATGCTCGGAGCGTCGTCACGGCCTTATCGCGTTCCGACGCTCGACAATCCACGAGCGTCACCTTGACGTTCTCCGCTCCTCGCTCTTTCACGCTCGTTCTCTTGATCTCTCTGTATCTCGCTATATCTGCCCTCGAGGTGCTACGCGTCGTAACCAACCGAAATATCTTGGGCGACTGAAACTCAACGCCAGATAAGCAGGCTGATAGCTTTCGTTCCGCTGAAGGTGAGGCCTTCGTTCACTGAGGTCACCGCAAGTGAACTCGCAAAGCCTTCTTTCTGCCTACTGCTTGCTGTCACTGTCGCTGAAGAATGCGGCCAGCGAGGGAGGGAGAGGTTGCCGTGTCAGCTGTGGTGGCGACGCCATAGCGTACTATGTAGAACGACATATGGCCAAAAATGATGACTCACTAATTAATCATTATTAATTAGCGACGCTCAAACAAGATCGATCACTCGTACTGCAATCAGCTCTCACGTAGCTCCGATATTCGAAATTCGCATAACTACAGACCTAAGTGTTTTAAGCACACTCACGCCATTGTCAGTTCCTACTAGATACGCATTTAAGTTGATATTACGGTAATAATGGTAATAATTATAAACAAGGGTTATTATTATCATTATGTACAGGTATCCCAATTAATAATATACATATTATATAACATCTACAATTTTGCTTACATTCTTATGATTGCTCGAGTGCCGGTGACGGCTTAACATCACCTCGGCGTTGCCCATCTGTAGTTCCAATAAGACCCTTTGTCGGAGGAACGCGGTGGACTCCGCCGTGGCTTCTTTTGTAACTTTGAGTGCATCCTCGCCGCAAAGGCCATCCGGTTGACGCCTGTCGTCTCCGTGCAGTCCACCAGGCTTCAGCGTGACGCGGTATCCAGCTTGTCTGAAAGCTTGCCTGAGGATGTCATTGATTGCCTCATGGCGGCCCTGCATAAGCCCGGCCAGCTTAGTGCAGCTAAGCCGGTGCACGCCACCGTTCCACCACATCGACATTCTTTTCTTTCAAACATGGCAATGCCAAGTCTGAGGCCACTGGCGACACGAAACTTATCGTCGGCCAGCTTACTGGCGACGAGCTCGAACGGAAACACGCTCCGGTGGCGTCGGATGAGACCGCTTTCAGTATAACATCATCTGCATCTAACTCACAGGAGACAGAAAAGTTAAGTGGGTAGTCTGAGTGGCAATTTGGTCGCACTCCTTCTGCCTAGTGACCTGTTTCTCAGAAGGACGACTAGACTGACGCGCGTCACAGATCCGAACGGCGTCTTGTTGATGGCTGATGAGTACGCCAGCAGTACTGACCACTGCAGAGGCGCGCCTATGTGGCAAGGCAAAAAAGGCAGCTAGGGCAAAATCTGTGGCCGAGCAAATGCCCATTTCACCTAGCCGGACCGGTAGGCTTGCCTGCGTCCATACCTTATTCTCAAGCGTCAAGTGAAGGATGTTTTCCAAGGCTCTCCTGACCTGGTCGTCGAGGTCCAAAGTTTTTGACGGCAGAAGGAAGGCAGGTAAAATACGTAGAATTTCAGCTTTACCGGCCGCTGGTAAAGCTGGGAGAGTTGTTCTCCGTTCTTGGCCAGTACCGGGCTAATCATGTTTGAAAACACCGCCGTACCCAGAAGGTCCAGTTTACACAGGTCCTTTAAAAGGATACCCGGGAGCTTGCTGTTGATTTTTGCGATCACCGGCTATCTACCTTCGTCTTCGAAATCCTGTAGGAATAGTTAGCAATTTTTTTTTGTAACATTCTGACAACTACATTTTAGACGCTTGTAGTGAGCTAAGTCTGTGGCACAATTTCGTCTAAATGCATCTATCGTCATCGTGTTCTCGCACTGAATCTATATAGCTTTTTCCAGCAGAGGTATGTAGCAGCAGGGCAATGACAACCAAGTCCAACAAATACAACCAGCAAGGCCGAGGCTTGAACTTCTGATTGTTTTTCTAACCATGGTTGCCATGGTAACGTTCCGTTTCGAACGGTGCGTTAGCCGCCTAAGCCACCGCTGCTACAAACTCCGTCGCTGCAATTTAGAGAGTTAAGCAGCAGTCTGCTCCATTGCTCAAACGCTCCAAAATACTTGATGTCTCTGAGTAACACCACAGGATCGTTGTTAAGGAGGGTCCTATCGTCGAAGTAGGACAGAGGGACCTTGGATGTCACCTCCCTGAGGTACCGATGCAGAAGCAGGCTAAACGCAAGAGGGGCTCTACGTCCCCCTGTTAACAACAGGCTGGTGACGTGATTTCAGCCTCACCGAACTTCAGAGGAGTTGGCCTCCTATACGTCCAGTGCATCATTATATAGAGGACTGGGGCGTGCTTGAAAACCTCTGTGAAGGAGTGCCCTCGCTTTTACGTTAAAAGCATTCTTGAAATCTTATTTACCAAGGCAACATTTATCGCGTTTTAAAAAGGTGCGAGCTTTGTTAACAAACATTTTCTCATCGTCAGCGGCGTACTCCATCTGCCGTTTATATTTACCCGCAGAAGCAGGGTCCTTGTGGCCTATCTACGCAGAGTTCAGCCGACGGCTGTGGATCGATATCATCGGAACTTGCCCGTTACGTGTGATGTCGTATACCTTGGCGAGTGTTTCCAGCACATCGTTCCTTGACCCTCGGCCTTCGCGCGAGTGAAAGCGGCATCTCAAAAAGGGCCACTTTTCCCTGCCGAGGCTATGGCCTCTTTAAGTTTCTTTGTCGACGTCTGTGCAGAGGGATTCTCGCTTTCTTTGGTGAATAAATAATAATATTTGTTGTCGGATAGTTGAAATAATACTCGTTGGTTCGACAAAATCTTCAGCAGTCCTTTGTCAGGGATAGTAGGATTTAAAGTAAAGAACTTTAGGTCGTATTCTAGCAGATGCATTTAGGTCGTCGAGGCAGGCGCCGTTTCACAATTCTAAAAATAGATTTAGGACAAATGCATATGCATGACGCACTTCGGAGTAGATGCAGCCAGATGGGTTCTGCATGCAACAGATAGAGCAAGTCTGTGGACTCCAGCGGACTCCACCCATATGGCTGCTTACAAAGTCTCAAGGACGTCGCAGGCGGCGAATATGACAATATCGCTAGTATTGTACGTTCGGGCTTTGCAAACGGCCTTGGCAGGACTCCCTGCAGCTCCTGGGCAGGTGGACACATGCGTGCTTACTCCGAGCGTCGTTTTAATAGTCAGATACTACAATCGACTCTACTACACTTTTGCCTGGCAATGCCAATAAGGTGTAAACAGGCAGGTTTAAAAGCTCAAAACAGCAGAGTCGTAGGCACCATAAAGGGTTCGGTTAAACGAGAGGGGCGACACAGTTAAATTGCTGACAAAAAATAAAAACGAGTAAAATCAGCGGATCAATTTGCGTTAACGTATATGATTAAGTTTTCAATCTTGAAAATCCCTTTTAATATTTAGGGGAACAAACTGTACACCAAAGGCGAACTGCTTAGTTAAGTTGCAATACTAACTAAACGTGTTAATTTCACACACACGCAGTATACTTTGACCGTCGGAAGACCCCTACACAAGTGCTCGTAAATGTTAGCCACAACAAAATTTTACAAAACTGTGTGCAGCATCTCTGACATCACATGATGTTGTAAACAATCACTGAGGTGCAGAGCAATAACCGTACCCGAAATACCGCGTTTACAAATATGACAGCAAATCAGTTGCACGTTTTCGTCCTCAGTATAGGGAACGATTAGGGAATGACTCAAAGAAAAATCTCAAAGTTGTTTTGAATAAGAACTGCACATCGCCCAACTCATTCCTGCTCGAAAGGTACTCAAGTAAATGTAGCGGTCAACACGTAAATGCTAGATTCAGAAACAAGTGTCTCGGCGACCCCTATAATAACACCCACCGTAATAAACTGGCCGACGTCCCGTCAAGCTACGCAGGTGCGCAAATGTCACGTACACTGAATACCAACTCCTTTTTATAGCGACTGGGCTGTAACTTTTCAAGTCAGTTAAGCGACTCAGGTTAGATCTCGTCAGATTTTGGAATGCATCCGCAGAGTAAGACGGTTGTGTGTGTTCTTCAATAACCTGAAACAGTCGAAATTAGCCTTTCATTAACCTCGCATTCCCCTAAATAAATGAAACCCTGCCAAATGATGACAGGCAAGTTCGGTGATGCACAACATCGTTAAATTCGCGATCACTCCAGCGGGACGTCCGCGGGAGTGATCTCACGGCGGTAAATCATGAACGATTTGCTCGATGGCGTAAAATCATTTATGACAGGGCACAATGAACTCGCTGCAGGCAAATTTTATTCCTAAGCTGCTGCCACGCCCGCTGTCGGTCTTCAGGCGGGTTTACTTTAGGGTCTACCATGATAGAAAAATAAAACATAAATATGTTAAAAAAGGCAGGCCGTGTTGGCTCAGCAAAACGTTATATTCATGTCGCGAAAAAATATCAACATTAGCGCCATTTAGACTCTGACGGAGGAGGACTTGCTTAACAAAGTTAAGTTAGTGTGCCTAGGTGTGTATAGTAAACCATGTTGGGCCTAGATAGATGCACGGATGTAAGACAGCAGCACTATCTGTGCTCACCCAATCCACAAATTGTGACGGTCAATCATATTTGATAACTGCATATAGTGCTTGGCACGAATATTCGAAAAACAAAATTTGTTTCTCTACCGGAGGGCAAAAATCACATGTCTGACCTTAGTGTTGTTCGAGAAAAAGGGGCTGGGTAGGAGACCCTAGGTGTATAGAAGACAAAGACGTGCAATGTTGGACACTAAGCGTATTGTCGAAAAAAGAAAGCACATTCGAAAAAAAATTGGGGAACTATATATTTCAATTTGCAAATTAAACGGCTAGTAAGACTGACCGAAATGTGGTTCCTTTGTTGAGAAACACGTATGCAATATCAGGGGTTACATCCTACTTTGCCTTAAGCACAGCACACAAAGCAGAGTTGGTAGCAAAGTTCGTAAATATGAGGATTATCACAAAGTGACTCAAAGCACATTTGTACTAAAGTACTACACAGCCAGTTTGGGAGAGGACAGTACACAGCCAGTTTGAGTAAAATGGGTTTCGTTATAAATTAGCCACGCAGGTTTGTAAAATCGGAGAAGCTAACATTGTTTAAATGCTTATATGACGTAGAAAACAGACAGCAGATCACCATAAGATAAGCAAAATGTACATGCATATATATTACTTTCACTGTTTCTATCTGTTTGAAACACTACACGCAAGAATTTTTTTAAGGCATATGGCACATCTAGGAAAAGCCATATAAGACACTTTTGCAAAGACGGTGGTTAAATTATCTTAACTAATGACTGCACTGTGCAGTCCATTATGAGACAAATTGCCTCAATTGACATCACACTGTTGACGTAGTATGACGTTCACATGATAAATAATGCTGCTTCGCGTTTTGCACTAAAGCTGCTGTTTGCGATACACTTGTTCCTTGTGTAGTTGAGAACTCCGCAAGTGTTTCCATCGTTGGCCACTGTCACCTCCATTAGACTTTACCATATGTCATCTGTCTCTTCTTAGCCAAAATTTTACGGACAATTCTAAACTTGGATGCCTGTTTTTTTTCCTCCTCCAGAGTAAAGGACCAACATATCGCGCATCAAAAGCAAAGCAAAACCCTACCTACATTCAGATAACGAATTCTATTAGGTTAGGATTTTTGGTTGAGAGTCGTCGTTGTTGGTGCCCAACGGCCTTCTATCCAAGTCCATTTGACAACGTAGCGTAAGACGTCTGTGGCCGTTGCCACACTTCAGCGCCACTCAACCAGATAGACTAGACGTTAAAGCGTGAAATTAATTGAGGATGATTGGCGGCGTTGTCTGTCGCCTGCAATTCCTCTCGCTTCTCCGTCGCCACTTTTCTGCTGCTTGATTTAGGCTATGATATTTACTTTTGACGAATTCCGTCTTTTCGCGGCTCGATCTCCTGGGAGCGGTGTCGCAGCAGCAGTAGCAGCAGCCATCGTCGTCGTCGTAGGGCCCAGGCACGCCAGGGGCCCAGGCCCGGCTTCTACCACCCCTCAGTATGGTAGTATGAGAGAGCAGGGGGGTGCCCGATAGGGCGTCGGAGTCCTGTCTGTAGCCTTGGCCAACCTCATACTGCTGCTGCTGCTGCTGATACTGCCGCTGATGCCACCAGGCCTGGCGCTTCTGGTCTTCGGCCATTTCGGGACGTATCGCGGCGTGGGCAAATCGCGGGGTAGTCGAGATCGGATCCCGGAAAGCACTGCGTTTCGGTAGGAAAGCGCTAGGCTTCTTCGCCCCTTCGCCCTAAGTGGCCGTGCTGCCCGCCACCACCACTGTTGGCGCTGCTCGGATGATTTATCAGCGGGACAGTCCCGCTATCGAGGCAGGTTGCGAACGGCCTCGCCTCAAGGGACCTGTCTCAACGTCCATTCTCCCATTTCGCTCCCGCTCTCTCTCTCTCTCTCTCTGCCTCTACGTCGCTCACAAAAAATGGAGCCAACCTCAGGAACTTACTGAAAGCTTCGTTGCTCTTCGACCAAACCGCTTATTTAGCGTATAGATAAAGCCAAAGCTTAAAACAATATATTGGGACAATACTACTGTATATATATATATATATATATATATATATATATATGTATATATATATATATATATATATATATATATATATATATATATATATAAACTGGGTGTCCGGATAATCTCGTTTTAAACTCTGGGGCATGGTCAAGCTCGGTAAGTAAATCATTTTTACCAGTGGCAAGGCGGAGCGGAAATTTTCGTATAGGAGTGAGATTATTTTTTAATGAATTTTTAAGCTGCTATTTTAGATAGACTCTCTGACGTCAGTTTATGAAATGTACGATTGTGAGAGGACTTACTTAATTAAAAAACCGAGCATACCGGCGCATTCAAGAAAATCCTACATTTTCTGAGTTATACCTGGGCTTAGCTAGAGCAGGAACTATTGTGATATTAAGACGAGTTTGCAAATTATATTATTGTGTTGGGTCTACAATTTATTTTTTGATACTTTTTACGGACAAAACCGAAAAAAGTTTTTTTTGTAGCCCCTGTATATAAAGTCCCTGCTCTAGCTAAAATTAGTCATATTTGAGGCGATGTAGAATTTTTTTTTCTCTTTTCTCCGACTCTCTCTTTTATTTCGGAATGCTTGTCGGTATGCTTGATTTTTCATTTGAGTAATGCGTTCTCTCTGACTAGATTCGAGAACAAAGCACGTGGTAAGCTGAGGAGAAATCACATAAATATGTCGCAGGACTATGCAAAAACTTCGATGTAACATCTAAAGCTAAAATGCTTTAAACACGTATGAATCAAGTCAAGACAACTTTTTTAGCTTTTAGCTTCCAGCGATTAGCTGGACTGTTTATACTAACGGTACATCCAGCTACTGTTAGATGACGTTTATTCAAACAGTTAGCTCGGATATACGCCACTCTCTAGAGAATTACAATTAAATACATTCACAATCGAGTCGAAACTATAATCTGTACGAGTGGTCAGTTAATGTAAAAAAGCTAAATTTTTGGCATAGATGTGCTATAGTGCCGAACAGATCTCGCACACGATTTCCGATTCGGGTTTCGCATTCAGGCCTACGCCAAATTGCACACAGTTGGTGCCAAAGAAGTGCATGTGCATTCTTTGCGATTGGGATATAATCGTGAACTGAGAATTACTTGCATAAGGTCGATCGATTGAAATTCAAATCAGCATTTTTTATTTAGAAAAAACATGCCGTTTAGAAATACTCTCAAATATTTGTTTACAACTTTCCGCGGACATACCAATCTAGGTGGTGGATTGCAAACAAATAGAACGCGCACTAGATCGCACACATTAGGAGAAACTGAGTTAGCAGTGATTTGTCCCACAGGGATTACTTGTATACTACCGATCAGTATCTTTCATTCCACAGCTATCGCATTGCAAAGCTTGCTATCTCGCCGTAGACTCCGCGTAGATGGTATGTCTGTACCATCGAAGCTCAGAAGGAGTCGCGCTTCCCTCACTCGCGGTGCCTATTTCAACCCGTACCTAATTGTATGTTTGCGCACCGAAGCTACAAACCTGAGACGACGGTCCCCCGGGCCGCTCGCTTGGCCGAGGCCCGAGGCCTATCGATCGCTCCGTTGAGCCCTCACCGTATTGCGGCGGCTTCTCGGCAGCCCACAGCGCTCCGGCAAGTGCAAATAGATGGGCTCCATCCACCGGCTCAATTTGTCGAATCTACACACCCAAACCTCCGTTTCGGCGGTGTCTAATCTTCATAGGTCGGTGGCACTTAAGCAAAAACTAGCGGACCTGATATCAAGCGACAAAGGTCCCCTTCGTAGACGCCTCCTCGCCGCACGCTCAGCTCACCACAGAGTCATTCTCTGAAATGGAAGACGGTCCGGCCGAGTACGACCTGCGAAAGAAGATGCCACTATCGATATTTGTCATCACAGAGGGTCCCACCAGCTTTGGGCCCTTTACGTGTGCCCTTTGCCCAGAGACCTTGAGAATAATGTTCGTTAAAGGCCATAATTTAGTCTCTGGTCCTGTCGTCATTTTCGTTGTCGGCTTCGTCATTTTGATCGTCGTCGTCGTGTTTGGCCGCCTTCGTCGACCTTCAGCGACTCGTCTTCTCCCCGTTCTCCCTTTGCATTCGTAATCGCTTAGCAGACGCTTAGTATCTAGGCTCGACCCCTGTTGAGTTCGTCGGCCTCTTATCAGAGGCCGTGTTCTGAGTGAGACCGCCTGCAGTCCATCTGCCCATCCGTCTGTCGTACCAGTCACTGTCATCGTTGAAGTAGTTTGCATGCATTTGTCTAAGCTGTAATCGTATTGTTGTTAGTCAGAGTCGCAGTAGCACCCGTATTATAAGTGGTATTCGAGAGATCTGTTCTGACGGAGAGATGACGAGGACGGGGGTGTGAGATGACACTGGCGGCGACGGGAGAAGCGTCAAGTATCAAGCGCTAACCGGGGGAAGGGGGGGGTTGAGACCTGCGGAAGACTGGGAACACAGGAACGAGAAACAGAGTAGTCAGTCATCAGCGCAGGCAGCTCAATTCTAACTAGCGGCGTTGCCGTCGGCGGCCCTGCTGGCGACAGGGACAACGTAGTTCGTTCGACCAGATTCGGAGCGAAATTAATTTCGTGTTTAATGGCGCTGAAGGGCAGCGGCACACATAGGGCTGTCGCCTGTCCTCCTTTGCAAGCTCTCCGTCAAGCCGCCGTCCATAGCTGCCGTGGACGCGTAAGCACATTACCCACCAGCCAATCAACAACCACGCAGACGATTATATCGAGCGCGCCGTGGTCGTGCGTACGAGGTAATAAATAATATATATACATATATATATATATATATATATATATATATATATATATATTACCTCGTACGCACGACCAGAGCGCGCTCGATATAGCCGTCTGCGTGGTACATATATATATATATATATATATATATATATATATATATATATAAATATATGCTAAATGTGTAAAGACGAAAGGTTGGCATAAAGTAGTCTCGAGTGTACCAAAGGGAGCCACGTCTATGGGGCTCGGCTCCATAGGCGTCCAAATGACATAGGTTACCAATAGCTATTGGTGTTGGCTTAGTTTTGCAAGTACGCGTATAAAACGGGATATGCTTGATAACTAAGCGTATAAAGCGAAAGAGATTTGATCAGAGTTTAACGTAATTTAGGCATGAGGAAAACTATCTTTGCGGCCATATATACCAAGTAGGCAGAACAGTCTTGTCTATATTTTAAGGCATACGTGTACAATCTACGATGAATGCATAATAGTTATTACATTGTACACATGCATCACCGGCATATAGCGACCAGTGTGGGCCTCATAAACCCACTAAACTCGGATTCTCGCCAACCCCTCAGGCGCGAGATTGCATAGCATTGTCTTGAAACAGATTTTGCAATGGGCATACTACTGGACTTATATATATGTACACCACTTCACAACTTTGTTTCGCGTTACCTTTGTCATAGTGTCTCTTGAGCCCATGAAGATAAGAGCCTATAACATACTCTATTAGTAACAACTTATTTACCATTCATAGACAAGATTATTTTAACGGCAATAAACTTTCAGTTTTCCGGCATATACCGAGTAGTGGCATATTGAGATTCGTAATATCCTCGTTTTTGAAACAGTTAGCTATACAGACCTATATTCTATATATGCTTCATTTTTTATCCGAGTAACGTGCAATATTTTATTAACGACTTTATAGATCAGGCCGGCGTACCTCCTATGGAATCATAGAATGAAGCAATATAAAATTTATATTCTAATTTTGCCGTATATAGTAGGTGTTTAAGCAGCCTACATCTATACATAAATTTGTAGTATTTGTTCAGTTCTTAGTTCGCTTCAAAAAGTCAATTTTTTTGAAAACGTCATTTTGTGATTACAAATGTTTGCTCAAATTGTATGCTATGACGCTTCATTTCTAATAAATAGAAATAGATCTGCACGCATAGTTGCACAAGTAAACAATACAACCTTTGTTCGATGGCTATATACATATGCATAGACAAGGGAAGGACTAGCTGGTAGGTGGATTAACATAGTTTATGCAAGATCCAGTAATTTGCGGTAGGTCGCTACAGATATGCGCTGCAGTGCTTTTTTAACCGTTTCGTTGCCCTGCAGAAGCCCATCCATACTACGTTTCCTGCAGAAGCTCATAGTGTACCAGACGCAACATCATCTGCTCTTTGGCATGAGGGCCTTCATTCTCAACAGTGTTGGGTCTGGAGTCTTGGTTCGACCAGGAGGTCATGTAAGCTACGTTGTTGCAGACGATCCAGATGGCTGATCTGTCACACAAACACCTCAACTACTACGAAAGTGATTGCGGTACGATCGCCCACAGTCTAAGCTCTGTAATCAGCTGAGTCTTTGCCTGTCGAGGCTGCCACGTTTGACCCGCGTTTCTAAAAGAAAAGTAGCAGAAAATCAAACTTTCACCTAAATGGGCCTGTGTAGATGACATTATTTGTCACTCACAAAAACACGCTTAAAGACACGTTCAGTAGAAGAACACAACAGTCGCAGACTATCTATATTCGATGAATGATAGTTTAGAGTTCACTAACCGACAGAACCTTCTGCAGCAGTCAACCTTCGTACGTAACTAAAACCATTCTTGTGGACCTCTTTAGCTTCATACTACAGAGACGCAATTATTTCTTTGCTCTTCTATGCATAATTGCTATAAACCATACTGCAAAATAATGGTACGCTATGCTAGTTTTAAATAGTTAATGGCCTACACCTAAGCCGAGAAGCTCGGCACCTGAAGACCACCTTGTATATGGATTATCATGTTCAATTTACATTACGCCGTGGTATGGCCGCACGGCGAATATTTTGTATGAGAGAGGACAGTCTTTTTGTTTAGATATTTATTTTTACATACCTGGACAGTATTTTGTGCAGCAACATGTTTCTATCTGCGTCGCAATCGACAAAACGTGGAGTTTCCGAAACAAATGCTTCCAAGATATAAACTGCTATGGATATGCATGTAGCTGGAGGTTAATAAAGTTTTTGGTACATCAAATTACGCCCTGCAATAATAATAACAATAATAATAATAATAATTGGATTACAACACAAGAAACAAATCCTTGGCATCCACCCACTATGCGTCGTGTCGGAATCGAACCCAGTCCTGCAATCAGAGGATCGCGAGACATCTCCATCACACCGTACCGTCGTCTAATAATGATAATAATAATAATATTAAATCAATTCCATCTTATAACCTGCGCAGCAGGGAAAATTACATTACTGGCAATGATGTTGCTGCTCCCGCATGTTGTACATAGAGGCCGCCCGCAGCCGTACGATTGTATCGTATCATTACCGCTGCTAGCGCCGTGCACTTTTTGACCGAGACCGACCGACAATTGTGTCTCGGGTCGGTCGCGCCCTCTACTGGTTCCGTCAGGTCCCGTAGGGCAGGCGGGGGGTCATGTCGCTCAGCGAAGGAAAGGTGCCGAGTGCACCACGCGTCCTCCTACAGGACTGAATGGAGCGCCAATGTCTGGGGATAGCCCCCCACCTACCCCCGGCAGGAACAGACAGGCACAGGAATCGTGTCGAAAATGCCAAGAAGGTGTTGTTGGATGGTCCAACAATCGGTGTTCGTTTCGTCTTCGTCTCATGAGCGTCTCGTAGCACTCTGGCCGCAACATTTTTGCTATCGCGTGACATAGATAAATCAATAGGATGCATTACTGGTCTACACCGACCGCCGGCCACCATTACAATCGTTTTTGTTGTTGCTAATGCTGCCATTGGTGGTTGGTTGCCCCTTTTGCCGTTGTTGTTGTTGTTGTTGTTGTTGCTGGTGGTGGTGTTTTGTTGTTGTTGGTGGTGGTGGTGTTTTGTTGTTTTGTTGTTGCTATCGTTAGTGTTGTTGTCGTCGTCCTCGCTTTGCATTGTTTTCTGTCCGCTGTGGGTACTGGATGTTACTACTAAAGCTTTTCGCCGCTGTCTTCTCCTATTCCCGTTTGGCTTCGGCCCATATTGGCGCTTATGACGGATCCAGCATTGTGCTATCGGTATGAATGGCTCGACAATGCGACGAAAGAGACTCTAGGCGTAAGGCAGCTAGAGGAAAAGAACGAGGAGAATTATGGTAGTGATACTGGCAATCCAAATTAGTGTGTGTATGGAGGAGGGGGTGGAGGAGCTTTGTGAAAGAGAGCTAGCAACTAAGCGCAGGAATGGAGAGCTGGGCTAATCGAAGATCCCCTCACAGCATTGAAAGTGAAATTTCTTGTTCAGGACTACTGTTTCCGAAGCGGGGCGAGCTCAAACTGAACTGGCCAGGTCGAATCGACTATGCACCGGTATAATTGCCAGTACTGCATATACCGCAATCTAGCCCTATGCGAAGGAAGGGGGTCAAGGCGGGATCAGGAGAGGGATGGCATAAAGGCAGGGTGGCAAGTCCCCGGTCGATGCACTAACTATTACCGACTCTGCCACCACGACGGAAGGAAGCGACGATTTGCCTCTAGCGACATTTGTCAAACGAGTCGGCACAGAGAGATATAGCGAAGGGAAAGAGGAATATATATATATATATATATATATATATATATATATATATATATATATATATGGGCGGAAAAAAACGAGAAAAATATTCATTCCGCATGGAGATAGATTTTCAAACGGGAAAGAACGAAATAGGGAACATTGTCAGAAGGGAGAAAAAGAAAAGAAGAAGGATACAGTTAGGCATGCTAAAAAACGGAGCCGAATGAACAAGATAAGGTGGCGAGAATAGCAAAAAAAGCTACATGCCTGGAGAGAAGAGGGTATACTATCCGACAGCATAAAAGCTAGTCTAAATCGTTTACATCAACCGTTCATTTGAGCTTCAGGAGTTCAAGACGTAGCAGATGACACGATCGGACAATTCAAATGTTCATTAGATCTGTGCAGCCGTAAAATAGGTTTAAATTTATAGTACGTACGATTCACAATAATCCTGTAATTTTAAAGATATAATATGCTACCGTGCATAGATTAAAAATACTGCATAGACTAAAAATACTGGTTTGGAAAATGCTACGTTACTTGTATACTGGTGTTTTTGCCCGACATAGGAGCATAAAATGTGCTGTTACGAGACAACCAGCCAAAAATGAAGTTTTTTACTGGCTTTCACGTCAAATGTGCATTCTGTGACGATAATTTTAGTACCAAATCTATGAGAATGCGAGCTGTGGTTGCGGAGTAATTACGATTTTTCGGCGGGATTTACTAAAACTATCGTCATAAAATGCGCATTTGCCTGAATGTGTTCGTTTTGAACACCGTGCCTTATATGTTTTTAGGAAGAAGCAACAGCGCATTTTATGCTCTTATGTCGGGCAAAAACACCAATGTCATTAATTGTAGTAATTTAACTCTCATTCCGAAACAAGACTTCTTAGAGACCATGTTCCATTAGAAAAAATATTTGCTTTAGCGAGCTTTACAATTTGTGTCGCTTTAAAAATATTCCAGAAACACCCTATATATATATGACTAATCCAAAGTATGGTTCTTGCTATATGCACAAACAAGCATGCTAGTATGTGTAATGCTAACATCAAGTATTTTGCAATTGCATCATACTTTTTACAAAATGTTTTTACAATATTACTTGCACACCCTTAAATAACAACAAACATTTATTATTGCCTAATATTTCATAGATATACGTTTTCTTAAGCTATCTAGAAGCAATTGACTGCAAGAAATAATCATATCAAATAAAGCAAAATCCTTTGAAATCATTTTATTCTAAGAGCCTGGTTAGACTAGATGGTTAGGTCACAAATAGACCACCGATAATAGGTTATATATATATATATATATATATTTATTTATATGTTTTTCTTTTTTTTTTATATTGTATGTCTTGTCCCCTAGCCACGATACTGGTTATGAGAACCGAACGAGTGTTACTGTTGGGATTGTGTACAGTGCGACCAACTTTCAAACTTTTAAGTGGCGAGTCTAGCAACTTTATTTGCCCACACGAAACATAGCCGCGTCAACAAATGGCCAAAAGCGAGTCGCAAAAACATGACCTGAATCAAATTTAGTTTGGCCGGAAAAGCTTCTCAGCATAACAGTAAGCGGTGTTATGAGGAGTCGACGACATTTGCCCAAGGTCGCTCGTGGTGGAGCATACAGCTGTAAGGTTCCCGAACGCCCGAATTCAAAATCGGGTTCCGACTGCAGTTGAGATTAGAGCTGCCGCCAGATCTGAAGAGCTGGCGAAATGCTGCAGACACACAGTATTCGGTAACTTATTCATCCAAGCCACGACTTAGCACTGTCTGAAACACGCCACAAGCCTATTTCACCCTCCCCCCCCCCCAAGAGCAGTCACAGTCGACTTAAACGACATGATCGATGTACTTAAGGTGTTACTTAGACAATTTAGGTTCTGAAGCAGCTTACCACATCAGGATATCTCTCGACGAGAGTGCACCTCCACGCGCTTCTATTCATACGAAGCAACACCTGAGCACCTAACATATAGCGCTGTTGTTGTTTTTGCTCTGCAGTCGCTCGGTTTCCTCTCATGCTGGGTCGTCTTTTTCTCTTCTTTCTAGCTTCCCTTGATGACACGCATGCGTGACATCCGACTGGTCTAATCTCCACTCTTACTGAAATGAGTTTTCTTTTTTTTTCTAATTCATTGTTGCCTATGTATCCGAATCCGCGCCAGATTCACGTTGTGTTGCGCTGCGGTTCAATGATCTGTGAACTGAAGTCACTACCACGATTGGAACACGCGTCATTCACGGTGGAAGCATCCGCCATTTGCGAATGAAGTTTCCATCAAACATCACGGGCTAGCAAGTGCTATTTGCTTAGTAGCGCTGTGAACGATTAAAGTTTGCTCTACGATTTTGCCGCCGCCGCGTCGCCAAGCACATACTATCGTAAACACAATCAATTATTATTATTATTATTATTATTACAATTAGTACTCGTGTCTATGATTTATTTATATAACTTTGCTATGTTAGCACTTTGGAGGTACTCGTAGCAGTTTAGCAATCGACCGATCCCTCGTTAGGGCACTACAAAATGTAGGCATTTGCATTAGAGCAAAGAAGCAATTACAATACTTGGATTGTTGTTGTTTTTCTTCTTCGCCATGCCACAACTTTCTCTTCTGTCTGTTCAGCGGCGATGCCTCCAGAGTTCGAATGTAAAACAGCACACAGCAGTACACGGCAGCGGCTCCATTACGCTGAGGTCCCTGGTGGCAGGCGAGGCCGGCTCCGCGCCGCTCGACGACGCATTGTCGCAACGCCAGAGCGGCATAGGATGCAATTGGAGCGCTCGCTTCACCCTCTGGGAGCGGCGAAACCTCGCTCTGAGGCGAAGCAGCAGCCAGGGAGGGCTTCTGCATGCAAAGCGTGCTCATGGTGCCGCTTAGGCCAGCTAGCTCCGGTGCTCCGGTACAATCGAGAAGGGAATGCTGCTAATTACTACATGCTGCTGCTAGCTGCTGCTATTGCTGCTGCTGACGGTGGTGGTAACGCAAGAAGCATTCAAAAGTGGGTACGTGATACAGACGCTTGAACGCTCGAGAGCAATCTGAGAGGCTGCGCCGGCTTGCAGCGCGGTTCAACACACACATCCTTCTGCTTCAATTGCCAGCGCGATGATACGAATAGAGGAGAAAAGCATCACTTTCTTTTGGTGGTGAAGTTTAGCGAGCAAGAAAGAGAGAGAGAGGAGGCGTTTGCATCAATTCAATGCAATGCAAGTCAGAGCACGTGTATTGCAACAATAATACTAGCAATTGTATGTAACATAGATTGGGATTCAGGGTTGACAGTTGTTTGGTATTTGGGTACACTGCGAGCGTCGGTTAGAGATACTACTAGATATACTATACACAGATACCACCACGTCAACAGCGCAGCAGCACTAATAGCTGTAAAGACTGTTTGTTGCACCAAGTTAAGCTTTCAGTGCCGTCTATATGATCGACTGATGATCGTCTAGGATAATAGAATGCAATACACACACCATATGTATTGTTTTTGGAAATTTGGGGTCATAGTTGCATTAAATAAAGACAGCCGAATAAATGCGCAACTGCAAATAACGATATTGTCTGAATATATATATATATATATATATATATATATATATATATACTCGTATATATATACGCACTTAGGCTAAGGAGTTATGCACACGTATGACTACTTAATCTAAATCCGTGTTCATTTCTTAGACTGGTTCTAGGTGGGTCTGTTAGTCGTCCACTCGCGACCTCAGTTTAGTCATGCACTCGTTGTTAAGCTTCTCATCAAAAGCTAAATATTTTATTTACCAATTGATCCAAAGAAAAGGCATTCGCACACTACAAGCGTATGAATGGTTTTACCTAGTGGCGTTAGATTATGTTTACAGCGGAAGGCGCGCTGCTACTTACTCTTTTACTGATTTTTTCTGACGCTATAGATTAAATAAAATGTTATCTTTTACAACAAAAAATCTATTCCAGTGTACATTCTAGAGTTTACAGGCGCTGCAGATTATATATGTGAAATAGTCAAGCTATATTGACGAAAAGTGAATCGCATAAATATCTAGCAATTCTAGTGCTGCTGCAAACGGTCGTGGCTTTGACTCCAGCGCGACACATACAGTCAGGGTGTATTCATAGTTTAGCTCTACGTGTATGTAAGGCATATCATAATAAAATTACGTTTATTTATTAAACAAAATATCGTAATTTCCGTTGTTTAACATTACACATGAGCACGAATGTCGCGATCGACGATAATTCGAGTCAGAAAAAAATTTAATCTATTAAAAGGAAAAACATTATTCTACATAACGAGATGACTCAGCTTGAACACAAAATGCATGACAGGGTCGTCATGAATATATTTGTCGTACGTGTCGAACGTAAGTCATCTTAATCTATGTAGAATAGTCTGGTAGCAGGTGTAAAATTTGCGTACTTTTCCGGCCAGAAGTATCCAGATGTTAGCGTTGTAGTATCATCTATGTGCTATGGATCTGTGTTAATATTTATAATACTATGCTGTTAGCTTATTAAACTACAAGAAACAAATCCGTTTGATGCAGCTTTGGTCCGGCCTTTGTGCTACAAATTTAAAGTTGATCTGAGCTAGATGATTCTCTTTAAATTGCGCTATTCCCAGTTCTCTTTTCCTTGTATATATGCATATACATATCCCAAAGCCAAAGCTCTCACACTCGATGTCAGGCTTTGGAAAAGTTATCGCTGCGGACCGAACAACCGCCGACTTAGTTCGCTCAAGGGAGGGCCTTCTCTAGCAGACGCGTTTCAGCTCTACACGTTACAAACAGGGCACATCGTGGCACAGAGACCTTTGCAAACAGGCCAAACTGGATCGAAACTCTTGTTGCGTGCATACGTCGCTGATGTAATATTATCGACGTGAGTGTATTGTATCGGTTCGCATCGGTAACAGGCACACTGAGCGTATCCGACCCGGCGATCGGGCCCGGCTAATTGGGCTCCCGGGGCCCCTTCCCCTCATATCCTTGATTTCCCCACCCCTTCCCCTCATCTCCTTGATCCCCCCACTCCTTCCCCCCAGTGAAGGCTAGCTGATACCAGCGTCCATAGTGTCCAGCCAGATGCTTCTGCAGCCGATTAAGGGGGCTCCTATCGGTCCCTTTGGCTATCGGTCTACCGCCATGGCATGCTTGGAATGCGTATACCGGTGGCGGACACGATCGTCGCCTAGCCAGGCCCCTGTGCTGAGACCCTGAAGCTCTCTGCTGAGTGAGGCCTTTGCGTGGCTTCTGGCACTGGTACTATTACAACTATGACCACTACTTCTACTTCTGATGCTGTTGCTGCTGCTATTGTCCAGCCATCGTTGCAAGGCTGGAACCGACGCGGACGTGGAACGGCACCGGAGATCGTGACGCTGCCGCGTGGTATATCCGCCGTTATTCTCATCGCTTATCTGGCTTCCTCCTTACAGGCGGCAGGCGGAAGCCAACCGACAGCGCATCCATCATAGAGACGCAAGCAAGTAACTTCATCTTCTCGTCCTCTCGTCTTTCTCTACACGACGGACGAACGACCTCGATCCGCCGACGATGGGCTGGCTTTCGGGGCTTGACGGCTGAACGAGGCGCTTTTTCGGACTTTATTCGCCAGACGCCCGCACAGCGCGAGCGTAAATTTTCAAATACGAGCAAAATCATTTTGTCGAACATGAAGCGGAGATGAAGTCGGCGGCCGAGAGGACGACGACGACGATGTTCAGCGCATAACGTAATGAGTATGACTGACGAACGATGGCGACGAACAGCAGCGCAGCGGCCAATCGGTGGGCAGGCGGGAAGCCCCCCAGTTCACTCGCTGATGCGTCGGTATGGACAACATGTTTATCTTGCTGCTGACCCTGTTCAGTACGCAGCGCAACTGAGTAACTTGAGCCTAGCTGTGTCGTCTGTTTATTATTACATTGCTATA
The DNA here is from genome assembly GCA_003439945.1 of Dermanyssus gallinae. Taxonomy (NCBI): domain Eukaryota; kingdom Metazoa; phylum Arthropoda; class Arachnida; order Mesostigmata; family Dermanyssidae; genus Dermanyssus; species Dermanyssus gallinae. The sequence goes on along the minus strand of QVRM01003762.1, from coordinate 212,915 downwards.
TTCCTACATTGATATTTATTCAACTTTCAATCTTCCCTCTTCCTCCAACTAGATCCCGATATATATATATATATATATATATATATATATATATATATATATATATACAGGTAGTTCTACAAGTTCTTAAAATTAGCTTTTCAGAATTCGAATTTTTTCGCGCTTTCACCGCTATTGGAAACGGCAACTTTTCGAATGCTAGCAGTCAAAATATTATGGTGATTGGCCGTTGCGATTTTGTTTGATCGCTTTTCCCGTGCAACGTATCGGCGTGATTTTGAAAAATTGAGAAAAAAGAGTTTCGAGTGGTTACCAAGCATTTTTATTTCAAAGGTTGGAATGCGACCCAAGTGAAAACTGAGTTAGACGAGGTGTACGGTGACTCTGCGCCATGTTTTGCCACTGTTTCCAACTGGATTAATGAGTTAAAAAGAGGTCGCAGGAGCACCGAGGATGAACTACGTTCAGGACGCCCAAAAACGGCAACTGATGAGGAAAACGTGGAAAAAGTGCGGAAAATCGTTGCCGTAGATAAGCGAGTGAACATTAGGGAGATAGCGGAGGCCTTGGGGATCAGTTTGGGTAGAGTGCATTTTATCCTGCACGAAAACTTGAAGATGAAAAAGCTCAGAGCAAAATGGGTGCCGCATTTGCTCAACCAAAGCCAAAAAACGCGCGTGTTTCCGCTTCACAGCGAAATTTGGCCAAGATGTCGAAAAATCCGTCGGATTTTTGGCGCAGATTCGTGACCGTCGATGAAAGCTGGGTCCATCACTACACTCCCGAGACCCAAGAAGCATCTCGTCAATGGTGTGCACCTGGTGAAGGACCTCCGAAGAGGGTGCGGACAACGGCATCGGCCGGAAAGATGATGGTTACGGTTTTTTGGGACCAACGTGGAATAATTCTGGTCGACTACCTTGAGAGCGGTAAAACGATCACGGGAGAATATTATGCAAGACTGTTGGACTGCCTGAAGCAAGAACTCATCGTGAAACGGCCCGCTTTGCAGAAGAAGGTTGTCCTGTTTCATCAGGACAATGCTCCCGCACACAAGTCGAGGCAAGCAACGGCAAAACTGGCCCAACTGAGGTTCGAACTTCTTGAACAACCTTTATATATATATATATATAGATATATATACGCAACGACGCAGTAGAGCAGATTTGCCATAAATAGCTAGCATTCAAATTACACGGCCTATGCCCGCATATAAGGAAAACGCAGGACATGGCGCGCACCTTCGTCTTGCCTACAGGGCACAGGCTGAGCTTAGGCCCACATCATTCATTCAAAGCAAATTCATTTTCCTTGTGTTGTTTTCGGTTCGTCTTTGTACTGCTTCATTTAATGTCGCAGCGTTCACGTTCTTAGTTTCCCGGCCGCCGCCCGGCTTCTTTGGCTCCCCCATCAATGCTTTTGCTGTTCTTTCTGATTGGTGCCACCGTCCAGGCTCTGCAGGTGCTGTTTGTTCTTTTGGCTGGGTTCCTTGAGATCCCTTCTTATTTTCTTTTATTTCGCGATCATTTTCTTTCGTCGTTGCCGTTGTCATCACTCTTGTCATCGTGGCGTTGTTGTTGTTGTTGTTGCTGCCGCTTCTGTTCTTTTTCCACTCCCCCTCCCTCTACTTCGTTCTTATCTTCTGTCTTATTGTCTTCCGTTCGCCCGGATTCTGTAAAGAATTTTAGCCAAGGCGCACGCGCGATTCCGACAAATTCGGCCGTTCGAATCACTGCTGTCGAACCCCACATCAGCAGAAGCACCAGCAAGTCCCCTGAAGGAGCCGCCAATGCGTCTGCGGAGCCCCTCTGGTTTCTCTCTCTTTTGCCCTTTCTCTCTCTCCGTTCCTCCCTCCCTCTATACATCGTGCTAGATTGCATTGTTCCAAGCGACTTGCACCGACGCAGTCGACGTCGTGGTGCGTTTCGTCTCATCCGTTATTCCCCCCCCCCCCCCTTCCTTTCCTCCGTATTTTCTCTATTCCTCTCTCGTTCTCTCGTACCGTCTTGCTGTGTCTGTCTGTTTATCTCTTACTCTCTCTCTTTCTCAATTTCTTCTATTTTCACTAGCTACGAACCTGCGAACTCTGTCCGTACAGCAACGGCACTTTTTTTTCCTGCGAGACGGCAACCAACCACGCAACCGACAGTTGATCCGCTAAACACTGCTACTGTGCTGTCTTTCGTCCTGCTAAACAGAGCATCACCAGCACCAAGAGAATTACACCAGTACCACCCCTGCCCGCCCACACTCACAACTGGCACCTCCACCTGTGTTTACTCTTCTTGCCCCCCCCCCCCCTTTGTCTGGATCTCGTCCGTTCTTGGGTTGGCGGATTGCTCGGTCGGTGGGTAGCAGGGCCAATGGGCCGCTTGTGCCCCCAGTTGTTTGACCGGCGGCCCGCTGATGTTCGCTATACGGCCCAGTTCTGCTCTCTTTACCTTTCTTGGATCCTCCATGCTGCCCATTCTTTGCAATGTAGCGCGCCATTAAGCAGGGCAGACGACAGACACCATGCGTGCTGTTGCCATCGAGCAGCTACCAGTGACGGAAGCTATTCGTAGAGCTGTCTGCGTAACAAACAGCTACTACAGCAACGCCAAACTACGTTTGTCCTTTCTTCGTGTGCGTCGTGTTCTTCTCTCCGTCTTCGCTTCGTTCTTCCTGTTCTTCTTGTTGTGTTTCGTCTCCCGCCTGTACGTATTTATTTTTGTCCGTGTTCCGTCATGGTGGTGGGGCTGGCTCGTCGAGATATGCCTGTCACCATGGTCCGGGGTCTTTCGACCCTCTCACCTCTTCTCTATGCCCTCGCAGCTCTCCTCTCAGCTCCTCCTCCTCCACCTCAGGCCCCATCAGCTGCCCCTCTAAACTTCTCTTTACTCAACGGCCATCCGCTGGATGCCCACCCATCGGCTGCTTCGAACGGATCACAACAATGGTGATGAAGACGACGCATTGCTAGCTAAAACAGACGCTCGTCGCCGTAGCCGCCGCCGCCGCCGTCGCCACCGCTTAAAGACATTCAGCCAGGCGACGGACGAACGGACACCGCCTTGATGCGCAGTGCGTTGCGGTTACGGCAGTTCGAAATTTGCTAAGGCGATGCGAAAATGAAGCTCGACCGTCATCGCTGCTGCTACTGCTGGTGTCCTGTCTGCCTCTGCTTGTGAGCTCAATGTCATTGGTAAAGAAGATGGTTAATGATGACGATGATGATCCCCGTGATGGACGATGCTGATGATGTTAGTGGTGGGGGATGATGGTGACGACGAAAACGGTGGCCATAATGATTTGCACAAGCCCCCCCTGCTAAGTCTTCCTTCCACCCCACCTAAACGCCCCGCCTCGTTTTTGGTGTCGTCGCTTTGCTTCCTGAGTAAGCGAAAACGTGAAACGGAAGGAAATAACAACTATTTCAGAAAAAAGAAACCTCCGACGTTTTGAAAAGTAAAGTGCAGCGTTTCTCAGCCATGAAAGCAGACAAAATTGACGAACTTAAATATAGAAATGCAATAGGGGAAAACATAACCTATGCATATTGGTGTTCTTTCTTAAACTGGGAGCGTGCGGTACAGATATATATATATATATATATATATATATATATATATATATATATATATATATATATATATATATATATATATATGTATATATGTATATGTGTATATATATATATATATATATATATATATATACATATATATATGTTATTGAGAACATTTGTTTTCACGTGTTGGGGTTCTACTACATGCCGTTGTTTTATATTTATTTTATTATATTAGTATTACATTATAATTTGCTTTAATTTTAAGTGCAACATAATTCTCTCTCAGAGTTTCATACTAAGTCCTCAACCCAAAGACACCAAGCACATTTGAAGACATAGACGTAATATATATATATGCTGTGCTTAAAGCCGCCATTCATCAACTACACATATAACAAGGTTCTTTTGACTGTTTTCTTCACTACAAGGGAATCATCTTCCACGCATTTTTGCCATTTGGTTCGACGGCCAATAAGTAATACAACCGCAAAATTTTAAAAACAATTTATATGTGCGAGAATCTAAAACGTCCGAGGCCGCCTGCAGTAGGCCTGAACTTTCTGCCAAGCAACTCTTGGACCCTCCATTACGACAACCGGCGCACATATTTTCACTCACACATTGAATTGCACCGGCGCACAGATTTTCACTTACGCATTGAATTACCTGATAAAAAATTCGATTTATATATTGCCGCAGCTTCCCTATTCGCCGAACCTAGCGCCGTGCGCTTATAGCGTTTCATAGTAGGCCAGTAAATCTACGGCTCCAAGGATATTTATATATATATATATATATATATATATATATTATTGTTGAATATATATATATATATATATATATATATATATATATATATATACATTATTGTTGAATACCTACGAATAGAATTCTAAACACATATATATTTGATGTATGGTGGAGTATTTTTTTCCATTTCGAGTATTGGCTGACAACCACGTTAACTGCGTCGTTGTGCTGAAGTTGCGGGGGTGCGCCTGTTGTTGAAGTCTAATAACTGTAGAGTTGTAGCCATGCTTGCAGCTTCGACTACAGCAACAACACGTTGACGGCGATAAACCTGACACGTTGGCAGCCAGTCAGTTAGCTGTTAGTACAGCTGACAACTACAACCACCACCGCTAACGCCTTCTTTCGCTGCTGCTGCTATCGCGTGACTTGTTCGTTGCTCACAGAGTACACACCAAACAAGTGTCAAATGCGGCAATGGCAGCGTCCAGAAAGCCCTCCCCCACAAAAAAAAGAGTGAAAGATCTCGCCCTTAGAGGGCCTTAGTCTGTGTCTAACTGCCGAACAGTGTATCAATCTTTCTCTTTCTCTATCTCTTCCGCGCGTGCTTGCTCTCTCTCTCCCCATCTCTCTCTCGCTATCCTTCGACTATCCCTTTATTTATGTTTATCTCTAATCTTGCCAGGCTTTGTGGCGTCGGCAGGTTGTCGGACTGCGGCGGTACTCTATTAAGCGCTGTCTCTCCGCGCGCGCTTCCGACGGCCCAAATCCCATTGTGTTGCACTAATAGCAGTTGCAGCAGCAACAGCAGCAGCAGCACATTGACAGTGCCGTGGCGTGCTGCACCCGGAGACGACCTGAGCCGTCCACCACCCCACCTGCCTGTTCGTGGGTCTGCGATATGTCCCACACCTACGTTCAGTTCACTACTAACTCAGCTACGAGGGGTACAACCTCTCCCTTTCGCCCTCTCTTAGCTTTTCTATTTTTATCATTTCCTCTTCTTTGTCTTTCTTCCATATTAGTTTGTCTACATTTTCTCCTCTACTACATTCCCTATCGTCCATTGTTCTATTGCATCTTATTTTTCCCTCTCCATTAAGCTTTCCTATTGTACGTGCCCTTTTCCCCTCTATTCCCCTTCCCATATTAGTTCCCTGCACCTCTCCTTTACACAGATACTATGCCATTGCCACACGGCAAAGAAGATAGCTATGCTGTCGATCAAATTGGCCGCCTGCTCGGTTTTACCTTGACCGTCACCTTAGCCATGTTCACCCTCCACGACCCCAGCAGCGAGCCCTTGATTTGTTGCTCTATCTTTCACGTTCTCCCTCCACTCTTCTTGCGCCTGCTATTCTGTCATTTATTATTCTCGTTGTTGTCGTTGTTGTTGCTGTTGGTGTCGTCTTCGTAGTCGTCGTCGCTGTATCGTGTGCCTGCAACATTGGTCTATGCACGTCGCGTGGGGACGGCACCGCCAATGTCTGACGCCCTAATAGGCTTGCATGAAGGGCGGGCTTTGCCTTGTCTGTCCGGATCGGCCCGTTCGACATGACAACAAGATCGCATAGGTTCGGTCCCAACCGGTCGGTTGGCTCTACTAAATTCGACTATCTCGCTAGATATTTGTTGGTTGCTCTATCTAGCCTCGCTGTGGCGTGTTCCTTTTTCGGTAAATGCAAGCCGATGCAGAACAACCACGACTGCAACAACGACAACTATACACTACAGTGACTACGGTGTGGTTTGTTTGAGTGCCTTCCCCTAGAGCTTTCGCTCCCAGAGCGAAGAAGACACTCTTCTTAATGACACGATTGCCTCCACGCTAACTATCACGCTAAGCTTTGGCCCCACCAGAGATTTGTCCTGGCAAATTGGACAATCAAAATATATTCCTCGCTCCCGAGGGAATCATGGGTGCATGCCATAGTGGCCTGAGCTAAACGATTTGTACTAAATGTTTGCCACGCACCAAATGTATTTTTTTATGGACCGTCTCCTCCGGACGGCAATTTTTGTTGTAATTCAGTAATTTCTTATTGAGCTTAACACTTCTATAATTACACATTTCAACAAGTGTAACAATTAAGGAATTTTGCAAAAAGGCTGCCACCTGTGTCTGTATACGTATATATATATATATATATTGCAGAGAGTTTCACATTTGAGAATCATTCTGGCTCTCACTCTAAAAGAAGGTTTTTGCCTCTTGTTTCATCGGACAAAATGATTTTTTCGCCAAGTTGTACTAGATCTCAAAGCACGATTCTCGAAGACTATATATATATATCATGTCCTGGCATGGCCTATGTCTGCCTGGACATCGCCGAGTAGAGTGTTAACAATAATTTATTTGATTGCATACCGGTGAATGTACACAGCCCGTTGACGTCCAAGTGCACATTGGACATCAAGCGTTGATGATATAGGAAAAGGTAGCAAAATAGCGCACATCCGTTTTTTACAGGCGGCGAACAGGGCATAACGGGCAATGTTCTAAAAGTCATAAATCATCATCATGGCGCAAAAATTTAAACAAATGGTGCATCTTGGTCATCGGACGGCATTGTAAATTCCCTTAGATCCGGCTTTTCAGCCATAAGGTTAACACACTTGCTCAAAAATTGCAGCTTGTTTGCATTGCCGGATATCTCACAGCCATTCACTATGCTTAGCTTAGACATTTTTGAAATCGTAGGATGACCGCTGAGGCAAGAGATTAGGTTATGTTATCGGTCTCATTAGGCGGCCTAGGTGTGCCGGGGGATGATGGAGGAACCCGCAATCCATTTGTCATTGACCCAGGCTGCGGATAAGGTTGCGGCCCTAGTGAAAAGTGAGGATAGAACGTTTTTTTTTTTTTTTATATATATATATTGACAAATTTATTTTTCGTATATTACATTATGTTTGTGGGACACATATTACAAGAGATTAGCTAATCACGTGTCCGCCTCGTCTAAGCTAGGCCGAGACCACTTCAGAAGTGTGCTCCGAACGGAGGCCGCGTTTCCACGTTGTATGTCGAGATCCAGACGTTGTTTAAAAAAGAACGACGATCTGTTATCACCGGTTGACTGATCTAACAAAGTGCCGACTTTGCGGATCAGCTGTCTGGTCCGAACACCAGGACCACCCATGGTCTCAAACGCAAGTGGCCAGAATTCGTGGGGATACCCAAATGATGAGTATTTTCTTAGCTTGCTGGTCTCCGCAAGGTGGGCTGCATAACCGGCTTCGGATGCGCCGCCACCGACCATAGAAGATGCTAAGGAGTCGGTAACGGTTGCATCCCAAACCAGCATTCTGCCTCGCTCGAATGGTGTAAGTGTCATCCCGTCTGGACGCCTGCCGTCCTCCACGCAGAGGCCCGGGGGTTCGAGGATGCACGGACGACCGCATGATCTGAGGGCTCTGCTGAAGGTCTCATTGATAGCGGCATGTCGAGGGCGTCGGCCTGCGCTGATGATACACGATAGGCCGTGATGTCCCAGTTTGTCGACGGGGTGACCACATTGACACCTATGGAGGCTAACTAGGTCTGTCCCCAGTCGTAGGCCTACTGCTATACGAATCGTCTCGTCGTCAAGAAGGGTGCCTATGGGTGCACTGGGAAGCGCGTGTAACCAGGCGCCTGAATCCTTGGCGGACACGGCGTTTAGGCGAGCTCTGGTCGTGTCGTCGGTAGCTTCATTAAAGAGCCGTCGTTGTAAATCAGCGTGTAAAGGGGCACTCCAGTCATGTTGAGATAGTATGTTGTCAGGCCTGCCACCGCACCGGGCCTCAAGGTTCTCCTGAAGCTGAGCTAGGCGGCTTCTGAACTGGCCAACTCCTGCTGTATCTAAAAGGGGGGTTGCCCTGTTTTCTGCGCTTAGCATGGAGGAGACTATAGCAGGACCGGCCAAGGTCTGTAAGTTCGGAACCCCGAGGCCTACTTGAGAGACGGGCAGTAATGCCTGTTGCCGTGCGCTAGGTGGTAAAGATGTGTTGAGCAGAGCCTCGAGGGTAGACAGTGTCAACTCGTTGAGCGCTTGCAAGTCGTCGACCCGATTGGATAGGTCAGCTCCTCGAAGAAGGTGGATGAGTCTCAATAGAACGTTTACAACGTTAAACCTTAAAGGCAGACTAACCAGGTGCCGTCTTTATTCGACTCTCTTACCCCAGATAATAGGGCGGACTAGGGCAGTTGGACAACCTCTGCAAGACAAGCTATTAGCAAGCGAGATTAATAAAACCCCTTCTGTTCTTGATTAACGAGAAAACAATCTGAACGTCTGAAGGTCTCACGATAACCCTTTTTTGGCATACGCTGCATGTTTGTCTGGAACGCAACCAGCTCATTAGCTCCTTCAATTGTCAATGCCCGTCCGTATTGAGCAGGTCGTGCTCGCAAGTTGGCAGAGGCCACTAAATGCAGGAAATACTCTAGTGTTGGTCATCCACACCAACTTGATCCATTGGCGCTTAAAACAATGGCGGCCTAAGCTCCCCTGCATTCAAGCTGACGAGCAGAAGCTTTAACCTTTTAACCAAAAATTTGACAGCACAAATAACATCTTAGTGAGCGAAATATTACGTCAGAGAGTGTCGCTTATTGTCGCCATTCAATGCGGGTTCAATGTAGCATCTGTTGGAGCTCGCGCGTTATATATATATAGCCGACAGTCATTTTCTGGCGAGCCGACCCCGTTTATATATCGTTGGTAGTCAGTATTGTGGAGACTGTGTGGGACATGGAGACTGACGTTCGTCGTTATTCGAAGCAGTTCGTTTCGCCATTGCAACCGCAGCGCCTTGCTTAGTGCGAGAGACGGAGCAAACAGGAGGAGAGGAAAAATCGTTCATCGAGAGAAGGAATCTTGTTGCGCAAAGTTGTTGATAGCTTGACTTAGAACCTGGAAGGTGTGGGGTGCTCAGCATTGCCGACCAATGTTGGCCGGTCATAGCTAACACCCAGAACCCGTCTCTCTTTCTCTCATTGCATCTCTTTTCTCTCTCTCGCTCTCTTTCTCTCGTTCATTCTCTCATTCGCTACCTTCGCCTCTGTATCTCCTCTCTTACATTCCCCATGTGTCTTTCTTTTTCGTTTTCTTGCCTTCCGCCCAGAGTGCGCTCTCCATGCTCGTGTGATGACGTCGAACTTTCGCAGTAGTCACACAGACACATACACACAGAGACAACCAAGGCTACAGCCGGCCACGGCGGCAGCAGCAGCAGAGTCAGTTTGTGGCAACCCCCAAGATGGTTTGAATTTTCGCGTGCCCTAGAAGTTGATGACACCCCCGAAGAGCAGCACCAGCAGAAGCAGCAGTCGCGGCCGCTGCCGCTGTTGTTCGATTCGAGCCGTCTTTTGCTCATCGTCGTCGTCGTCGTCTCGCTGCGAGAGAACAGTCAGCCTAGTCGATGTCGAAGCGTCGCAGCCGACGTCCAAGTCCAAGATCTCGACGAACTCGCAGAGCTGGCGTAACAGAGCCCAGCGGCACTTGGCTTTTTCAAACCAGTCATCTCATATCCCCAGCACCCCCACGCCGCAAGCCCGCCCGCACCCCATCGCCGCTGCGTCGTCTCCACTACGACGACCACCGTCATCACCACCACCACCTCCACCCTCATCATCATCATAATCATCATCGTCGTCGTCGTCGCCATCGTCTTCATCATTATCATCATCATTATCATCACTATTACGACTGCTACTGCAGCTGATGTCGAGCGCATGTGTCTCGATGACGAGCCAGAGTACATTGATACGTATACACATTCATACTTACATACGTCCTATACATTCATATAGGCACACGTCCAAGAAGCCGACCGGCCAGCCTGCGGCCTGCTTGACTGCCAAACGCACATTTCCTCTCTCCGTCCCTCGCTGCCTCAATCAGCGCGACGCAGATACGGAGATTACGTCTTGAGAGCGTGCCAAGACGAAGGAAGAAGCGCGTTGAGGTCGAGGACGAAGACGACGACGACAACGACGACGACTCTGAGTCTCATCTCGACCAACCTCGAAGCTCTAAAGCTACGCCTTGAACCTTCCCTATCTTGCCCCTGCCCTGCCCTTGCCTGCCGATGGCTGGCAGTAAATGTAAGGAAGTACGAGATCTTTCCACCGCACCGCACCAAACGACCGTCGCCGCCGAAGAGCATTTTTAACGAGAGGAACGACAGGTATCCAATGAGAGACGCAGTCTGCGCTTCTGAATCCGGATTCGTAGTGTAACGGGAAAAAGTCGAAACACATTTATTCTGAATACGTTCCCACGCTAGGTTCTGGCTTTATCTTAGCACCAAGAACATCTCGCAGTATATATATATATATATATATATACATAAGCAATGTGTCTATTAAAAGTTAGGTCTGATTTTTTGGTGCGACTCACAGGCGTACCATCAACAGGCCAAGGACGGAAACTGTTGAAAATTGGTTTCGACGAGCGCATACTAGATTTGGACCTTACGTAAGTTTAATAAAGCTGGCGTCTAATAAAGGTAACGATTACTATAGTGAAACTTTTGGCGAAAACACGGCTATTTGACATAATCTTTCATATGCGCCCAACTTATCACCTGTGAATTATTTTCATATTCTAAAATTAATTTACAACGTAGAAAGCCGTCTTTCCAACCAGTTTTCCAAAATTCAAAGCATTCTGAAAAGTATCGAACACATTACACATTACTGCTACATGTGCCAGTGTCTACTTGTTTGAGAACTCGTGTAATTGAGCCTAATAGGTAGTGTGGTTTCTCTACCTAAGATCGCTTACTAACCCTATTTCGTACGTATGATTTCATATGTACCGTCTATCATGCGCACAAACAAACAGGTAAGGACCTAACACACAAATCAAGATAAAGCACTGTATCTCATGTCGGTTGATGCAAGCATAAGGATCGTATTGGGACAGCATAGCACGATGCACCTGCCTGACTTTCATTGTCTGTTTGCCGTCCGGGCTCGCCTAATTATTGCAGAGAATAAAATTCTGAGAATCCTACACACATTACAAGCACGACCTTCGAGTTCCCTTGTAAGGTCCACGTACACCGTCAGCGTTGGCACAATGGCCCGCTTACTGTATGCGGGGGACTAATGTGCCGACGCTATGTCATACATAGGTCGTCTAGTTAATTCTAATAGCTTCTAAAAAGTCTGTCAGTATGCACCACGCTACCGATGTAGTCGATGTTAACCTACACTGTACCTGCCCTTCTACGAGGAATCGCCTTGTCTGTCACGGTACTCGACGGCAACGCACGCTGTATATATATATATATATATATATATATATACACGCGTTGAACGGCTGTCATAGACAATGGAGTCTCTGTTCGAGTTAAGCATATATATATATATATATATATATATATATATATATATATATATATATATATATATATATATATTTATATATATATATATATATATATAAAAATATTGAGGCAGCGTGGAAAAGCTGCCACTGGAGTACCCGTATCGTAAAAGATGCCAACGGACATAATCAGCATCTCTCGCTCTCATCGCTCATAAGAGCCGCTAATCAGCTCGTAAAACTGCGATGTATTTATACAAATCGACTACGGCCATCTAGGTAGAACGTGCTGCGTGATAAACAAGCGCCTCGAGCCTCATGCGTCGGAATGAGGAAGGGGGGTTGGGGGGGGGGCAAAGCTACATTAAGCTCCAATGTGACATGGCGCCGTAAATCCCGTATAGTAGTAGCAGCAGCAGCAGCGGCGGCGGCGGCGGACACCACACCGTTTGATCACTCACCGTATTCACGTCATGGTGGCCCATGATGGTGATGATGATGGTGATGACGATCATTGTTTGTTTTGATTGATTGATTGATTTATTGTTCGCTTGGCATGTATACATAACTGCACATGTCACCCTTTTATATCAGGGGCGCTTAGAGCGGCAGCATATATATATATTACCTACGCATCCATATAATCCATGTCTACTTCAATACCTACTGAGTATTTGCTTTCCATTGTGACAACCTCTTCTTTGTAATATCGACCAGGTCATTTCTAACATTTGGTCCTAGAGCTAGGGCCTCCGACAGGCCTCTATATCTCTGCTCCCCCCTAAGGCTATATGTACATTCTTTAATAATATGTCCGATTGACTTATTCTCTAGCCCAAATGGTCGACATTCTGTACTCTGCCTCTCCTTATATTTAGCTCTATGTACCCTTGTATCACTGTTGTTATAGTATCGTGACTTGTAGGTGGCTAGCCTGGAAGTCAAGAAGCCGCATTACGTCCCCGGCAGGGCCAAACGAACACAGTCAGATTAGCGTCCCTGTCTGTCTGTCTGCTCCGTTTCGAAATTCTGTCCGAAGCGACGTAACAACGTTGTACCAGTTTCTGTGTCGTACACCGGATGACTCTGGAGGCCGCTTTGCAGCCGACGGAGCAGCACATAGGAATGTTTGGAGCAGCCGACAGGAAAGCACGAATGAGCCTATGCATCGATGTGCTGCTGTTCGCGGCCAAGATAAGCCCTCTAATTAGCTCCAATTGCCTGTTCGATCTCTTCCGGTGATCTTGTGCGTCGTGGGTCGCGCGTTTGACTCGCTTCGATTCGTCCAACCGCTCGGCCTATTTTGACTCCCGCTCTCGGTAGCGCAGTTGATTGCAGTGAGCGGCGTTTGCTCACTCTGCAATCAACTGCAATCACCTTCTTTGCTGATTCTGATTCTGCTCAGCTGCTCGGCATAATTAATAGACGGCTTCGCCGTAGCACTGTTCGGGTCCCTTTTTGGTGCGCTGGCTGTTCCAATAAGCTTAGCGTATAGGGTGTACAATTCGATCAAAGTAACTGTGCGTATGTGTACCGGCTAAACTAAAAGAAAGCTTTACGTAATAAAATATGTTATTGAATGGTAATCGAAAAAATCAACATTATAGTTTACTCATTCAACTCATTACAGGTACCTAAAATGAATATGAACTACCACTAAGATAACAATATATTGAGCTAACTCAAAAAGAGAAATCCTTGTACCGTTTCGCGCACCCAAACGAGACTGTGTATTCAGTTGTTGGTTAAAGACGGTCAAACACGAATTTACTTTATTCTGCAGATAATAATCGCAGTAACTCTGCGCTTGTGTGACGTTCGTGTAGCGAGTATCGCTCACTGGAAAGCATTTATTACCTGCAGCTCAGCATACGTTCCTAACGATTTCTATATTATTGACATTAGGCGTATTCAGTCGGCTCGCATCGCTCCGGTCTTGTAAGGAAATTCTGTAAATTGTCATCTTCTCTATTAATGACTGTGGTCATTGCATGTGATCTTTTTCTGCGACCCATGCACTTCTTGGCCGCCAGTGGGTTTTGTATTGAGCCGTTTACGAACACCTACATATGTTCTAAATTTAGCATTCATTCAATCATCTTTTCTGGCGTTAGTGAGCGCATCTTTTATTCTTCTCATGTCTTTCTGATCCTCAAGCGAGAGCAATAGATGACAATGTTCGCAACATTCTAGTACTCCGCCGCGGAACTGCATGCAAGGCGAGCAGGCCAACGGACGTTGCCAGTCCAACATATTGAATGTTGTAAGCAGCCATGGCCGCCGATCACTTCCGCCAGTTACTTCTAGTTCGTCATGTCCCACTTCTTTTTATACTGTGGCGTAAACTCTGTTGTTTTCAATACTCCGTGACAGTCACCAGCGTTAGTCTTCCATTCGTACTGCAGACCTCTAGCTCAATAAATTAGCTCTGTGTCGTGTGTCAGTGTCGATCCCGCGTCAGTTCGAATCCGCCTTTTTTGCAACAGATGACAACAATTTTGATTGTGCATTTTGTATATGATATATGGTGTAGTTCCAGGGTTAGACCTTTTAGACGCTGTGACCCGTTACGACCAGCCTTTGGCTGTTGCTGGTAATCAAATTTCCTGTATCTCAGGGGAAAGCCCTTAAAACGGCTGCATACAACGCTCCTTGCTTCTTTTAGTCCGAATTGGGACTCCGAAGTGTTATCGAACAATGCTATAGGCTTTATAACATGTTTGGCATCTTTGGCTGCTTTGACGCGTCGCAACAGAACGCCTACTTGATGTCGGCAATTTTTTGCGTGAGTAGAAGTTTGCGCTTTGGAGTTAGGTAGTCTGCTAGGTAAGAATCTCCCCGACGTCGTGTTCGTCCGGTGTCACGTGAAGGTCACGTGTTTGCCTTAGTTCTATCCTCAGAGGTCAATCGGGCTCGTGCTGTGCCACTACTTTATAACTCCCATAAAATAACTTCCAAGAACGTTTCATGGGAAAGTTTCATGGCGTTCCTTCCGAAAATTTCTATGAGCGGCTACTAAGAAACCGGGGCTGAGATGAACCAACTGAGATCATTTCTATGTATTAGCGCAAATGTGACCTCCAGACGGGTGGGCAATATAAATGTCTAGATAACACAATTCATTTTATACCGACGAATATTTATCGTTGAATCCCTAGGAATGAAACACCGGAATAGAGTATTTACAAGCACAGATTTAGATTTGTGCAGAGAACATACGGTCCGTCGAGACGAATACACCTAGGTTCCGCGTAACATTAGCGGCTGAAAGTGTTGATCCGTTGAGCTGATAATCCGGATCGTGCGAGCCATTTTGAGTCAGAACGAGACATTCCGGAACGGAGATCGCTATCCCATTGTCTCTGCACCAGCGGCTGAGATCGGAACATCATGTCGTCGAGAGGGGAACGCAACGCGGTCTACGATGAGGGAGAGTCCAAGGAAGGATTATTCTTAGATCGTCAGCAAAGGTATATAGTGTTATATATAGTTGCGCAGTATATTTATTATGCAGCAGTGAAGATACACAGCTCCCCTGAGGGCCACCCAAACGTTGCC
This sequence comes from Dermanyssus gallinae, assembly GCA_003439945.1. NCBI lineage: Eukaryota > Metazoa > Arthropoda > Arachnida > Mesostigmata > Dermanyssidae > Dermanyssus > Dermanyssus gallinae. Next base: position 197,738 of record QVRM01003762.1, on the reverse strand, counting down.
CGTCGCGACTAAGAATGTCCTCACTTTTATCTCGGAATGACAGAAGCAACAGCCAATCATGTACGAGTGTCTGTGGATGAACCTAAAGCATATTTATCTTGTCAACAATAACATATCATGAACCCTATAGCAAATGCATTCTTTTCATCGAAGTATATACAATGAAGGTTCTTATTGGCGTTTACGTACAGGGTCCAATAATGTATCATGTAGAACAGCTGCGTGCACGCGGAGCGTAGAGACACATATCCGTGCTGGAGCGTATAAAATAGACTACTCGCGGTATAGGTTAACGTATGGTTAAGTGTCTGGTTTGTATCATCTTAAAGAGCTTTAGCTTTAGTCGCTTTGCTTAAACAAAAAAACAAATATATATATATATATATATATATATACAGGGGGTGTCGTCAGGTATGCGGCTGCATATGGGTTTTAGGCTAAACAGTTGCATGCAAATATTGTATTGATCACTAGTCGACTGTCGAATCACGAGATATCGTCATGGATGGTTAAACAAAAATGAAATATTAGACTTTAGTAGTTCATCATTCTCTTGGTCGATGCGAGGTCAATTCCATTCACTGCAGGTGAGCGCGAGCTGACATAGCGCCATAGGAGTCGGCTGTTCTTGACACTTATGTTCATCTCAGTCAAGATGCGTAGACGCTTCGTTGCGTTTATGAGTTTCCAGTGGTATACAGTCGACGATGCCGGGCCTGGATACAAAGAGATGGACTACATCTAAGCGCAAATTCTCGAGCTTCTTGTCGGCCACATTAGGATTAAAAGCTTTAATCTGAACGCGGCAGCATCGCGTGAACTTATTTTACATCTCACTAACATCATAGGATGCTAAAAAGAACACATTCCAGTCGTTCAGGTTATTATCTCGATGTTTATTTGCTGAACGTTGAATCCCATAGCAATTGAAGTCCTTCGATGACGTCAATTTTGAGAGAGAACGAGATGAGCTTATGGTCAGAACTGGCTATGGGGTTGCGAATACCAATGTTGCCAATGGCGTCAGGATGAATCAAGATGGCGTCAGGAAGGCGTCGAATCGGGCGGATCCGGAGTAATGCGTGGGACCATCGATAAGCTGGGCTAGATCGTTCTCAACGCTGCAGATCCACAGAACAGCTCTTGTTAACTCAGCAGTTGAGAGCCCAGTTGATTCGGGGTAGATTGAAGAAGCTATTGATAGTCAAGGGTCCGTAAAACCGACACTAGAAATGAATAGGGTCGCAGGACTTATTGATTCATTGCCTACGACTGAAACTATCACTGGAATTCGATGCATTAAAACAGAAAATGCAAACATTGTTATATGGAGTAAGTAGATTGACAGCCATGTCTTCATTGAGTACATTCACGATACAGGTTTTACATTTAGGTTAGCTGAGGCTAGAATAGACACTTATCCGTCCCTCGAGCCACGATCTAGATGCAAACATCTGGACAAAAGCATTGTTGAGCGAGAACGGCTTAGCGTTCGCATGGATTACTTGAGCCAAGTCTCGTATAGAGAAATGAGATCAACATTGTTAGATATTTGTTCATATTTACGAGAGAATACAATCGTTTTTGCCGCCGAATAGGTGTTTGGGTGAATACATTTTTAAACGTATCTACCATTTGCTCTAAAGCTGCCTCCATTGGGGCCCCCGATGGGGGTTGAGGAGCTAGAGTGCAGCTTTTAGAGACAGCCGCGGCAACACAACTACACTATTCAATCACGTGCCGAAACATTTGATGACAGTCTCAGACGTCTAGAAATCGGGGCTAGACACTATTCTCTCGTCTTCGTCTTGCACAGACAGGCCAGACGACAAAAGCGTATTTAAAACGATGATCGTTTTTCGACAGATAATTGGTAAGTATGAACGCAATGTTCCGACCGATCAGGTCTGCAACTCTCCGAGCAGCCGCTTTTACCTGTACGTCGCGCACACCAGATTACTCTGTATATTATTAGCAGCTGCATTTCAGATGTCCGAACGCATCACCATTGAGCGAGCAGCATCCGATATCTCCGGTCGGTAGACGTCGACCCGTTGCAAAATGCACAATTGAGTGCGATCAAATGTGCTTTGCAAGTTGCCCAATTATGTGCTTGGGACTGAGTGAGTTGAGAGACACAAGCAACACACTATCGATTCGAGCAACAGCACGAAAACCAAAGTGCAGTGCAAATAACCAGCCAAAAACAGTGACGAAAGCCTTGATTGCATTCGATCCACCTCTTGGTACCTCTCTCACAAAGCCGAGCTTGATTGTTATCAGAGATGTATAGTCAAAGCTTTACATTGCTCTACTTACCCGTGAAAACCGTTGTTAGGTATTTCACTCAAAGACGCCTTTGGCTGTCGAATAATTTACGTATATTTTTCTTTAAAAAAGTTGCACTCATTAGTCAACTTTTCGTTTTTTAATTAAAACCATGTGGTTTGTTGTCGCTACCCGGAGATGACCAGTTCTTCGAATTGCGGCTCCAGTTGTCAATGAGATTATGGAGCAGCCTCTCTAACCTTCAAATTTTGAAAACAACCTGTAAGTTCAAGTGCAATACATTTTTGAACTCAGATTCTGTTTTTTATTAAGTGCTGCAACCAGCGGCCAACAGAGCTTGGGCGCTTCCACCTAATGCGTTTATCGCGTGTCGATGAATTGAGCGACCAAGTGGTCTTCTAAAATAAACATGGAAGAACATGAACTAGTCAGGAAGATTGAATTTTTAGATTCTGAATCGGAACTATTAGTCGAGATTGCTCTACACCGCGTGGCGTAGATTGGAAAACCAAGCATAGTTGATTAAAAAAGAAACGTTTGCTGACCTCACTTAGACGTACATAATCTGGGCTGCAAATTTTGAGTGACCTTACATTTGGTTCAAAGGAGTTAAGAATATGAACACGCTGTAATATATATATATATATATATATATATATATATATATATATATACATATATATAATACAAAACATTATTAGATCTATTAATGTATCAAAAAGAGTGAAGGAGAACTGTATTACAAATTAAGCAATTATGTTGGCATATTTTCTACCGTAGATACAATAGTGACGGTAGACCATTGCGATGAATCTAGGTGCTTCGCCTGCTCTGTGCGCGCAACTGCTTTGTGCTTCATCGATAAGTAGGTGGTTTTTGAGACCGTTAATTCAAATGTAAAAATATTTTTGGTAAGGTTTTAACCATATAAGCTTTCTTTTAAAAGATAAGTGGGCCGCGTTTATATGTTTTTGTGCCGTTCGTTTTACCTACTGGAAAACTAAACTTATAGTCTACCTCGAGATTGCTCGTGCTTCTGCATATGCATTGGAGTTACTTTAGTCGCATGTGTGCCGTTACTAGTAAGCGGCTATCTGGACTATGTAGGGTCACCGTCCTAGCAGATCATATTTCTCTAACCAGAGGCGCCCTTTTGACGTCTCTCACTCTCTCTTTCTCAATATATATATATATATATATATATATATATATATATATATATATATTTACATTTTTTGTTTTTTTTTATAGGGAAGCATGGCGGCCTATCTCAGCGTGTAACCCAATAATAGTCGACTTCATCAATAGCATATTGTGCGCTGCTAGAACTAAAGCGGAGGAACAATGAGACTGCAGCAATCTCTCTACAGTCCACATACGCGGTCGATTAAATTGATTGAATAGGAACTATGGCCATCACCGCAACCGACAAGGATGTATGCATATATATATATATATATATATATATATATATATTTGTTTATATATATATATATATATATATATATATTGTTTATATACATACATGTTTTTGCTAGAGGCTCTTGTCCTGTCCATGCACACTGTCATACAGAGCTGGTGAGCGAAGCCGCTTTTAACGGCGGCGACGTGCGTGGGGCGTAGCCAGGAGAATGTGTTCGTCTATCAGTTTACCAGAATTTCTGCCCGGTCCTCACCTCCTTTTCCCCATCTCGTTCTTCTCTCTTTCTCTTCTACATTATCTCATTTCTATATATATATATATATATATATATATATATATATATATATATATATATATATATATACATATACATACATATGCATGTATATATCACTTTAACCGTCTCTCTATGACTCTGTCTCTCGCTATTCTCTGTGTTATTGTATTTGTCTGCATGTTCGTCTGTCTACGTATCTACTGTATTTACCTATCTATTTCGCCCCTCGCTTTACCTCGTACCTATGGAGGACATTGGACAGCGCAATGGACACAGTTGTTCGGACGCTAACGGACATCTGTCTGCCACTACTACTACTACTTCTACTACTGGCGTATGGGCACACGTGGCCGTACGTGTGGAATCGGTTGTTGTTGTTGTTGTTGTCGGCCGTCGACTGTTTGTCGGTTGTTGTGGGCAAAGAGCTGGCAGCCGGCAATCACTGGCTGGTGGTGGGGTTGGGGCGGACGCACTCAGAGTAGCTCCCGAACCCCCCCGGGTTCCCGAACCCCCCGGATTCCCGCATCGGACTGCACTGCCGCCCGCTGGAGATACTGCCGCCCGCTGGAGATACCGCCGCTCCTAGATTGCGGCAGACGGCGGGCGGCAGGCAGGTAGTTGAACAGACGGTTGACCAGCGAACGGACCGAGCAAGAGATAGGGAAATAGAGATATCTCTCTCCGGTGGGAGAGAAGCGACGAGGAGGAGGGGCGAAATACGGCAAACTGTAGAGATTGTCGCCGCAGGCCACGGGCTGCATATGACAGCGCCGATAGCGAATAGCGGCGCCCACGAACACAACAACAACAACAACAACGACGGTAACACGCACAACCATGGCAACAACAACAGCGACGACGTCAACAACAACAACAAAAGCAACAACAGCGACAGCAACAACAACAGCGACAACATCAACAACAGCGGCGACAACAACAACAGCGGCAGCAACAACAGGTGGCAGTGATGGTGGTGACAGTTCGTACCAGCCACGAGCAGTGAAGGAACACGCAATTGGCCCTCGGCTGTCGAGCTTCCTCGTATGGCTTCTAAGCAGATGAGCGTATAGCAGCAACACCAACGGCAACAACAACAACGACAACAATAACAACGTTTACAACAACAATCACAGCAACAACAGTAGCCCCAACAACATCTACAACAACAATCACAGCGCAACAACAGTCGCTCCAACAACATTGACAACAATAGCAACAAAACCAGTTGGACCAACGTCGAATCTCCCTCAACAGCAGGACGGGACCGACGTCGAATAAGTAAGTCCTGGCGAAGCTGTGCGAGGGCAAGCGAATTCCGCCGAAAAGTAGAACAAAGATCCGCCGGAAATTGAAACGGCCCCGGTCGCGTATATGGTACGGCGTAGATTCTCCCAATAGTGTTTGGCAGAGTTTTTTTCTCGCTAGCTTGCTCATCCGCTGGTTTGCATATCGACGCTCAGCGGCCACGCTAAGATATGACGTCAAAGATATGGCGGAAAATGACGTATTAAAATTCGGCAAGTTGAATATATATATATATATATATGTATGTGCGTGCGTAAATTACTCAATTATGCACCCAGACTGACGTAGCTCGAGACACGACAACGAAGTGGCTATCTATATATATATATATATATTGTTTTTTTTATTATCTATGTAGGCATTCAAGCGCTTGCGATATACGAAAATTGTCCGTGAGATATACTCGTATAAAGACTAGCATTTTCTAACGTAATATGCGCGTTAGTTTGCGTTAGGTTTTAACCTTGAAAAAGCTGATCGAATATATATATTGTTTTTTTTATTATCTATGTAGGCATTCAAGCGCTTGCGATATCCAAACAATGTCCGTGAGATATACTCGTATAATGACTAGCATTTTCTAACGTAATGTGCGCCTTAGTTTGCGTTATGTTTTAATCTTAGAAAAGCTGATCGAATCATTGCTAGGTAGTTGCTGAAGGTCATGAATAGTACTACTAATGTCTCAATCTAACATGCTACAAAAGCATATTCTTGAATGAAGTCGGTAAGGTAGGTGAAAGCAGTCCAAATACTGAGGATGTCGCATCATATTGCACACTTCAAAGCACATTTTCTACGCTACTATCGCGGTTTCGCTTTGCGTAGTAATTCTTTTCCATGTAGAACGTCTAGTAAACTACGCAGTTAAAAGTTGGCTAAGCAGAAAAAAGACTAGCGAAGCATGTTAGCGTTTCTACGTACGGAAATTTGCCTCTTAGATTACCTCAGCCTGTTTACAGGATTCAAGTTCAGGTCTAGTCATACGAGCTGGGTCTAAAACTACCCAATCAGGGTGTTAATAATATTAAATGAAAAATAATAGAGTATTAGACAGTCAGGCATATTTTTGTAGTGTCTGCATGGGCGCTGGCCAGTCCAGAGTTATCTCACTTGGTACGTGTATTGGCTATTTTAGAGTTGTTCTACCCGATTGCCGTCACGCGCCGTTTAGAGAGATGTATTATGGAAATAAAAATCGTTTTTTAGCATTTTCTATCTATTCAGTAGCAGCCGCTTTCTATAGAGGCTAATCATGCGAATACTTGGACACATTAATTTTACCTCATGACGCACTATGCGAAATATGAACGTCTACAATTTGCACCATGTTTTGGAACATTAGTGTTGATGATGCACGCGCAAAAAGCTCGATTTGGTTGATATCTATGTAATCGTTTAATTTTTCGTAGATGTTTGTGTAGAATTCATATTTTGCTTATTGCTTAGTAGTGGCATCCTTAAAGCAAACATCAAACAAAACAAAATTAAACGCTTTACTGTTTTATAATATGCTCTGTGGCCAGAGTGTCCTTTGCGTAGCTGAGCAGCACGGATGATTCCAATAAGGAAATTGTATAATATCGTTTTTAGTTTAGCACTGATAACAATTAGTTTGCACTTGTCAGCTGAACACAGCTTTTGCAGACTGTGTATCGCAACAAGTATACAAGTAATGTTTTTTGGCTGAAATGCTCTAGTCCAACATAGATGTCGACGGAATATTGTTGCTCGAAATGAACAAACGTAATTGAGGAATAACATGAGAAGAATTAAGGTAAATTATAATATTCATTTTTACTTCTATTCATATCAATGAATGTTGATAACTCGAATTGGTCAAATGGTTCATGCAGAATTATTGGGACTACACGCTGTAGAGCGAGTAATGCCGATGAACGAGATAGTGCGACAGATTCATGGAGAAGCATGTTCAGTCGTGAATTATTTTAATAAAGCAACAATACACTAATTGAATAATATCGGCTGGTTTTAATTTTGGCAGCTTCGTACACTGACTTAATACGATAGAGAAACAATTTATATTTGCAATGCTCAAAGTCATCGTCGTTGTTCATTAAATTAGTACCAATAGTAGTAGTAGTAATAATAAACAATGGGGTAACTGGTGCGACAAAGTCGTTCTAGCCAAATCTATACCATCAGTATGAGTAGCCAGTGACTGCTTTCTAAGGCAACATGCAATTCCCAGCGTTACGCAACAAAGGCGCAAGAATTGCGCACACAATTAATTAGCTATCGTTCGTTCAACTCTGTTTGCACGGCTTGGCGTAATTAATCATTCTTTGTTCTCTGGGTGATTGTAAAGCCTAACCCCCGCGGCACTGCAGCTCTCGTTTATTCGGCTGTCTCCCGACCTGTCGCGGTTGCTGTAACAAGCGCTTCGACTAATCAAAACGACGCTTGACTTAAGGGCGCCCCGTCGGCCATTCATTCACCTATTGATGCAGTGGTACATGCAATACCGCCTATTGCAACAAGATTAGACAGCTAAACATGAGGGAGTGCGCATTTTTAACGCCCTCCGTAACTAATTGGTTAGTGTTCTTATGTTCAGCAATAGCAGTGGTTAGTTGTTACTGATAGTGTTGTGGTACTGTAGTGCGTGTCGAACCGTCTCACCGGTGTCTTTCTTCGTCGGGCAGACGTGCCCTGAAAGGGGGGGCCATGTTTACCGTCGATCAGCAAACTAGTAGATTAAGCAAGCTTGAGGTACATATACCTAGATGTTGAGCTCGGTGGCGTGGTGCATTCGTCTACGCCTCGCAACCGAAGGAGACACTTGGGTGCGCGGGTTCGAGCCCCACTGTTGCATATTTGTATTTATGGGGGTCCGCTATGAAGCAATGCAAAAAGCTGTCTCGTGGACGTTAGATCTTGACTGAGGGTCAGCCCGAAAACTTTACTTCACATATACCTAGATGGTGGGAGGGGGAGGGGTGGTGTTGATAAAGGGTGATAGAGGCAAAGATGTGCGGAGCTGGATAAACTTTGGTCGAAGTATGTATGGATTGTCTTGCTCTCGGAACAACGCGATTTGAGTGCGCATTGAAGGGTGTTTGCTTGAGGGTGCGGCGCTTAGTCGCTGGACTGATGGCTAACAGCCAGCTGTGAAGTAGGACGCCCATCGCGAGCTAAGTACCGACAGAACAGAGACGCTTACGTGACTAGACAAACATTAGATGTTTAAGAACTGAAGCAGATCTGGCAGATATATCGTCTTGTGTTGTAATGGCCATAGCTTCGGAACCGAGGGTCAGCCGTTGAGTCGTCACTCGGGCGCTTGCAATTGAGATAGTGAGTCTTGTGGTAGTAGTCGTAGTAGAAGTCGACACGAGATCAGAAGTGATTATGATGATGATGATTATATATGATCAATATTGTAAATGTTGTATAATTAATATATTAGTAATTTTGTTTCATGTACATAATTATAATAATAGTTTTGCTTCAAAAAATAGTATTATTATTATTATTATTATTATTATTATTATTATTATTATTATTATTATTATTATTTTAAATATAAGTATTAATATAAAATTATTTGATATTGCCCCTAACACTCTCACACTCAATCCTATGCTACACAAACGCAATATGTGCTATTAGATTAATTAGACAGCGCCTTCAATATAAATTGGCAACTCCTCGCTTAGAAAAATGAGCAACACATTTTGTGCCAGTTAGTCGAAATCTTTTATTTCGAGCAGATTCTCATTAACCGAACAACAATGAACGGAGATGACGGCACACGGTATACGCTACAGCATTCAACAATTATGTAAACAACATTACCAGCAACAATAGCAACACAACAAAAAAAACGCACAGGCGAAACTCGGCACAAAAAGCCGGAACTGCCGTCCGGGATGTCGAAGTTTGTCGCTGCTGGACACCCAGATGAGTAGCGAGGACACAAAAAAAACAGACGAAAAATGTTTGGCGAAAAAAGGTTTCCCCCCCCCTAGCGATGCATACAGGTGCAGAACAAGGCAGCGGATCAGCCAGACCAGCAGAGAACAGCTCAAAACGGGTCAATCCCGCCGGCGGCGCCAATCTTTAGCCCATCGATGACTCGCTGGCGCGCCTTGACGATGGCGAATATCGATATTGCGATGATGATGGCGCTGACCAGCAGTGCGATCAGGGTCTTCTTGAGCATCGACCACGGCTTCACCTGCATGGCGCGTCGATTGGCGCGCTCGCGCTGTGATGCTTCGGCCTTACGCCGATAGTACTTGCGCCAGCGCAGGATGAGGTTGCGGTCGACGGGGCCGCCGCTCACCGCCGCGGCACCCTTCGAGGTATCGCTTGCGTCCTGTCCTCGTGACGTCCGAGCAGTGTTGCTCATTCTGACCGCACGAACGGGCCGGGTCGGGCCGGGCCGCACAACACCCCCAACGCAACGATCAAACTAAACCAGACGATCTGTCGACAAGGCGCTCGTATGGACAAGTGCGATAAACAGCAGTGGTGAACGTCGCAGGTACAGTTTTACTACACGCTAGCTGCGGGGCGATTACTACTGAAGCGCCGGTTTCGATTGCTCCCAGTTTCTCCAGCCGCAGCTCACCGCAACGGCCGAACCACCAAGGCTAACTGTCTATCCAGTTACCAGTATTGATGGAGCCTTTAAGGTTCGTTGTCATTGATAGCTAACTGTCTCACCTTGGAAGTGTACTCGTATAGTTGCTTGTGATTGTTTAGTTAGCTACGTTGTTGGGTTGTTCGATCAATGAATAATAATTAATTATTGTTTTTTACTGTTGGTAATTTGTAATTAACGTTTAACTAGCACCACCACGGGACCAAGCACACACGTGTGAAAGGGAAGAAATATGTTATAGTAGACTCAGCTCTCAGTAGAGTATCGTATCTTAAGAAAACAAATTAGTGAATAAAAATACTATTGTAAGGTATTGTAATAAACTTTGATATATTCAGTGTCTTTCTGTTGACAAAAATTCCTATCAATATACGGTTAAACTGAGTAAGTACTGATTGCTGATTTAGGACATACGTGTATGTTGTTGATACCAACTTAGCGTGCAAACATTTTTTAAATAAAGAAACGGATCGACGCAGATAATTTTTGATGTGTGAAAGGAACATCGCTTTTCACTTGAATTGTAAATTGAACATTGCTTATCGCCTCATCCGCGACATCACCACCTGCTTTGCAGTCATGCGTAACTTTCACTACAGGTTGCGCAAAAAGGTCAACCCCATGAGTCTTATAAGCAACGCATCTCAAACTTAAGACGAAATATATTATAGATATAATGTAAGCCGATGCTCGCTCGCGGCACAGCTGGGAAGTCTAGCACTCCAGCCATGCCCCACACAATGTCAAGCATAATATGTATTAGTATATCGTAAAGGTGCCTCTCTCGCTGATATGCATTCCTGTGCTTGTGTATATGTTATCATATGTACAGACGCTTGTTCACAAAAGTTGTTGAAGGTGAAATTTATATAGAAAATATTGTGATGATTTATTAATCATTTACAATACGTTTGCACACTCGGCAGTGCTCGCCTTAATAAAAATGGTGGTAAAAAGGTGTCACGTGAAGTTAAGAGTCAGTTGTCCGTGTCCTTGCTTGATGGTAGCCCCCGCTCTTATGGACCCGGTGCGAGCGATATATCCTCAAGGTTCCTTGCAAAGTTAAAACGGTGAGATCCATAAGACTCCTCTTCGTGACGCCGAGCCCCAAGAGCGTCCTCGCAGATTCGGAGTCCCATACACCACTCATAGAGATCGGGCTTTAGACCCGGTGCGCCCGGTCGACGGAATACTCGCTCACGAACCACCTCATGACCCCTTTCGCGGAGAAGACGCGCCACGCGATCACAGACGTCGTCATATCTCTTTATGGTTTGTTTGTGTGTTATATCGCACATCTGAGCGACATGAGCCAACGTCTCAGGCGCATGACACCCGTGCCTACAACGTTTGTTGTAGCCCGGGCGTCCCCTGGCCAATCTGGCACGCGTTGGTAGTGCGTTGATCCTGAGCTTTAGTAGGTTTAAATACTCCTTACCAGATAGGTAGGGCATACCCTTAATCCAGTAATGTACAAAGGGCGTTTCGTGTGCTTTTTTAAAATGTGCCCCATCGAACGTGTTGTGTAGTTGTTGAGACCAGTAATCGGTCTCTTGTGTAGCGGTCTCAATGGAGGTTCCCAAGCGCTCGCAAAGAAGTCTTGTTTTCGCAAGATCATTTTTAAAGTGCTCGGTGGTTAGCATCCATTGGACCCCAAGGTGCGTGGAGTGTTGTAGTGCTGTCAGGCGGGAGAGGCGGATTCTGGGAATAAATGTTTGGAGGCAGGGGATGTCCAGACCGCCGTGTGCTGTGTGCGTGTACAGGTAGGCGTTCGGCACCGAGTTTTCGAGCTTAAGCCATTTTGACTTAACAACCTTTCTGATCTCTTTATCTAGGTCACTAAGGAGTGCGTAAGACGGTCTGGGACCGGAGACCAGTTTATATAGGAGACGGGGAATGAGAAAGTCTTTCAAACATATGAGTCTTTGGTGGGGTTTAAGGGGAGCTATCGTGAGTCTGTTGAGTAAGTTAAGGAGTATATCCTTGGTGGAGTCAACTCTGCCATTGCTGTCAAAGTCGACTCCAAGATATCTCCATCGATCGCTCATACCTTTAGCTGGCAATTGCCGATCTCCAACGTTAAATTCTGATACGGTATTGATAAAACCTTTACCTTCCTTCCTATTAACTAGGTGGGAGATAGTAAAGCTTTTATTAGTATTAATTTCAAGGCCTCGGGATTTTAAAAGTGGGTCCGCAATATTAAGGAGCCGTTGGAGAGTGGATTTCGTGGAGGCTAGGAGGATGAGATCATCCGCAAAGGCTAAGCCCATAAGGCGGAAGTCATCAGTAAGTTGGTACCCGATATTAGTTTTTTTATATATATATATATATATATATATATATATATATATATTGTATATGGGCTAAAGCAGTGCTGGGTAAAAGTTGATCAAGCGGAAGGAAAAAGAGACGAAGAGATTGGCCACCTACAAGCGTAGTGTCAACGTACGTAAGCATCTTAGGCAGGCTATCTTGAGAGCAGAGTGTCTTTTCCTTCTCCTTTTCGCTGTTTGGTCATACATAGATCAGATAGCAGCACATCATCGGTTATTTGTTTCGACGTTGCTTGCCCTCTTTCTGCCCAAATTTCCTTCCTTCAGGGCTTCAAGAGACTCGATAGGGGAAAAATATCGAACCGCTCCCCCCCCGCTTGTCCTCCCCCCCCCCCCCCGCTCGTCCATGACTCGAAAGGCTTCCAGAGGAGAACCTCGATTAGAGAAGTCTCGCGCTGATGATCGCAGTAGCTGAGCACAAGAACGGGCAGAATAGGCCGGCAAGTCAAGTTCCAACCCACACGTCGTAGCACCAGCAGCGACCCCACTGAGCGCCGGCAGCCGCGGCAGGATGAAGGACATACCTACCTACCGAAGCCATGCCTTATTTCCCTCGAGGAATTCGCATTATCTCCAGTGCTAGCCGTATGCATCTGCGCCCCAACACCCTCACCGCCCCCCTCCTACCATTTTCGGTCGGGCCCCACTTCTCCCCCCGTGGCCGACCGAGCAGCCGTTTCTCGCAAATAGCCCCCCCACCCCACCACGCCACGGCCATAGTCACTATGCGATTCCCACGCAGGCGGCGCCAGGATGATCATCACCATTCTCGGCATACGAGCGTTACTTCTTGTCATCAGTTGGCTGTGTGAGTGCGTGCGTGCGCCTATGGTTGTGTACTTGTGAGTATGCAGGTGCGTATGTAGGGATGCGGCAATCAACCATTAAGTGTCATTTTCACCTCTCTTCACTCTCCTCACACGGGGCAATCGGTTGTTGTTGTTGGTTGGTTGCTTGCTTTCTTACTTGGGGAATCTGTCCAGATACGTACGTCTATACGCAGCTACAGCTCTCGTGGCTAGTGTTTGCGGCTGCTTAATAGCCATAAGGTTCTGTGCCTACAACAAGTATATGTATATATGCTTGTTGTACGCAATATATGTATATATATATATATGCTTGTTGTAGGCATATTTATATGAACGCGTACTATATATGAATAAAATATATATAAATGGTAAACATAGACAGACGGAGAAGAAAAATGGAAGAAGAAAAATAAACCTAAGCAAGTAAAAAAAGTTAGTTCAAGCGATCGTTGTAGTGTAGAATCTAGTACTCTTGAGCACAATACACAGGTTTTAGGAGTGGTCAATGCTACGTTAAGGTATTGTCATGTAGGACAACAGAGAGGGAGACGCGCTAGTGACACACGAAGGGATCTAACAAGGCTTTGCAATTGAAATTCTGATCTCATCGAAGCACGCCTCCAAATCGCAAATTCTCAGCTCTACTTCGACGGGTTCAAACACCGACTTGCGTGAACTAAATTGTCTTCCTCCTCTATATTTTTTTCATGTGGATAATTTACCTGCTTTACCGTCTTAGCTTCAGATGCGGTGATAAAAGCCTCAATGTTTTTAGTCCAGTCCTAAGAGCCCTTCCTGGTGGGCACATAGGAAACTTTTGACAAATACTTTATAGTACACCAATGCATCTTTACTACTTCTTCTTCTTTCAGGTCGATCATCTCTCACATTTCTCTTCGAGAGAAGAAGATGGCGATTATAACCTTTTCTTACAATTCACAAGGTGCACATTAGGTAGAACGTTGAGTCCAAAGTAGTGGTTTGGGATCTTACGGAGGGACATGGCACGTAAGCCCAAGGCTTTTTCGAGCGATGCGTATGTTAAGTTTGAGTTTTTGTTAATCACAGGCTTTACATGAGCAACATATACCGCATTGCATATTGGACGTCCTACACGGGATTTGTCGTACAGATGATATGCTTACAAAACTTTCCTTGTGGAATAAGGAATAAACTGAAAACGAAACCGATTATAGCATTGAGTCATAGCAACCGATTATGATTAGCATTGAGCGCCCGTTGAGCTAAACTAGTCAGCGGTGTGAAGCATTGTATGAAAGCACTAATTTGGATAGCAAAATATCGGCTCACATAAACGTGAAAAGTCAAGGCAAGCCACAGTAGGGGTGTTCTCTTTTTATCGGCTGCTCCAATTGTTCCGTCCCATGAACGGCTTTGCGACATATAGGAAGCCATCAGGCCGAAATGTCGATCAGAGCTATGAAGCTATACAACATTTCTCTTACTAAGGTGCCCAGGCCAGACCGTTAGTTCAGAGAGCCTCTACAGGTCAGTGAAGGGCTTCTATGCCGGCAGTCGTCTCGAACGGACGCCCCGTCAGGCGTCGTAAGGACCGACGTATGACAGAACCGGGCGATGCAACGCAGGAAGGATGCTGTGCCTGTGGGCATATACTTCACAAGATCAGAACGGTACCATCGCCTCCGCACGCTTCAGAACTAACACGACACACTTAAAGCCATCCGATTACAACAAAGATGTTGCCAAGCAGAAAATTTGGCAAACGGCTATCCTCAAAAAAGAATCTTAACCACTTCGTGTTAATTGCAGGTAATTATACAATGAATACCAGTTCAGACCAACAACCGGGTAAGCGGCACGTTCTGGGTCGCAAGCCTTTGTAGTCGCGACGTCTGCATGATCGTGTTGAAACTAAACATCTATAAGGTGTTTTTTTTAACTAACAGGAGATGTCCTAACAGGAGGTGTGATAGAAAAAGATCAGGTTGCCGAGTTCGCTTATTCACTTACATTTGGTTAATTTCATTTTGTAGTTACAGTGGAATATGAATATCTAACTACCCTTGGGCTTGTGAGGGGTACTACCAATCGAGCTTATCCTTGAGGCAGCCCCTCATTGTGCCCATAATTGCTGCCGCATTGCCGCGCTGAACCGCCAGAGATAGCCGCTGGAGTAGAAAGTCGAAAGCTCTTTTGTCCCCCGTCGTGAGTTTGGTTAATTATAGCGAGGTGCGTCATTGGATTGATTTAAGAGTTAGGTAACAAACAGACCCGTTTGGGCTAGCACGAGGTTACGCTTGCATCATTAATTCATTAGCCTTTTTTTTGTCAGGCCTAACAGTGTTGGCGCAAAGAAGCTTTTGCGCGCATGGTGAAGGCTACTGGGCGATACGCTTTCCTTGAGCGAGTAGACATACACCCATTTTAGCGAGGTTTAACCTGCTCACCAAAAAATCACATCTTTTTAGCAAACACAAAGCCATTTATAGAGCTTTAGCAACCAAGAGTAAAATCCTCATTCAATTCATCGATATAAATCGTGTTGCACAAAAATGACAGTTATATAACGTAGCTTCTACTAGATGTCAAGTTATTTTTTAGCACGCAATACCTTTACGGTCATAAGTACTAATGTTATGGATTACCATAAGTATCGTTATTATTGATAATTCCTTGACTATCGCTGTCAATTATACTGACCTTGTTCTGCTTTCTCTTATTTCTCCCTTGTTATTACGTGTGTCTCTTATTTCTCCCTTGTTATTACGTGTGTCTCTTATTTCTCCCTTCTTATTACGTACATCAGTGTTATATAAAAAAAAACAACCAACCTTTGAACGTCGTGGCCCCAGCACGCTCCTATCATACACGCGGAAAAGTATCTACCTAGTGCTTGGCGGGCACGTGGACACGTGTACTTAGAAACGTCCATTCAGGAACGATGTTAATTGGCTCTACATAGCGTGACACATGGGAGTGGGTCGCGGCCATCGCAGTGTTGCGACATGCCGACCAGCATCTCATTCGTGCGACCTCATTCACTGAAGGCCAGCTAAGGACTTCTAATTGTCTCTCTCGCGACCTTCGAGGTTCGCACTGCCTATACATTTGCTGGTCAGTTCAGCCAAGCTTCACGGAGTTCTTCTGCGCGCACGTGCAGGACAACTGCTGGGTCACGGCGCCGTTCCGAGCGGGCTAATGAATAGAAAAAAATACAAGGAACTTCCCCCCCCTGAATTCAAACCTGCTACGGCGTTTTTTCTCGTTAAGCTTGTGCAAATAGCTTACAAATATATTTTATAATCACTAATGAGGAGCTGAGCCAGTCCTGCAAAGCAGATACGCTAGACGCCGCTCGCGCTTCTTTTCTAGGTAACCGGACCGCTTTTATGACCGCAATGTGACCGCGTACATATTGCGGTCATATTGTGCATATCACTATCCCATGTCTGGGTTAAAATACGCTGTTACATTATATATATACATTACCGAGCAAGGTGGCTTAGTGGCAAAGCCTTTGCCTTGCATTCGGGAAAACTGGGTTCGAGACCCAGACCGGCCGCTCTTAAATTGGTTTGCATGGTTTCCAATTTAGACAAGGTAAATGCCGGAGTGGAATAAACTTAGCCATGACATGAAAAATCCGTACACGGGCAATTGCCTTACGGGAAAATCTAAAAAAAAAATAATATATATATATATAATCATGCCGAGATATTTATATGTCCTATGTGATGGTAAGGACTACCCTGTACATCGCGTAAGACCAATGATGATCCTTGGTTGAAAACAATACTATTGCGCTTTATTGTTAGGTTAACTGTTAGGTCAATGTCCTTCCAAAAAAACGAAAGTTTATGCCTACTAGTTTCTGGAGTCTGTCTTACATACGCGCGCTACGAGTAGCACGTGTCTATGCCCATAACAGTGTCGTTGACGCTCAGCTGTAGTCGCAACTAGCGTCAATCGCTAGGGCGCTGCCTACGACCTGAAAGTTACGCCGGACGCTTTGTGCCTTAGTTGATGCTTTAATGGCCTAGTAAAGTCAAACATCAAGTAAAAGCAAAAACGCAAACGTTCCTAATTTTTACGTCTGAAATACTTACATCCGATGGCCCTGAGGGACTGCTAGTCTACCGTGTTTGATTTTCAAATACTGCATTAAAAACATCTCATCTATTTTAAATGAGGGCCTCTATTTGCTGCTGCATCTTAGCACGCTGAAGGCGATGTCACTTCAAACAAGTTTCGATAAACCGTATGCGATATATATATATATATATATATATATATATATTGACTATAAACATGTTTACCGAATATTTAAGCAATAACTTGACAGGCAGATTGCCAAAAGGTGGTCTAATTATCCTAACTAACCTCTATAGGTTGACTACTCACATATTCGGCCACTATACGCGCGAATGATGTTTTTCACAAACGAACAAAGACAACGTCATTACGCTTAAGCCACAACCTACCTGCCCGCCAATATGAATTGCTCTAAAGTAAGTACAGTTTGCCAGTTTATAACTCATCAGGGCTACGAACATCTATCGCCGCGGGTCCTGCTTCTACAGATCGCCTCCGTACCACAGCATACTTGGCTGGCACAGACAGCCCATAGCACGAGGTATTTGCTAAGGACACGTGGTTTTCAAAAATTTAATGAGGACTACGGGCTGTATATAGCCTGTGGCTTGTGATCTAATCGGCCAGCTGGCGTCGTATGTACTAACGGCGGGAAGACGGACGACGCTTCCTAGCAAATAAGTTCTACAAACACGCAGTAAGATCTGGTTTCGTATAGTCTGAACTGTGTACAAATATATATATATATATATATAATACATATATATATATATATATATATATATATATATAATACTATATATATATATATATATATATATATATATATATATATAAAACATATATATATTATTGCTTGTCTCTGGATCTCTGGTTGTCGATATTGTAAGATGTTGTTAGCTCAGACGGACAACCACCACCTGACCGGGCCGGACAGGACAGCGGGAAGAACTTGTTCGCCCCATGGGACAAGCTCTAATTAGTCCTGGACTACCGCTGGTGCTGGTCGAGGGGGAGATAGGGACACACTGGACGCCGCGGATGGGCTGAGGGCAATGGGCGACCACCAGCGAACGCAGTGGGCGAATATGTGACTGGCTTGACAGACTCACTGGCTGACGGACGGACGGACGGACGAACTAACGCGCTTGAATGTGGCGAATCATCGGTGTTCATTATTCATGGAGTTGTGCTATTTCCCTGGCCGCGCCAGCGGGTACGCGTCTTGAGGTCCCTCATGTCGGACGCTCGACTTGGTCATCATCTACTACCATTTAACTGGCAGGCTGGCCGGCTGTGTGTGTTTGGGTGTGTATGCCGGCACATGATGGCAAATCGCGCGTTGGACTCGGTAACTTCGCATTCGCTCGCCGCCGTGATTGGCGGTCGGGGCTGCGGCCCTGGCGGCGGCCAACCGGCGATCGTTCCCTTGGTCACTAGCCACTAGTCTGACGTGAGCCATGAGGATAAATCCACCGCTACTAATCCAGGTTTGATCCCGCTGGCTGTCAGCAAATGGCACAGAATAGTGAAGCCGACACAATTTCCCTGTATGTGTGTATACATGTATTCATGTGTGTAGCTGGACGTACGTGTATATATATATATTATATATATATATATATATATATGTATATATATGTGTATGCGCGCATGTATGTACATATGGAAACATTGGCTTTATCTCGTGCCGGGTCGTTTCGCGCCTCATGATGGCGTGTGGCCGTCTAAGCTATGCCGCATTAGTAGCAGTAACAAGATGTGCCGTTGGAGACTGCAACGACGCCAGACGATTAGACCCTCTGGTCCCAGTTTCCCAGTCAGCTCTCCCTGAGCGCATTCGGCGAATAAGCGAACCCAAGAAGATGAGCCAATTTCTTACTTGTCTTTTTTTCTTTAATCCCAGATTTTATTCTGCACGCGCACTTTCTCGTTTGGGCAACGTTTCATACTGTGCTGTGCTTATTAAGCGTAACGGCCGCAGCAAACGTGGGTGCCATGCGTAGATTTTACAGTATTACCACTTGTTTGACATAACGTGCTTTCTTCACAAATAAGGTTGCTGCAAAGTATATATATATATATATATATATATGTGCAGAGCACTCGACTCACCTCAATTTGCTTTTAGTCGTTTAAGTCGTATCTCTTCTCTTTCTCCTCGCCTGTTTTGTCTTGGCGGTCTCATTTTTTCGTCCGATTTTGTTTTCCTCTCTACTAGCTAGCTGCTATAGCAAAACTGCCGGCAGCTGTTAAAATGGGGGGCAACCTCACGACCACAGCACAGGTCAAAGACAATGACTGCTGTGATCACGAT
Organism: Dermanyssus gallinae; assembly: GCA_003439945.1. Lineage (NCBI taxonomy): Eukaryota > Metazoa > Arthropoda > Arachnida > Mesostigmata > Dermanyssidae > Dermanyssus > Dermanyssus gallinae. Next base: position 178,278 of record QVRM01003762.1, on the reverse strand, counting down.
GTGATGGATGAACGACACCAATAACAACAACAAGAACAGCAAACATGACAACAAAACGACACCACGCTCTACTACGACGAAGGTAACAACATCGGTAATTGCAGGGAACAGTAGTAGCTCGGCTGGCCGCCGAGCCCTTCTCTGGTATGACATGGTTATGTGGGCCAACAGACACACCCCCCCCCGGGGGTGGTCAACACTGATGACAAGGTCAGCGGTGACAGGGCAAAGGGCGTTATTTGAATGGACGTCCTGGCCCCGAGAAGGAGGACAACAATCAATCGCGATCATACCAGCAGAGTCAACAGTGCAACACAGACGGCGGAAGGCAAAATCTACGAGCGCACATTGTTTACGGCTTAACGAACGTTGCTGAGTTATTACTATGAGATAACGCTCTTCAGAACACTGAGATATATATTGCTGAAAGTGATGATGATTCATTTAGCATGGCGCTCCAGCGGGCGGACTCGCCGAAAAGTTTCGGCAATTGAAGAGGACGAACGCGCCCCGAAGTAGCGGAAGCACTAGCGGGGCGCAGAGAGGGCAAGCTCGGGACATCGTCAGAGAAGCGAAACAAGTTTCTAAAATCGAGTGGACTCAAAAACAGACACAGCACCCATGTAGTTGTCACCCCTCTCCTCTCCTTACCAAAAAGGACTACGACACTGTGAATAAATTGATATTTCGTATGCACAATTCTCAGAATGAACAATGGGAAATGGCGGATCTTAAGTCGTCTAAACATTGACGTAATAACAGAGTTTGGTGATATATGTGTCCTGCCAAAGTTCTGTTACGTTAAGTGTTATATATATATATATATATATATATATATATATGTATAACGGAACTTGGAGTCCCAACATACCGCCTTGTAGGGTAGCCCTACCGTACGTGTACAGAATTGCTTCCCTAGATACATAGCCATGTTCAAAGGCGTGTGTTGTATCGTCAACGTTCGTATATTTGACGTTCACAATGAGAATAAAAGCACCACGTGCCACAAGGAAGATAGCAGACAGAAACACCGACGACGATGACGACGACAATAACGAGGACAGCGAGAGACCTCGGCGAGCAGAAGATAGAAAATTGCATCATCTTAGAGATTGCCGTAACCTCGGCTAGTGCGCCAGGCTCCGCCGCCACCGCCGCTATTCCCAATGCCGCCATGCAGCTGCGAGGCCATAGTCTGCATGGCCGCTCTCGCCAGACACACTAAAGCCAACAACCACCCCCGGAGGAGCCGCGGGGCCAAAGTTTGATGTCGAGCGAGTAGTGCGCACGTTCTTCGAACGCGGCCAAGCGTGTCCTCAGCTACCGGCCGCTTGCCGAGAGGGTGGTGCGTGGCTTTTAATCGCCTGCATTAACACCGTTAGCTTGATGTTCAGTCACGACACCGGTGCGGCATTGTAGTCTCCCCATCTCCGGTGGTTCCTCACCCATTCACCTCCTGCTGCTGCTGCTGCCTGCGCCGGCTGCCGCCCTTGAACCCCCCCCCTTTCCCTTGAACCCCCTCCTCTTTCCCTTGAACCCCCTCCTCTTTCCCTTGAACCCCCTCCCCTTTCCGTTGAACAAACCAACGAAGCTTCATGACCAGACGAAGAGGGGGGGGGGGGGGGGTCGCTGGTTCTGAAGGCGCGTAGGCTTCAGCCTAGGCCAAGCCCAGAAGGGCCAACATGGGTCATGCATCTATCCATCCAGGCCTTGGCGAAGAGTTCTTGCGTGAATCCGTGCGGCGCCCGTCGGCGTGGTTTGTCAGTGCATGCGAGAGATGGTGGTAGAGACGAGAAAGCAAGGGAGCGAGCTGGTAAGTTTCGGTAAAGTGTTTGCCACAGGCCGTGTTTGCTTGTCGGCGTAGCGAATAACCGACCAACCACCCAACGAACGAAGTAACCAGCCAACCAACCAGCTAGCCAAACAACAAACTAACTACCTAACAGACAAACACGGGCAAGTTCCGCTCGGAAAGTCATGTTGTGGCAATTTCAGCAGCAGCAGCAGCAGCAGCAGATTGAGGCATCCGGGTTGAACCGGACAGACATTCCGAAACGTGATGAATCCAGACAGTGGCAACGTATATAGTGTGATCGGAGTAGTGGTCGGAGAAGTGGCAGACGCTATATAGTTGCCAAGCCACACATACGCCTGTACAAACTTGCACACACCGAATACTACGCTATACGACGGGACGAAGCGATTGTCTTGCGCGCAAGCAGATTGCACGCTTTTTTTCGCACTCTTATACGGTGTAGGAGGCAAGTCACGGGCCTCGTGTACACCCCGTATGCTCTTTTGTGGTCTTACTCGAAACAACAGCAACAACAACAACAACAGCAGCAACAGCAACAACAGCAACAACAGCAACAACAACAACAACGACGACGACGACGTTGAAGAGCATGTTGCTCTTTTTAGGAAACGGCCGCCGCCGTCTCAGTAAGATTAAGCGCGTGTGGGTCGTCGCAGTATTCTGTAGTGGTTTAGCACACCGAGCGTTTACGAAAAACGACGTTCGGCTACCTGTAGGCCAACATATATGGCCGCTGTCAGAAATACTATTTAATATAATAATACTTTAATTACAACAACTATGAATCATCCTTCTATCACCACTACGCCAAGAGAGAGAGAGAGAGAGAGAGAGAGAGAGACGAAGCCTTGCTAGGTCGCGGCCATAACAACAGAGCGCTAAGCAAACATGAGCAAGTGTTCGAACGGGAACGCTGTGGAGATACGACACGACCGAATCACCGGAAGCACAAACATTTGGCACATGTGCATGTGCACAAACTTACAAATATTATATACTATATATATATATATATATATATATATTCACATCTATTTTTATTTGACCAGTCTAGATTTTTTTTCAATGCAAAACGTGTTCGACATGGCTCTGAGTACTCTTCAAGCTTTTAAAATATTTTGTTACAATAAATTCAGAATAGAGCGGAACAGGTGATGATCTGAAGGGATATTAATGTCACGATTATAAGGTGGGCCGCATAAGAATAATAGACTGTAGAGAATTCGGCAACTTGCTGGTATGCAGGCGGACATTCCTATGATGAAATACGACGCATAAGCAATTGCACAGCTCGGGCCGCTTTTCGAAGGTGCCATGATTCACGAAATCAAGCCATGAAGCAGTAAATGGTCGACTACTATTAGTTTCATTTTCCATGCAGGCTGATATTATGCGCCCCGCGCATTTCTAACTCTACCAAACGCTGAGCATGATTTTCGTAAGGTGAAGGCCCGCTACCGCAACAGTGTTGGCCTGCCTCGGCTCAACTATGACGGTGTAAAAGTGACGCTGTTGTAGACAATTAAGTTTTAGGAAAAAATTGTTTGCCCTTTCTTAAAAAGAATGCCGGAGTTTAGATGGTTTAATATCTTGTTTTCAATGTGTTTGTGCGGCGTTCATACATCGACTCGGTGCACGTAACTAGAATTAAAGACATTTTTTAAAGAGGTTGTTATTAATTATGTAAATAGAGTGCAAATTAACTGGTTGAGACGATGCGTAAACGAAGTAGGCGATCCCGTCAACTATAGATTCTAAATAGACCGAGAACTCGTATGACTAGAATACCCGATAGTTTACTAGCGATTCCTTCAACATAGCTCAAGCTATTCAAACAGTTGACCGGGTATATAAATATCACTTACTCTGTCAATTCATATTACTATTTTGTGTAAAATCGTAAAAAAAAAATATATATATATATATGTATATATATATATATACATCCATATGTATATCTATATATAGAGCCCGAGGGCGTCAGTATTTCATTATATTCATATGGCAAACACTTGGCCTGGGACGTCGTACGGGATTCGGATATGATGCAAAAGTTTATGCAGAGTGTTTGATGTTGGATGTCAAGTTGTTTGAAAAGAAAAGACGTTTGAATCTGTCTTCGGGCTGGAATGCCAGCATCTTTACAGCTATTCTCTTTGGACCCGACAAATATCCAGATGGCGACCGCTTTTGCAGCCCAACGTACGCCAGTAACATAAACGAGTGTGAAACTGCGAAGGTGCTAAAACGGGCTTGGCTCTATTTTTTTGACTTGAAGAGACTTCAAGTTCTGCGACATGGCTGTTCTCACAGAGGGGTGGTCTACAACCAGTATAAACATATCAGAATATACTTATATATATCATTTTATATTGTCGACTACTTAGCTTAGCTGGTGGTCCGTGTAGCCTTACAGTGGCGTCGCCGTTTCTCTAGATAGCAAGGTTGGCAAACAAGGTTAGTAAATAGAGAAAATAATAGTGTCGGGATTGTTCTTTATATTAATATATTAACTATTATATAAAGCAAAGCAGAAGAGATCTAAGAACTACTTTGAAAACATACACAATGTATTTATGCAGTCCATATGCAACAGCCAACAGTTTTATGTGGCAATTCACACTGTCCCCTAAACGAACGAAGAGCTTCTTATAAAAGGGCTCACACTACGGAGGTTTTTAAGTTGCAACAAATCCACATAAGCACATCATTTGCAGGTGCACGAGGTTGATCAAAGACCAAGTCGCAACGCAAGATATCAAGAAAAACTACACCTACAAGACTGCCTTCCCTTCGAACTCTCTCTCTTCAACGACTCGCAGCAAAGAAGACGCAACTTTCGAAAGCATTCAACATAGATAGACTCGATTCCGTCAGGCGCACCCACCGTTCACCGCTTGGGAAGAAGCTGTATGGTTGCAAAATTCAAGTCAGGCCGTTTTCGTAGAAAAGGGTCTCGATAGTTCCGCGTAGGGCCGGTACAGGCAGAGCGCCTGATTCCGATTCAATCCCTTCGTTCTACGCGCCCTATTTCAGTCTGTCATTCAGCAAGCATTGTTTCCTTTACCCTGGCTCAAGATAATATCAAGTTAGAAATAATATTTAATAACCAAAAAAAGAAATTAGAAAGAATATTTAATAACCAAAGAGCAAGGGCGAGCTAAAAGGAATATCACTGTCGCGTGGGATTGCAAACACAGCGTAATGTACAAGCTTATCTTTGCCGCTTTAGCCTGTGTATGACGCCGCGTCGTGAAAACTTGTTCTGGATAAGTTGGCTTATGCAGAGGTCTCTTTAAACATGTTCATGCTTCTGATCAGTATTCTTCAGGAAGAAACAGTTATTATATGATTATCGTACAATGATGGTGTCTTCGAGCACGTTTTAATTAGTCAAACGACTGGGGGTGCTCAAGGCGATAACCTCAACTCACTATTTATTTTAACTTAAATTTCCGAACTGACGGCAATACTCACACATTGTCATAACCTTGTAAATATTCTACGCTGACAATCTGGTCCTCAATCCGAGCAGCACAATGTACATTTAACAGGCAGCCGCTACTCTGCGCAGGTGTGTGGAAGCCCAGGACTTTGCTCTCAATGTGGAGAAGGAAAAAGCAATGCAATGTTGCTAAGGTGGATGATTGACAGCGGAAGGTGCACGTCTTTTTGGGTCGGCTCACTTGAGCGTTTCAATTACTTCTCGTGTTTAGGTATAGTGCCGTCGACCGCAGGAGGTGGGGGGGGGGGGTTAAATCGTAATGTTCGAGAGCGGTCCCAAATGGGGAAGGGTGTTCTTTAGCTTTTTAATATTAAGATTGGACCTCCGGCTAGCTCTGGCATACCCGTATTATGACCGTATATGACAAAAGCCAATTTTACCGAGCTAGAGTGGAAAGTCATGATGTCAGACATGGATCCCGAGTTCTACGAAACTAGTAAGTGTCTCTGTGCACCAGAGCGTCGAAGTACAAGAGCTTAATTTTCCGAACGTTGTAATGCAAGTGACGTAGTTTATCTGGTATTTGCGTTTATCTGTTATACCAGGTGTGCGTGTCGGGTCTCGTTTGCCCGTCTAAACTCGAGGTTATCGACGATTCTTGAGAGTGCCTTTTTGTCACGTCATTTAGTGCTCCCATTAAGTCGCTTGCGACCCTGTGCACTCGGAAATTTGCAACCAGAACATATCTAAGACACTTTACAATTATGGATAAAGCACTTCTCAATGGAGGGCGCGTATAGGTGGAGGATTTGTATCATAAATGTGCATTTATGCTTTACGTGTATGTCAGTATAAAACTGCAAAAAGGATAAGTTTCACAATTGTAGAATATCTCTTTCTGCAAAGGTTTAAGTAGATATGAGGAATGTATACACTTCTAAAGAAAACCGAGTAGATTACCGAGAAAGGTCAGCTATGAACGTCCTAATGAGTTTCTCTCGTGCGGGACTTATAGATGAACTTTATAAATAATAATACTTATAACAAAAAACCGATAAAGTAAACAAAGTTCTTTGGACAGGTATACCCGACCTCATCAAGGGCTAAAACTCTATTTTATTGTGCTCACATATAGGGGCGTACCCTGGAGTATAACGCGTACATACATCAACAACACACGCGGGTGCATTCTATACAAAAAAAAGAGAACAAGGCGAAACTTTATCTGAGGCATGTTATAACGCAATGTCTGCAAAAAAAGAAACGCCTGCATCTTTCAAGTAGAACGCTGTGTTAGTGTCGGCCTGTTTAAGCAGCTCATTAGGGATCTAGCTGCTCCCGTTGAGTTAATTAAGTTTATGCTTATAAGGAATCCCGTTTGTTGCATGTCGTTTGTTAGGGACAATGTCATGGGGAGTGCTTTGCGTCGTGTTTTCGACCGGTTAGACCGCCGGATGTACATTTCAAACAACGGGTGATAAATGCAGTGTCCGAAAAAAAACAACCGCTGAACAAAAAACAATTGCTTATGTTACCCAACTCATCCTCCAAGAAGTAGTAATAATAATAATAATAATAATAATAATAATTGCAGACATGAGCAAAAGCCTTTTCTGCAAAATGCTCTTAATATTTACAATTGTTAAAAATGTGTAGTTATGGAAATTTTTAGCTCCACGAGGAAGTACTAAATTCAAATATATTTGCCGCCGAGAGATGACGGCCATAAGAAGGCCCTCAACGGGCACTCATAGTTCCGTAGCCGACAAATAGATGAAATTTAGCATATCATTTAGACGTAAGAACATCTAAGCGATCATGCCATCTAAGCGTTTCATGTAAAGTTAAGCCTCCTAAAGTTCTACCTTAAGATTGTTCCAGTGCTGATGTATGGTCTTGACAGAGTATGGGGACACCTCACTCGGGCAAACTTTGGTTTGCTTGAAAGGTGTTTCACAATCTACTTGAAAGGAGTACTTTGCCTGTCAATGCGGGCAAGGAGCCGCTTTGTGTACCTAATGTCAGGCTGTGCACCAGTTGTTGAGATAATTCGATTGAGGTTGAAGACACCGCGTATATTACCATTCGAGAGCTTTATCTCGGAATGGGAAAACAAAGTTGAACAAGCCCGACGAGAGGCTGGAGACCTGGATATATCAGGGCCTCTCACCTCTGGTCTGGTCTTGCATGTGACAATCACCACGTCTATACCAGATACATAGTTCATGGCTATCATCACCTGGTCTGTTCAAACACGAGCTTCCACGAGGAGTACACCGAGTGCATCTGTCGACTGTGCTCTCAGGCGTGTACGAAGTTTATGCGTCTGCATGTCCGGCCCTTGCGAAGAGATCACTGCATTGCCTTTCTCGAATAACATGCCGCGAGCAGTTGACTGTATAATTGTATAATCTGTATAATGATCTATATGCATACTCAATATGAGTGAAATAAATATGATGATGATGTAAAGTTAAGCCCAGACATTTGATAGTAGGGGAAAGTATAATTTCCGTTCCATTGAGCTCCAGCGCCTGAACCTGCGTAGCCCTTTAAGCAGCGAAAAGCAACGTGAGTCCAGGTTTGGTTGCATTTGCCCCAAATTTTTCACCGACCGAATCTTTTAAACACAAGAATAACATACTCTACTACTTGCATTGCCTTCTGTACGTTGGACGTTAATTATTTGGATTTTGACTGTCGTCCCTTAATTTTAAATATAGGAATATTTGTGGAAACCTTTAATCCGGTAGGAAGAACACCAGTAGTCAGGGAACGGTTAACAATGTGCGCTAATGTATCATACTTATTCTAGAACACAAGCTGGCTTTTATTTGGGAGTGAAGACTTATTCCGGTGAACGGCGATGAGGTGTAGGCTTTAGTATAGTCAATGCTACATCGGAAACGAATGACAAGGGTGAAAGGGGACGCACAATAGTCTACTGCAACTAGAGCTAAGTTGCAAAGTTGCGGAAAGCATAAAGTCTGAAAAGCTTCAAGTATACAAGAAAATATGAATTCTAAGAGGTATACAGTTTTTGGCGGCACTATAACCCCTTGCAAAAAGGCATGTTTATCGCTTTTAATCAACTCACTACACTACTAATTTAGCGCATTTCGCTGTGATTAGCTTAAATTAATGTAGCAACTTAAAAAATAATTAACTTTGCAAGACACTATTAAGATCACTCTCAATAAAAATCTCTAGTACTGTACATTCTCCCACATACAACAATTGAAAGCGACAAGCGCATTCAGTAAACCCCTGATTGAAATTTTTCACCCAGGGCTACCATATTAATGAGCAGAGTAATGAAAATCTGACAATTAAGCAAGAGTGTGTTAAACAACAATATATTCCTCACAACCAAAATCAGCAGCTATGACTGACCGCCTAGTTGATTCTTCGTACAAAATGTAGTACAAAAGTAGTACCATAACAAGTGGCGTAATGCTGGGTCATCGATCCAAGTAGGCGCTTTTGCACAACGCTCTCTCGTATGGCTTATGTGGCGGCGTGGTCTAGGGCACTAGTACGCTAGTTCTGGTTGTCATCTACCGGGGTGTCGCCGGTTCGATCCTTGTTGTTGATCGAATTTTCTTTGAGCTATGCTCAATGAGAATAGATGATAAACCATCATACCGCTGAGAGTCAGTGGCTATGCTGCCACAAGGACTGTTGGGGAAACCCTAGATATCTCAACATGTCCGGCCGTCGGTGCATTGAAGATATACCTCACGGTGAGTTCCAAGCCCGTAGGGGACGGACGATGGTCTACAATTAAAAACAACCTCCTTAAAAATGTTTTTATTCTTTGGCAACCTATACGAAATCGTTGCATCCGTTGTGCGTGTGAACAAAGTGATATTAGAGGGTTGGATGATAATGCACCATCTCTTTTTATTGAGACAACTGTGCTTCCCGTTTTCTGTTCGATTATGACTGATTAGAATCTACTTCAGCATTCACCTTGTAAAAATTGGAAACCAATTGAAGAGTGGCCGGTTCAGGTCTAAAACTCACGACCTCCTGAATGCAAAGCAATGAATTTGCCACTAAGCCACCCTGCTCGGAGTAGTTCCAATGCCATAACTAACAATTGACTGTAACGCCTTATATAAGTGCTACGTACACGGAATTTTAGCCTTGCGACTATACGACTATAATGTTGAAATACACATAAGGTATTGTAAATAAAACGCACTTAGAAAAAAAATCGGTTGTGCTTGTGAGTCGTCACAATATATAATTGGCGTTTCTTAATGCATACGAAAACGCCGCATTTGGCATTTCGGTACTACGAACGGTCACTTACTGACATGCAAGCATTGTCATGATGGCCATTGCACTGGTGGGCTCGGTTCGCGTAGTCTATTGTTGACTTTGCTGTATAACGAGTTCGACTTTCGTCCAAACATCGGTCCAACATCGGTCCAACTTGCTCGACGAACGTGTGTAGACAAACCATGTGTCAACCGTCACCAGCTCGACCGTAGACTGGCTCTCGTAACAATCCACTTCTTCGGAGTGCAGCTTGACTGCAGAAATAGACTGCAGGCGGAAGTCGTAGTGTTAGTAGAAGTAGAAAAAGCACCACACGTAGTAATAGTGGAAATAGTAGTGAACGGCCCAGGCCCAGCGAAGCAGTTCCCTAGAGAATTTTGCCAAAACAGTTGGGCCCTAGTCTGTGTTGGATCGAACGAAGGACCATAGGCGCCATAGGGAGACAGATCGGAAGGGGACGCAGAAGGGGTCAGAGAGTGGACTTCAGCGGGTGATGGTGGTGGTAGTGGTGGTGGTCCGAATGGCGGCCGCGGCGGCAGCTGGCCCAAGGTGAACTCGCTTTGTCTTTTGCACGTCTTGGCGTTGTCGACCGTCGAGATCGCGTGCGCGCGAGAGCTACGAAACGATAACAAGAGATAGAGAATAGGCAGAGATATCGGGAGAGAAGAGATCTTGGCACTGAGAAGCCTCGGTGAAGCCAGTAGAAGATGCGAAGATGAAGGCAATACTGACGGCGTCTGCGCTTTGCCGGCGAGGACGGACTGGCTCCGGAACCGTCTGCGTGGCCGCCTCCCAGTCTGTCTGTCAGTCAGTCGCTTATTGAATTAACAACGCTAAGCAGAATCGATGGACTGCCACGATGGCAATGGGACAAACTTCGACGACGACCAACAACGACGACGGGGCAGAGGGCCGTCGGGGCCGATGCAGACCCAGCAGAGAGGCAGAGTCGCACGCTGACGCCCCGGAGAACCCACTCGGACTCGGAACGTACGCTCTCGTCGCCCTACTCGAACGTCCTCGCCACGACTAGCCAACGCTGACGGCGGTGCTGCATAGACAAAGAGTCCAAGCTATTCGACAAACTACTGTTAGTACGATTGCCGCCACCGTGGCCGCTGCCGCGCAGACGACAGTCTTGTTGAAACTGGAGCACACAAAAGGATCTCGGCAACCTGAACAACAAAGAAGAAGGACGTTGCTGACCTCTCTGTGTGCTTTCTATTGCACCTCCTTCCCCCCTCCCCTCCGCCCCCCGTTCAATCTCCCAAATCGTACAGGATGTGCGTGAATGTAAGTGTGTGTGCTGAAGCCCGAAGCTCATACAGTGATGAGCTAATGCTGCCTAAGGGGCTCATTTTCGGGTGTTATTTGCTCCGTGGTTCTTCTGCTGCTGCTGTTGCTGTCAATACGAAGACTCTTCTGCGGGCGCTGTACAAATGCATGCCGGGGACATTGGCACATGCGCTCATGCATTCCCGCTGTGACAACGTACGGCATAATGTAGAAGTTATTGTATGTGCAGTAATAGTTGTCGATGTACTAGTGCTGATAATAGTAGTAGAAACACGCACAGCATAAATAATCGAGCCCGGTGGCGTGGTGCATTCACCCGCGCCTCGCGACCGGAAAAGACACATAGGTGCGTGGGTTTGAGCTCCACCATTGCACATTTGTATTTATGGGGGTTCGCCTTTGAAGCAATGCAAATAGCAGTCCCTGGGACGTTAAATCTTGGCTGAGGGTCAGCCCGAAAGGTTTATTTTAGTAGTGATGGTAGTAGTAGTAGCAACACGCACAGCATAAATAGCGGAGACGAAAACGTGAAAAGGTGCTTAAATTTGTTGCAGCATTGGTTTTACAAGGTCTACCATTTCAACGTATGCGAGTTTCCCGGCACAAGCACACAGGCACAAAGTTTTCCAGATAGAGCTATGACTCGCTGCTTTGCAAGCTAGTGTATCATCATGCATTTGTAGCGTACGTTTAGCAATGCAAATAAAATCCATAGCAAACTTTACGCGTTTTCTTATGGGGGAGTGCTATTTCTGAAACGAAAGTGGTATCTATCGTGCCACCTGTATGCTTACTGCTAATCTCGATTGGTTATTGAGCAATATGTGAGGCATCTTTTTTCCAAGAGAGAGGAAAATATCTTCACGCACTTCCACCGATTTTCTTGGTGCGCAATGTACACACGCTCGACACTGACTGTTTAGTGCCATGTGCAATACCCACTAAAATTGCTCATGGCTTTCATAGCCCATGCATGCCAGTAATACCTCTTCTGGTGTTACTCTGGTAATACCTTCGGTACACCCTACTACTCCGTTACGACCTCGGTCGCAGGGTAGGATCCAATTGAATCTTTGTCCGGCAAAGTCTTTTGCACAAACTACTTTCTTGATAATCTGTCGGCCAAAGTGGTTTACTTGTATCCACCTGTCCTCAGATTGGAGCATTACCCTTACTATGTTTTGCGGAAAAAATGGCTGCATTTGAGGCATCTCTCTACATTTCGGCTGTTCCCTCTAAGGTCATCGAAACGTCCATGCATACATGTCTACCCATATTAGAATCTTCGATCATCCTAATTCCTTGGGGTTTTCCTGCCATTCCTGCTGGAGAGCATTTAGTTCCTCTGCGTTGGCGTCAGCTTTGTCTATTGACTTTCAATCTCTCAGTTGTCTGAGGCGAACGCAAATCTTTATTGTAACATTTCACGGTACCAGTGGTAGCTAGAACCGTATTGTCAGTAATCTCTGAGTGCTCCGCAACAGACGCTGCATGCGAGCTCCACTGTCCAGAGCCACCCTCTTTCCAGACTGTGGAAAGAGGGTGGCTTTTTCTTCTCCTTCTACGGAGACTAGACCACCTCCGTCCTTTGCGGAATCTCCGTGAGGGGTACCTTCAGTGTACCGAGGGCCTGACTAAATTGAGATATCTAGAGTTTTCCCAATAGTCCACGTGACGCCATGGCCGCTAACTCTTAGCGGTTTAGTGTATTATTCACTCTAAATGAGCATCGTTCAAAAAAACTTCGAACAATAACAATGCTCGAACCGGCGACACTTAGTAGATGACGACTATGATGAACTAGTTCCGTAGACCACGCCTTGACCCTTTACAGCGGCTGGCAATCATCTGCTGCGCTCTCCTGCCTCATACTCCCCCTGCTCAATCTTACCCAGCTATTTGGCTTTAGCCGTAGCTTATTTTAAAACATACCTCACGTGAAGCGTGAACGACATGGACCAGTTTGGCATCGCACCATTGAGATACTTCACCGGTCGCTCCTTTTTTATCACCACTGTTCCTCTCAGTTCTGTCAAAACGTGCCGCACTCTTTGTTTGCATCAATGCGGATTGCGTCCGTCTTCAGCGTCCAGTTTTAGATGATGGCCTTCTATTCAACTCCCCGCCCTCTCTATTAGTCTCACTGGCATTGTCTTCAAACGGGTCTTCACCAGTGCTAAGCTATCCTTGCCACTACTCAGGGAGATTTAAAACGCCACCGTATGCCACGTTCTAAAGCACTGGGCGCAAGACGGAGACCTGTGGCACTTCTGCACCTTACGGTGTCTGCCTTTATCGGGCTTTTACTGAGCATCCGTTCGCTCAGATAGTCTATAGCCACCAAGATACGCCAAAACACGCTTGGCGCCCGGTGCACAAATTAACCTCTTGCAAGCAATCAATATCCTATCATATATTATGATTTCAATTGAACCTAGTAAACCAACCTCATTTATCATTTAAATGCCCAAACCAGTACACCATATATGAGGAATTGACAAACTAGCAGTAAATATTTTAAACTATTGTTAAACTAATCAAGTCAATATAAACGTAGTCTAATAAACTGGATGCGAATCATAATCAATATTATTAATTCCATTTATTTCACACTTTATCGTGTCATTATACCTAGTTATGTCCTATAAGCTGACATTTGGTGAGTATACACATATGTACATTAAGATTTCTACTTATAAAATACATATGTTCTGATACCAACATCGTCAGGATGATAAAACGTTCAATTCTGTAAGTTGGGTCAATGACCTAATTTGATTACAATTTCCCACACGTTTTATCTATCACACACGTTTCGACAATATTTGCAGACACAGGTTTGTTCAGGTTCTTGATAACCTTATAATCAATATATACTATTCATGATAACATTGTCTAATAAACATACCATCTGGTGTGAACCAAAACCTTTTATTTTAAATATTACGCCAGTCAAGATTAGTGAACCTGTGCTGGGAGACTGCGGTGAGGGGTGATACCTGCCATGTCAAGTTCCATATCGTGGAGTTAACGTTTCGATAACATCGAGCAAGGTCGCTACGCAGCATCCCTGCTTCCACCAGATGTTTGGCCGTTTTTTGTCTGCGACTTTCACAATTATTTCGATCGCCGGCAATGTGGACCGCCCTGTACGGAAACCGTATTGGTCCTTTGTTGACCAATCAGCCGTTCTATTTGTCTCTTCTGCTGCCTCCATCGCTGTGACAGGTTTCGAGATAGCTTGGGCCCTACAGTTATCAAACTCTAAGCTCCTCGGCCATGCCCGTCCTGTCCTACATATAGAGTACAAATGTAGGATATATAGTAAATATGTAGAATATATAGTAAAAATGTAGGATATATAGTAAAAATGTAGGATATATAGTAAAAATGTAGGATATATAGTAAAGATATAGGATACATCCGGCAAGCCATCTGATAGCTTGCAGTTGCGGCTCTCGGCTTTGCGCATGTAGCAGGCTGAACCTTTGTTCCCGTCAATTTGTTCCCGATGTGTCCACTCCGGCTACCATCTGCTGTATGTAGCATCTAGTATAGAGTTACCTCTAACGTTGACCTGCTTCGCGAAGCAAAGCGGCCGCATTCAGGCTAGGGCGGCACCAGTTTGAGCTCTGTTTGGTGTGTCACGTCGAGTCGCATTGAGCTATTGACCACAATCCAAATCCGGTGGTTTGCCTCATTCGGCAAGTCAAGTAGAACAACATACAAGGTCCGCACACTTTATGTGACGTTACGTTTCCGATATGGTAGTGGTGGTAGTATTGACGATAACAGTAACGAGGACGACGACCGTATTTCACCACAAAATCTATGTTGCTGCCGCCGTAACAGTCGCTTGCACTACTAACACTTGAAATAACATATGTTTTTTCTGTAGGTTATATATAAATATATATATATATATTTATATGTTATAAGTATTTTCGTCGAAGCTTTTACTTCGTTTTATTTTGCTGAGAACGACCACGACACCACTTCCATTCCTACACGAATACTGCTAGGACACAACCACCTAACGACAATATGTGTATATTGCACGCGGAAAGCCAGAGGCACAATATATATATATATATATATTATATCTTTTTTTTATGTGATTAGCAAAACCTGTCTCTGTTACGTCGGTCGTAGCTGTCGCGCACCTCCTGTTTCCCAAAATAGCTTCATGACGCGTCGTTAGCGGTGACGTAACGGCGGACACGGTGCGTTTATCAATCGAGCTATTTTTATGTTCGAACCCAACCGAAGTCGTTCGTGTTCAGGCTCAAACTAGACGACGAACAAACGATCGCCGAAGGAACCAAGGAAGACGAGGGAGGGAGGAAGCGGAGAAGGAGACGGAGGTGAAGGAGAGAGACTGAGGGGTTTTGTATGGCCGGGCGTAGCGATCCGCGTTGCGGTTTCCGCTACGTTGAGCGTCTTAATAAATTCATTTTGGCCGTCGCCACCGCTGCACTTCTTAGGCGTTGTATTAATCGTACTACTACTACTACGACAACGACTACAACAACAACGACGACTACGATTTCTTCTACTGCAATTACTGACCCGGGGGTAATGGTTGCTCAATCGCCAGGCCGATGTCCGGGCGGTACGGCGGAACAGGCAGCGTGCCTAACAGCGTTCGCGCGTCATCAGCGTCACCAGGCTCGGACGTTTCGCGTTCTCGTCCATAAAAGGATTTATATCCGAATTAAAACGTAGAGATGATTAATTGCGCCCGCTGCTACGGCGTTCGCTCAACGCGTACGGGCTGATTCGTTCGCTCGCTCGCTGGCTCAACGCCACTTAGTCGCCCAGCCACCGGCCATTTACTGCGCGGTAGGAGGTGCCAGCTCGATGTCAGATGAAATACACGCCAAACAACAAAAACAGCGGCATGCGCTGCGAACGGGACTCGATGACGACGACGACAACGACGACAAATCGTGTACGGCATAGCCAATTTATGGCTATGAGTTTGGGTGCGTGGTGGTAGGGGAGTTGGAGCACAAATCAGTTAGTAAAACAAAAAATGTATAATAGTAAACGTGTATATATCTATATATATATATATACCACACAGAAATCGAGAGACATATATATATATATATATATATATATATAGTGTCTATAAAACACAATTAGCAAATTTGTTAAAATAAGCTTTTTTTTCAATAAAAAAGAGTAGAATTACTAAAAGCTAGCACTATATTTTGGCAAACGCAGTTTGACTTAATGAGATAGTGCGAGAGGCAAGTTTAGACGAAAATGACTGCTTCTAAAATACATTCGACGTTGTCTAGCGGAATCGACCTAGTCGTACTGTTAAATAAGTTTGCAAACATCTATATTCTATGATGTCTATTTTTATATTTCATTACATGTAAATGTAGCTAGTGCCTTGTAAAATACAAATATTGAGAATTGGGGGCTTGTTTTGGTACTAAATTAGCAGCGGCTCGATTTATTATATGATTGATTGATTGAAACGCTCTTTAATTTATCATAAAAGGGGATATAATACCATTCACAACATGTACACAAATTATTTCACTCATACACATTTGATTCGCACCATGTACACATTTTTTGTTTTCCGATTGCACACGTTTGTTTTACAATAAGTTTAGCTCTTATTCGTTCAATTGCTTCACAAGTCTCCATGGGTACAGGTGCAATACCTTAGCATTTGTAGTCTGGGTTGGAGGCCTAATTACAAACCCAGCCCGACTCGACGTAGCTTGTACCTCAAACGTTACGTCGAACAGGTCCTCGTTCTTAATCAGGCGGCGCAATTGTCTTATGTCAGCTTCTTTAAACAGCTCGGTCACTGATTTAAGCTCGAGGGCGTGCCTTTCCATCCGACACCGCCTTTCAACCCTCCTTAAAAAGCGACGCTGCATTCTTTCTAGTAATGCAAGGTCACCAAGCCTTGGTGGGTTCCACACCTGGCATCCATATATCAATAGTGGCACAACATGTGATTTGTACAGTTTTAAATATACAGAGGCACTTCTTACAACAAATGCCCGAATTATCCAGTTGCACAAAAGTGAGCATTTTGAGGCAACATGTGTAACCTGTTCAGTGAATGTTAAGGACGTCGAGAACCGCACCCCAAGGTCTTTTGCATACTCCATTTTTGTCAGAAATATGCCGTCTAACATGTAGTTGTGCTTGGTATTTCTACTACCGAGATGCAGGACTCCACACTTGTGGGCGGATAATTTTAGACCCATCTTTGACGACCACACAATAAAGTCGTTTAGTACACATTGAAGCACATTCGCATCATTGTCATCTCGAACAGGCATGTAAAGCTTGATATCGTCAGCGTATATTACATATTTAACCGATTTGGGTAGAATGTGTTTGACCTGATCGATAAAAAAACATAAACAAGAGGTTTCCTAGTACAGTACCCTGCGGACAACCAGTAAGTACACTACCCTCTCTTGATAATGTCATTCCGACTTTTACTCTGAAAGTCCGATCCCTAAAAAAAATCAGAAATCCACTGGGTGATTTTAGGGCCTACTCCTTTAGATGGCAGTACGGAGATGAGTAGATCGTGGGGCATAGTTTCGAAGGCACTCTTGAAGTCACAGTAGATGACGTCTACGGGAAGTCCCTCGCTGATCCATCGGCCTACGTCGCTGAAGAACATAAGCAGAAAATCGGTGGTCGACCGACCTTTGCGGTAGGCAAACTGCGTGCTGCTCAGCAGATTCTGTTGCTCAGCGCTGCTCAGGATTGCAGAGCATACTATTCTTTCCAGAACCTTGCATGTCATCGCTGTAAGGGAGACAGGGCGCTTGTTGGC
This sequence comes from Dermanyssus gallinae, assembly GCA_003439945.1. Lineage (NCBI taxonomy): Eukaryota > Metazoa > Arthropoda > Arachnida > Mesostigmata > Dermanyssidae > Dermanyssus > Dermanyssus gallinae. The sequence goes on along the minus strand of QVRM01003762.1, from coordinate 160,608 downwards.
CGGGTCGGTCTTGGACCCACTTTTGTGGACAGGAGCAACCCAAGCCTTGCGATAGAGCGATGGTACACGTCCTTCCTCTAGTGATCTTCGAAAGGTCTTGCTTAGCGGATATGCCACGCCTATTGCTGCCCTCTTGAAGACTACCGCATACGTATATGTTCTTGTTTTATTTAACCTCAGCCAATCCAACTATCCCTGAAAGTAACGTCTAGATGAGATATACAAATTGCGCAAAAACTAGCGACAAGGTTTCTGTACAACAAATAAACTCTGGCTTAGTTGCCTGCACGTATGCTTTTCACTGATGAAGCTTTGTTTACGTATACTATTTATATATATATATATATATATATATATATATATAAATCGACATCATATTTATTTCACTCATATTGAGTATGCGTATAAGCTCTATTTAATACATTGCTATATATATATATATATATATCCCCTGATATAAAAGGGTGACATGTGTATTTAGGTATACAAACAAGACGTTTCCGCCCCCTCCTTTAGTGGCAAAGAATTCTGATTTCCGTATCTCGAGATGGTGCTTCTGATTAAGTGATTTTTCCTGTAGAAAGTTCTGAAGACACCTCAATTAGTGGAAGTCTCTTGTTTTGTAGAATTGCAAAAATCTGGTTGATTTGACCATAGTATCAGACATTTGTGTCTATCGTTTAGCCACTACAAACAACTCGGGTGGGCGAAGCCATGTATATCCGATTAAATATTTGGGACGACCTCACGGCGCAGAACCTCGAACAGCTTAACCGTTTTAAGGCCTCCTTTCTCAATAGGGCTCTGGGATTACACATCTCGAGCCGGAACCGCCTAGTATATCTCCTAGCAGACACACCGTTGTTCACCGAAGATCTGCGCCACCGCTTCGATCTGTCGGCGACAATGACTTTCAAGAACAACCTCGAATGTTGGGAGATAAAATTCGCGGATATCGATGATAATTTTTTTGAAACTGGAGCTATGACACGTAACGAATGGAGAAAAGCGTACCGTCACAACCGTCATGTCGTAACCCGCTATGCCGTATACGGCTTTCATCATAAACTATGTATCGTGCGGGACTTCCACGAACCAGATGGCCTTTGCAGGTGCTCTAGATACGAAGCACACTGCGGAAGATACCACGCCGCCTCCTGTTCTCTGGTCCCTTCCCTAGGTAGCCTGACTGACCCCATCTTAAAATATTCGCGATGAGCACCTTCTAGTTTATTTCGATATAGGAGAAAATTGGGTTGTAGCCATATAGTCCGTGTAGTATATACTTTTATACCGGATGTCTTGTGGGCTCAACCCCCAATGTAACTCGACCATGCCCAATAGTGCAATTGCAGCCGCCATTGTATAAGTGCTATTGTATATATTGTGTTTATACTACCTGGCAAAGGTGAATAAAAAAATATATCGGATAATACTGAACACAATCTTGGGCGAATGGATTAGTCACTGTAACTTCTCCCTGGCAGGTTGGCCTGAGGCGTATCAGGAACATTCTCGTTTCACATTGCCGTGATAGTCCTAGTTTACACGAGTGGCGATGTATGGGTGACACGCCCTATAATCTATGGCTAATTCACTCGTAGTCGTTGTGAATGCTGTTCCACAGTTTCGCGTAAGCGGTCTTCATCGTACGTAATAGGCCTTCCAGAACGAGGTTTATTCAGAAGGCTTTATTTACCGGAACTGTACTTGGCGAACCAGTTATAGCAGAAAGTGCTGTGTTGGCCGAATACACTCCAAATATTTCTGACGTTTTCCGCAGCAGTAAATCCTTCGTTAAAGTTATACAAAGTTGTCGAGTGTAACTAGATTTTTTCCTTTGCGCTCATATATATATATATATATTTTATTTAATCAAAATAGTATTAAGAACATCATTATTTCTACGGGATCTCAGGGAACCCTTCGGCGGAGGGAAGGGACCCTTCGACTGAAGCCGCGTTTCCCCGCTGAAGCTCGATCGATACTCGCTGCAGTAGGAACTCTCCAGAACGAGGATCCCTTGTGACTGCGTTTAGTCTTTGTCCAAGCTCTTTAAAAAATCTTGACGTTACTTCACTCATGGGTCCGTAAGTTTCTAAGGCAATTGGCTGGACGATAAATTGCGGATTGAGTTCTCTGTACTTCGCTAACTTGCGGTCCTCCGCAAGACAAGCAGAGGCACCAGCTTTCTGGCTTGTTCGAGCGACGTAGTTCTTGGCCAATGTACACGACACGGTAACGTCCCATACAAGTAGGCGACCTCTTTCCCAAGGGGTTAGTGTTTTGCCGTCAGGTCGTAACCCACTATTGGCGCTAAGGCCTAATGGCTCTTTGACAGCTGGCACCTGTGCACTATGCAGTGCACGACAGACGACGTCGTTTATTGCATAGTGCCGTGGGTGGCGGCCGGCGCTGTATTGGCACGATAGAGCGTGTTCCCCTGTTGTTGTTACGGGGGACCGACACCGGTTGCAAAGATGAGCGGCACAGACCGTCTCCCCCAGCCGCAGACCAGACACGATGCGGAGTGTGTTATTGTCCAGCATCGTACCTAGTTGCGGCGAGGGGAGGGCCTGAAGCCACTTGCCACTCATCGGATCGAAACAAGCTCGTAATCTAGCCTTGTCAGCCGTGGTTTGCGCCTGAGACAGAAGAGAGGCCTGTTTCAGCTCCACGACAATGCGGTCGAGAGACTCTTGCGTTGGGGAAACCGGTAGAGCCTTCCATCGCGCCTCAAATTCGTCCAGGCTCGTACGCGAAGCCCGTTCGATTACCTCCGATGTACCTTCCGGGCCTATGAAAGCAATCAGATGTTTAAAATCTGTGATTGAGCCCACGTAGCACGACAGGGCTAGATCTTTAGTTGTACGGACACCGAGAGCACCTGCGCTGACGGGCAGCGTAGCTTGGGCCCATGCGTTGTCTCCTAGGCGCACGTTGAGTAAGCACTCGAGTGTCGTTCGGAAGAGTTCGTCGAAAACGTGGAGCAGGTCATCTCTCTTGTACGAGGGAGAACATCGCAGAAGATAAATTAAACGAGGCGTGGAAAGACTTTCCCGCAGAAGATACAGGGCTGGGTGTGCGTCTAGATGTTTTAATCTACTGCACCACCGTTTTGCATCTGTGAGCCTCTTTTGGAGGGCACCCACAACCGCTGCGTCAGTTAACGGTGCACCCAGCAATTCGACGTTTTTCTCCGTTAGCCACTTGATATTGGGTAGTTTTGCTCGCACTGCGGCAGCAGTTTCCTCCCTGTCGTTGTGCGATAAAACGAGGAGCTCACATTTACTCTCGTTGAGCTTCAAGCCCGAGACCGCCTCGAAGTCCTGGACCTTCTTAATGTCGGAAAGGACACCAGGCAAATCGCCTGCAAGTAGTCCATCGTCTAAGTACCACGGTCGCAATTCTGACTGCAATCGTGCCTGAAGCTCATATAATCCTATGCAGAAGAAGGCAGGCCCACACGGGTCGCCCTGCTGCACCCCACACTTTGACAGTATAGTCTTTCCTTGCCAATAGAGGTTGGACGGGAACGATACATCTGGTAGATGGCGGTGTACAGCTCAGGGGTTCGCTGTTTAACCGAATTTAAAATGTGTTCTCTTCGCATCATGTTAAAGGCATTTTGAAAATCCAACTTTACTAAGATTTTATGGTTTGCGGCTCTGTGTGATTCAATGTATGCAGCGGTGGCATGTACGGCAGCTTCGCTACCCCCCTTAATACCACAGCCAAGTTGCAGTGGGGCAACTAACTCAACAATATCCTTGATTGATTTCTTGACGAGGACTTTGCCAACAAGTTTTCGTAGAGTGAGCCCTACTGCAATAGGTCTTATTCCGCCGTCCTTCTTCCAGAAAGCGATAAGAGAAGCTTTGTAAAATATATATTTGTAAATAGCAGACGTTTCCAGCGGCGTGGTGAGCATTATAAATACACACCTTTAAAATGTAGTTACTTGCTATATATATATATATATATATATATATATATATATATAAATATGCGCATTTCTCGTCAGATGTCGCCGGAAAATATAGGCGCTTAGAGCGAGTGGTGAGAGCCACTCTTCCACGAAGTATATCCTCTATTATACTTGCTCATTGCCGCCAAGGAAACTGCTACCAAAGCACGTCTCGGAACAGTTTCGGCGAAGTGTGGTGAACCATGGCTTTATGGTGGCTGTGCAGCCAGACATGCCGAAATCTTTATGCTAAAAAGTACGCATCGATTGCCGAGTCGCAAAAGTTTCACCCCCCGCCCCTTAGTTGACAAAAAAGGTCCAGTTTTCTTAACATTGCGTCCGGCGACAAACGCTGGGAATCATTCTTTTGACGGCGCCAAAGTCTCAACATCTGCAGCGGTTTGAGGCATGCTTCAACGGTGATTGGCCTTCCTAACTTGAAACCATGTAAGACTTAAGACCTACGCGTTAAGAGGGTCACAACTGTCACGCCCGACCTGCTGGGGATAAATGCAACAGCAGTAAATTATATATATATATAATTAAATTAAAATTAAATAAGTAAATTATATATATATATATACAGGTAGTTCAATAAGTTCTTAGAATGAGCTTTTTAGAATTTGAATTTTGGCACGCTTTCACCGCTAATAGGAACTGCAACTTTTCGACTGCTAGCACTCAATATATTATGGTGATTGGCCGTTGCGATTTCGTTTGATAGCTTTTCCCGTGCAACGTATCGGCTTGATTTTTAAAAATGGAGAAAAAAGAGTTTCGAGTGGTTATCAAGCATTTTTATTTCAAAGGTTGGAATGCGACCCAAGTAAAAACTGAGTTAGACGAGACGTACAGTGACTCTGCGCCATGTTTTGCCACTGTTTCCAACTGGATTAATGTGTTAAAAAGAGGTCGCAGGAGCACCGAGTATGAACTACGTCCAGGAGGCCAAAAAACGGCAACTGATGAGGAAAACGTAGAGAAAGTGCGAAAAATTATTGGCACAGATAAGCGAATGAACATTAAGGAAATAGCGGAGGCATTAGGGATTAGTTTAGGCAGTGTGTATTTTATCCTACACGAAAACTTGAAGATGAAAGAGCTTAGAGCAAAACGGCTGCCGCATTTGCTCAACCAAGGCCAAAAAGACGCGCCTGTTTTGGCTTTACAGCGAAATTTGGCCAATATGTCGAACAATCTGTGCAGATTCATGACCGTCGATGAAAGCCGGGTTCATCACTACACTCCCGAGACCCAAGAAGCATCTTGCCAATGGTGTGCACCTGATGAAGGACCTCCGAAGAGGGTGCGGACAACGGCATTGACCGGAAAGGTGATGGCTACAGTTTTTTAAGACCAACGTAGAATAATGCTGGTCGACTACCTTGAGAGCTGTAAAAAGATCACAGGAGAATATTATGCAAGACTGTTGGACTGCCGTTAGCAAAAACTCATCGTGAAACGGCCCGCTTTGCAGCAGAAGGTTGTCCCGTTTCACCAGGGCAATGCTCCTGCACACAAGTCCCGGCAAGCATCGGCAAAACTGGCCCAACTGAGGTTCGAACTTATTGAACAACCCTCCTATTCTCCAGACCTGGCCCCCTCTGATTATTTCCTCTTCGGACATTTGAAGAATAGTCTCGGTGGAAAGCGTTTTTCCACCAATGAAGAGGTTAAGGCTGCTGTTAATGCCTATTTTCAGTCTAACGACGCGGAATTCTACTCAAGAGGTATGAAAGCTCTGAAATCTCGGTGGGAAAAGTGTATTGAGCTTCTCGGGGAGTATATCGAATAGGAAAAATTTAAAAACATGATTTGGAGAATTCTCGGTTTTCATTCTAAGAACTTATTGAACTACCTGTATATATATATATATATATATATATATATATAATTTACTTTAATCCGGCCTCCTGAGAAGCGACGGAAAGAGACCGGACGGTCTCAACCTTATCCCTTATATTTAAAAGGGGAAAGGCGCTCATTTGGGATACGACGATCACATACACGCTCGTCCCCCTCGAGCCTGGAGGCCAGTGCATCTGCCGCTGGATAGCTCTGCGGCTGAACGTCTAAAGACCAGAGAATATGCCCAGCTCGCCAACAAGTCAATTTTCGTGCCGCTACTATTTGAGACACTCGGGGAACCCGGCCCTGAGGCATGGTCGCTTTTTCAAGATTGGCAAACAAATCGAACTGGCGACAAGGAACAACATAGCTCTTTATTTTCCACTTTAGCGGCTATCTATGACGGTTCAGCGTGGCAATGCGGCAGCAATAATGTGCACAATGAGGGGCTGCCTCGAGGATAAGCTCCACCGGTAGCGCTGCCCACAAGCCCTGGTGTAGTTAGTTAATCACATTTCCCTGTAACCATGAAATTAAATAATAAGTATACCTAATGTATATGTATATATACATCTATAGAGAAAAAAAGTGAAGCAAAGACGTTTTCATTTTTTTCTGTTACATCAGATTTATGACGTGCAGTAGTAGTATGCTAACAGCCCACGAATCTAGACCTAGGTTAATTATCCAACAATATTTAATCGGCGCATTATTGTGTCAATTTTCAATAGAATTAGGTTATGACGTTTAATGAGCAATAAGACCTGGATAATGATAGCAGTCAACCGGTCTGCGTGCTAGGTATTCGACGAATCTCTACACTGGATGAACTGACACCCATCTAAATCGCAGGCGCTTTGGATGGGTGTCAGTCCAAGTTCAAGTACGTCATCGGTATCGATAACCAGAGTGCGGACCCAAACATGACTCTGATGTAGATTCAAGCTATATATGGATATGTTGATTTGTGTTTTCGGTTTTTTTAATATGTTGTCGTTGCGTGTTATTATCGATTCTATTATTCTTGTGGTAGTGCTGCTGCTGTGATTATTGCTATTGTTGTTCTGTTGATCTGCTATTGTTATTGTTGATGCCGTAGTTGTTGTTGTTTTAATGCTGTTGTTGCTGTTGTCATTGTTGTTTTGTTGCTGCTGATGCAGCTGCAGTTGTTGCTGTCGCTATCAATGTATCTAACGTCGTAGTCAGCAAGCTTCTCACACCGGCTTGAATTGACGAGCGCGTCGTCAGAAAGTCAACGAACGGACAAACGGCTACTGCGTGATACAACCTGTCAGCCAAAACTGGCTTGCAGAACAGGCGTCCTTCTCAGAACCAGCGGTCGCATCAGCCCCGCATTAGCAAGACGAGTACCAGCCAGTCGCCTGACGTGTTGGTTAGCAGCTGCAGCTGCTGTTGCTGCACTGCGGGATGTCAACGGCCTAGACCCGGGCCCCGGGCCCGAGGGGTGTAGGCCTGTGCTCGGGGGTGACCGACCGCCGGGGCCTTTGGTGTTGTTGCTACGCGGATGGGCAGATACCCCCCCCCCCTCCCAACCCCCCGATGATGTGCGAACAGTGAGTGCGCAGATCAGAGGCAGCACGAGCTGGCGCTTCCGGCGAGGACAACTTTTGATCGAGTGGCAGTCCTTGCTCCATCTCTCTCTCCAGCTCTCCGATCTCGTTCTCTTCTGATCTATTTCTTGTGTGCCTATTTTTTGGCACCTCATCCGCCACCGCATCCTCTCTCCTTGTCCTTGTCCCATCTAACACAAGCGCCCTCACTTTTTCTATACTCTTCTTCTTCTTTCCTTCTCCTAATTTTCTCTTTTGCACGCCCCCCTCCCCTTCCCCAATCTATCTGTAACAAGCGAGGTGTTGCTAGTTCAGTATCAAACGCAAGCCTTAGCTGCGTTGTTACTACGATATGTGTCATCGATGGACGCCTGTTGTGGCTTTCCACAAGCGGAGAGCAAGCGAAGCGTCGAGAGTAAAGCCAGCCAAGGGAGACTGGACGCAGGCATTCCGTGGAGGAGAAGAAGAGGCACTCCATAGAGGATTGAAAAAAGCCTAATCGAGTCGCCGTCAACACTATGTGTCATCATCCATGCATTTGCCTACAATATATATATATATATATATATATATATATATATATGTAAGAATGGTAGACATCTTATGGATCATCTCAGTCTTGAACGATATTTTATGTATCAGAAGACCGGCAGCAAACTTCGCCTTAAAAATGTTGAATTTCCAACAAATAAACGCTCGTCGGGAAATGTCCGACTTGCGAGTGATTACAGAAGACGAGTTATGGGTTGGGCTCAATGTTGTAACCCATGGGGGTTACAACATCGAGCCACCAAAGCCCAATCCTCCCCGTGCTTCCAAGGAGAAAGTCGGTCAAAGAAATTCAGACAGAGCAGATCCGACACCAATGTTTTTTGACCGTGTTTTACTACAAGGGAATCATCTTCCACAAATGTTTGCGACCCGGTTCTGTGGTTCATAGGAACAAAGTTTTAAGAGGATTGCTTGAAAACGTCCAACGCAAGAGGCCTGAACTCTAGGCAAACAACTCGAAAAAATCATAGCAACTCAACTCGCGTTCAAAATATGTTTCGAAGAACAAGAAAGAAGGTAGCACAATAGCATTGCAGCAGACAGAGGTTATTTTACCGAGAACAAAAACACCTCGGAAGAATCAATATATGTATTCTTTTTTTTATAAATGTGTATCAGAACTTTTTTAACCGCCCTCGCATATATATATATATATATATATATATAACAATAAAGTCACTTTTATTGTCACATGAAAGGGTGTGTGGTACAATCATCATGGTTACACATGCACTGTTATCTATCTTCGAACGTATGAAGAAAAAAAAACGTAACTAATCACCAAATAGGGGAGTGTCATTTGAATTTGCATGCGCCCATTTGGCCATCCGCCAAGCAAATATCCCGTTCACGAACTCACCGCGGGCCATGGCTTTTGAAGTGATTGATCGTTGACTCCTTAGGTTATCGCAGCGTACATAAAAAAAGTGTCCTAGCAATTCACATTTGCGTAATTGACGTAAGGGAGAGATGTTGCATTGCATGAAAAGTGAGTCAATACTAGGAGCGACGCCATCTAACACGCTTTGAGGCCATCCGAATTGCAGGCGTCTCAGGAACGTGTCTTTGACGCCTTCCACTAACTTTCTGTAATTTTAAGTTCTCCTGCTTCCCAGATCTCCTGGCTTCCAGACAGGAAAGCAATATGTATGTTTGGGAACAGCAAAATATTTGTAAAGGCAAATGAACATATGAGGAGTCGTTAAAATTGAACATCGGATGAGAGTATTTATGATACGCAATGATGCCTCCACAACCTTGATAATGTAAAAGCTAAAATCATAAGATCAGGCCCCATGTATAAGAGAGAGTCGGTAAAATGTAGTCGTAATTTTATATTCATAGTCAAGTGTACCATGTTTCAGTAGCACGCACTTGGAGAGTAAGAGAATCATGTCCAAAACAAAAATCGTGTATAAAATGGGGGATAAACACTCCCCTTGATGGGGATAAATTGAAATTGCCGAGCGGGAATTTTGGCCTAAAACACTGACAACAAGTTCTAAGTTTCAGTACTGACTGAATCATACTCAGTCAAAACAAAGGAGTCTTTGACTTATGACTTCGGTTTTAGTAAAACTATATCTTGTAAAACGTTCTGCAGTTTTGTCTTGTGAACACCTAGCTTTGAACATAAACATAATCTTGCTATCTGTTTCCTTATGTCGAATCAGCCAATGGCGCTTAGACATGCGGGTAGATACACTGATCGTAAACAAATATGTGTCCTCACGCGGAGTATATTCGATGTGCCAGACGTGCGCATCGCGCACAATTCAAGTGCCCTATTGTCATTATGAAATAGTGGGATTAGATTTATTGTCTTCATTTCCAAGGTTCACGTTTGCACTACATATTGACCTAAATGTTATTTATGCATAAATAAAACATCTATATACTGAGCTCAGTAAGCCGGTCCAAAAGGTTAGGTATCAATATATAAATATATATATATATATATATATTTATTGTGATAACAGACAACATGGACAATTAAATTTGCCGGCGGGCTATGTCGGTCCAAATAATATATATATATATATATAAAGCTTTACTATCTCCCATCTATTTAATAGGAAGGAAGGTAAAGGTTTTATTAATACCGTACCAGAATTTAACGTTGGAGATCGGCAATTGCCAGCTAAAGGTATGAGCGATCGATGGAGATATCTTGGAGTCGACTTTGACAGCAATGGCAGAGTTGACTCCACCAAGGATATACTCCTTAATTTACTCAACAGACTCACGATGGCTTCCCTTAAACCCCACCAAAGACTCATATTTTTGAAAGACTTTCTCATTCCCCGCCTCCTATATAAACTGGTCTCCGGTCCCAGACCATCGCACGCACTCCTTAGCGACCTAGATAAAGAGATCAGAAAAACTGTTAAGTCGAAATGGCTTAAGCTCGAAAACTCGGTGTCGAACGCATACCTGTACACGCACACAGCACACGGCGGTCTGGACATCCCCTGCCTCCAAACATATATCTCTAGACTCCGCCTCTCCCGGACAGCACTACAACACTCCACGCACACTGGGGTTCAATGGATGCTAACCACCGAGCACTTAAAAAAAAACTTTTGCAAAAACAAGACTTCTTTGCGAGCGCTTGGGAACCTCCATTGAGACCGCTACACAAGATACCGATTACTGGTCTCAACAACTCAACACAACACGTTCGATGGGGCACATTTTAAAAAAGCACATAAAACGCCATTTGTACATTACTGGATTAAGGGTATGCCCTACCTATCTGGTGAGGAGTATTTAAACCTACTAAAGCTCAGGATCAACGCACTACCAACGCGTGCCAGATTGGCCAGGGGACGCCCGGGCTACAACCAACGTTGTATGCACGGGTGTCATGCGCCTGAGACGTTGGCTCATGTCGCTCAGACGTGCGATACAACGCACAAACAAACTATAAAAAGACATGACGACGCTGGGATCGCGTGGCGCGTCTTCTCTGCGAGAGGGTCATGAGGTGGTTCGTGAGCGAGTATTCCGTCGACCGGGCGCACCGGGTTTAAAGGCCGACCTCGTCATAACAACACCAACCGAGGTCTGGGTTTTAGATGCCGAGGTTTGCGGCCCGAACAGGGACCTCGCAAAAGCGCGGCAGGACAAGATCACCAAATATGACGTCGAGTTCCTAAGAGCGGCGCTCCCCGACCCGCAAAAACCTCGCAGATTCGGATCCATTTCTATCTTTATGAGTGGTGTATGGGACTCTGAATCTTATGGATCTTACCGTTTTAACGTTGCAAGGAACCTTGATGATATACCGCTCGCACCGGGTCCATAAGAGCGGGGGCTACCATCAAGCAAGGACACGGACAGCTGATTCTTAACTTCACGTGACACCTTTTTACCACCATTTTTATTAAGCGAGCACTGCCGAGTGTGCAAACGTATTGTAAATGATTAATAAATTATCACAATATTTTCTATATATATATATATAAATACATACATATAGAGATTCAAAAAGTAGTTAATTTACAGCACTTAATTTAAAGTTCTCGGTTAAAATAATAAATAAAAAGTGCCCACTTTAAGGGCATAACTTTAAAACGATTACAATTTGACTGCAAATTTCAACCTACCTAAGAGTAAAATCAGGTTTAACCCTAACACGTTTACAACAAATCATACATTGGACTAACGCGATATCACAATAACTCCATGATCCAAACGGACAGACGATCTTGTTTGAACGGGCGATTTTCGTAGGCCTATATTTGACCAATTGAGGGTCTATATATATATATAATATGCGGCTCGAGACATAGGAGGGCTACCTCCATACCGATTGTAGAAAAATGTCGATTTAGTTCATCGACGATATTTCTCGAATTGGTTATCGAATTATTAGGAGCTACGGTCAGCGTAAGCGGTAGATCCACTGAATATTATTGCCTACTACAAAATTTGCTTATGAAATGACGCGAGTCCGTTTTCAGCATAAGGAATCGAGCCTTATATAACGCAGTTTGTGCTGCTCGCAGTGCACGTTGGTAGCGCCTCAGGCTCTCCAATTGAGAACCTTAACTTTCAAAGGAATAAACCATTCTGTTCCAACGATACACTTTATTGACATTATGTCGGAGCTTACGAAGTACTGGACAAAAGGAAAATAACTTTTCGGTTGTCTACCTGAGCAAATCATCCTGGTAAAAGAAAAAATGATATGTAGGGGCTGGAAACAGTCAAACGCAGAGTTGACATCGGCCGCATTAAAAACCTTTAAGCAGGAAGCATTACGCACGAAGTCGATCCAGAAATACTTCGATATTAGTCTTGTCGTAGACCCGAAATAGCTATAAGGATTCTTTATACGCTGAGTGACCAACGTTTGTGTTGTCTGTAATTGAAACGATAACGGGAAAAGGGTCTGAAAATAACGCGATTCCAAGAACGGTAGATTGGATAGAGAAGAACGTAGAACAATTTCCCACGGCAGTGCGGACAACACATATTCTCGATAGTGGTTGGGTGACACGGTCAGTGAGATGATACAACTATCCGCTAGAGTGCAAAGAAATATAATAAGAAGTGGAACGGGTTAGCAATTCTGTTGAAGCTAGCGTTGCCTAAGAGTAAGGGAGTGGGAGTAATACGCCCTTAGGTAAGATATCGTCCAACCTATTGAGTAGAGACTCCTTTTGAATTGAACTGCTCGAATAGGAGCCGCCAATGTGGCCTTCATGATTATTTGTATATCGATATATACTGCTTGTAGATTACCATCAAGACTACTTATCGCGAATGAGGGCAGGTCAAGCGCAAGTTACTACCAACTCTAACAACTCCTGCAACCAAGCGTTTTCGAGCTGCGGTTTGACGCTAAACAGCCTTCCAAAAAATATGCCAATATGAGGAAATTCTTAAGCCATATGCCGCTAATGAACGCGACGTCGAAACCGTATTCTTCCTCGTTAAAAAAGCACGCTATATTATTGAGCTTGCTTGAGAGTTTTGTTGTCCCTTAGTGCCTTCATAGAGTTATATATCAGTAATTATAGCAGTGCTTTTCTTAAAGCGAAATACATACATATCCCATATCTCTTTTAGAAGTCAAACTTTGCGGTCAAGTATGTTAAGAAGAATTTAAAAAAATTTGATTTGATGAGAAAAAAGTTATTTTGTCGATGAAGCAGCCCGTGTAAGGGGCATATATTATTTACTTGTAATAAACACCGCGTGAAGAGCTTGATGACCGGTTTTGCCGCTTTCCTCGGGGTACATGTAACACCCGGCAGATGTACTGCAATTCGCAATTCAGGGCCTGACGACATCTCAACGACCAAGGCCGAACCACAGAAGCTTACGTTAGTGTGGCGGAGGTCGCAGGCGAAGGTCGAGGGGCTTCCTGAACATCAGAGAAAGAGTTCAACTCAGCGGAGCCAACGACTTTCTAAGATGTGGCGTTTAGAAGCTCCCGGGTGACCTGCTGCATTAGGCGGCATTCAAATAGGGCTGCTCTCTTTTCAACCTTACATGCGGAAAGTGGGCACAATGCAGAGAACGAATGTGTGTGGGCCCTTACAATTCACGCAATTGGCTGCGTTTGTACAATTTGCCGCGAGATGAACAGATTTACCGCACTGTCTGCATAAGTTGATTGTTACGGCAGGTTGGGGCAATACAGCGTATCTTTATACAAATGCAGCATGTAGCAGGAGATTCCTTATGCAAGTAAATTAAGACCTCGCTTAAATAAATTGATGCGTTCTGAATGCCAGGAACACCTCAAGAGGTAGCGATATCTTAGTGAAGTAGAGAAGAACTCTGCTCGTAGGAACAGCAGTCAGAGTGGGGCCGACACTTTTTAAAGAAACCTCTTCCAATGGACTGTGATAACGTCAACGTATTTTAAGCAGACATCATAGGTTAATCGGCAAAGGTTTGCCCCGCACCTATCAAGCCGTGACACTTAGCAGTCACGGAGATGTCAAGTAGAGTTGATACCTTCATGGCTTCCGTACCCCCCCTAAAGTGTTGAGCCACTTCATATATATATATATATATATATATATATATATATTGCGGAAGTTGGGTTAGCTCGCATGCGATCACGCGTTTCCTTGACGTCGAACTGATCACGGTTAGCCTAGAATTAACGTCAAACTCCTTAGAAAATAATAAAAAAGACCCACCATCTTCAATAGGGCTGTATCCGCAACGAGTACTTAAATCCCTACATCATGCGCTCGTTTACTCTAAATCGACGCTTACACGTGTACAACATAATGGGATGCGCCACGTGTTTTGTAATGTGCTTTTTGGACTTCTCGATTCGGTACAACTCCTATTTACTCTATTCAATGACGAGATTTCTATAAACAGCAAAGGTTGAACCTGAGATACCCCCGCTGGATGATAACCATGACTAGCGCATTAGCCACTACCCCAGCCCCGCGCCCTCTAGGTCACGCCGCCAGTTGAAGTAGCTAGCTGATACTTTTCGAACTGAACCTCAGCCAGGATTTAACATCCACGGGACTGCTTTTCGCATTGCTTCATAGACGGACCCCTACAACAACAATACCAATGTGCAACGTTAAAGCTCGAACCCGAGCACCTACGTGTCTTCTCCGGTCGCGAGGCGCAGGCGAATGCACCACGCCAGCGGGCTCGACGAAGTAACTAGCTACGACAAGTGAAGTGAATCCGTCGTCGTTGTCGTCGTCGTCGTGGTGGCTTGCAGCCATACCTGTACGGTAGCAAATGGCGCTCGACGCGTGAACAGCAGCGATCGATTTGCGAACTCGCGCTGCCTACTGACGACGTTTACGACTGCTGCTACTGCCAGTAACCACCATTAATAATGGGGCTACTGGCGCTGCTGTTGCCAAAACGCCGAACACGCGCAGCAAAGGTCGTCGATTTCTTTCTTGGCCGAGGCAGCCCTGACGCGACGCCCCTCGTGCGTGCCGAATGGGTTGCGTCGACTTTCGTGCCGATTCGGAACAAGCCGAGATAGCGTGCCCCCGATGGCGTTCCGCCGATAGCGCCTTGAACGTTTGCCTGCTGCCGAAAAACCGGGGGGGTAGGAACGAGTGAGGCAAACAGAAATCGCACTCAAAAGTTAAACGGCTTTCTGGGGTGTGAGGGGGGGGGGGGGGGGGCGAGGGACCGGCAGACGCATGGTCATGGAAATTTCTCCAAACTTGCCACAAAAGCAGGTTCCAGGTATGCTTGAAAAGGATTCTACTAGCGACATCGCAATGGCATAACAAGAATAATACAAACAATTGCAATGATACGCTTCGTTCAGTGTATACGAGTATTTTATACGGGCGTATACTCTCTCTATCTCGTTCACACCCTAAAACTAGCGTAAATGATTTTACTGCACGCAGTATTACAAAATCAAACACAATTGTGTTTTGCAACAGCAGAGTTTTGCATTGTTTTCGTGTTCTTCTTGCCTATGGCCTCAAGGGAAGAATGTTTACGCCTCAGTAAGTTGATTTAAGGGATGAGTTTGCCATTGCCCTTGAGTGCTTATATCATTAGGATGAAATAAAGAGTGGCTGACTATTATAGTGATGCTTTGGGTGTAGCTTCTATTTTAGGCCGATAAAAGACAACGTTTACAACTCATATATTCTTGATTGGTATTGAGAAACGTGAAAGACTTTCCTCAACTTGGTCTCTGAGAACTATGTATGAAAAGAAACCCTTGATCACCTGTTATACTTAACGTCGTCTGAAACCGTTAGTGAGTGGCGCCTAGGTTTCTATCTGCGTACTTAGTATATTGTCTACTGGCTTACGTTTGGTGGACGGAAAAGGTGGCATGCCACCGCTTTTTCATCTGTATCTAGAACGAGTTTGGCAAATGCTCACGTAGCCTTTCAAATTATTTATACAAACCAAACTAAATTGTCGCCAAAGAGCTCTCCGAGTGGCAAAGAGAGGACTTATTGCCAAAGAATCTTTTATTGAAGACGGTAACGTGGAAACGTGTGGAAACTTTTTGCAGCGTATTTTAGCATATACTAGCCTTACTGCATATTTACTGGTCTCAGTGGAGTACGTACTTTGTAATTACACTTAGGCCTTCTTATCTACACTGCCCATTCAATGGCCTGGTTTGGCTTACGGCAGAACTGGGTGGCTGGTTTTCTTATTGCATTCGTCAGCTTTTCGCCCAAGCTGGTGGCATGATAGATACTATAGGATATATGCTGCAAATTATAAATATGTTTAGCTAATATAAAATAATTTATTATAAGTATTTGTAGTTCCATCCAACATTACTTTAATAATTTGCCCCGGTGGCAGCATATTTTTGCTTTGCACTTTGTCCACACCTGACACTCGATCCATATATGCTTCTTACAACCCGAGTCATTAACTCACCTTTCAGCTGTGTAGCAAGAATTGCGCAGTTTACCTCACGGTATAAATTGGTAATTAGTACCAGGCCTAGTGGTACTTAGCCTAGCGTAAATCTGTAGTAAATTCAGTTTTTTGGCATCGCTTTGAGTTTGAAATGCTATCGTTGAGCGTCGTTCACTATCCTTACCGCCTACCTTTTAAAGGGTATTGCTTTTGGCGCTAGCAAAAATAGCTCTGCAGCAGCTCTCAGTGCCTTCTTCTCATTTGGTACTTGCGTAGGTAGCACCGATTTTTGTGAAATGCGCTTACCATTGTTGATGTCTTGCAGATGACTTCGTCAGTCTTCTTCTTCGATTGTTAATCAGTTGGTTTCATCATTCTAGTATAACATGTTTTTGTACGTAACGAAGTGACCAAGGGTTTTGATACTTTCAAAATGATCAAAGTTTTCTTCCCTCAGAAAGTTCAGAAGTAGGCGACACAGATGATAATTTAAAATAGCAATGTTAGGACATAACATATCATACAAATCCGGCAGCTTCTTACATCCGGCAGGTGACATGTGTATTTAGGTATACATGCCAAGCGAACAATGAATCAATATATATATATATATATATATATATATATATATATATATATATATATATATATATATATATAACAATTGTTTAGAGAGCTCAGAGAAAACAACAAAAAGTACGAGAACTCATCAGACCTTTCCTACCGTGCTGCCTTGCGCTTCCTACTTATTATAGCTGCCTTTTAATAGAAACTGGTCCATTGTTTTCTTATTCGCCCTTTGTAGCTAATAGATCTTTGTCAGCGAAGTCGTCCGATACAGCCTGATGCTGTAATTACTTTACTTTGTGCTCACTCATCACTTTCAGCAGCCAATACATGTGGTCGTTTAGTAGTAACATATACCACATTAGACGTGCCAGAGTATTGTTTCAGGTGTGCTTACAAAACCCGTTTATCCCGTTTGAACAAGATTTTTCATACTAACATTAGTTTTCTGTTCGATTTACGGAAAGCAGCGGTTTTTGCAAAACAGGCCTAGCCCAATTCTAACGATAATGTACTACCTAAATCTTCGCCAGTAGGCTTATAATAACAAAATCCTGTGTAAAGTACGCATGCCCACACGATACTCGCACGAAAACAAGTATATTTGTATGACAATTATGCCATTTAGAACGGAAGCCGTAAAAAACAATCATAGTCACGCAAGACAACGAAATGATTATTCGTGTAGAGTTTCCCGCTTACTTTTCAACTTTTTTTGTAGGGGTTTAGGTCTAAAAATACAACTTTCATTACAACTGCAGATGGCGTACGGTACCTGTTTGACGCGGTAATAGCCAATAGCGAAAAGAACCCCGCCATACTGAAGCGAGCCTCACATTTTCTAAAGAACGCATAAATATAAGTGCTTTTTTTTGCCATAAAGAAATCAGTAGAGGCGCCTTGCGCAGATGGTGCTCCGTTGACAGTAAAAACCAAAAACTTGCTTAGGCAGGCACACTGACACACTGCTAAGCGTAGAATCTGTGCCGTACTTCACAAACCAACAGCAAAGAGGCAACCATTTCAACTATAGCTATAGTCAAGCTATTCTCTAAACACAAGCAATCCTCTTATTGCTGCCTAGACAATATTGAATGAAGAAAAACAAAGTAATAATGGACTTTCTGCACTTCCAAGCGGTTAGTATAGCCGTGCGCCAGAATGGACGACTGCGGAAGCTCTTCCAATGCATTCCCGATCGCAAGCGGCGCCCGATGAGGGAAGGGACACTATAAGCTCTGCTCTGTCAACATAAAAGAAAATTGCAATGCCTTCAGGCAAGGCAAGCCGTAGCTGCCCGATTGCACGTCTATGATGGACTCCTTGATGATATTATACCCGACGAACCCTGCAAGAAAACGGCTTCTGGCCGATAGTGAAGAGTATATACGCGCATAAGCATTGGACTCCTTAGTTCACGGAGAAGATTTCCAATATCGTCCGAAGATTAGCGCGGAAAAAGAGTTAACCGCAATGTTCCCAGAAAAAAGACCTCAATAGAGTAGTGAAGTGGTTCTCAACCCTACTTCGACTGTTGTGAATGTATGTAAATGTGCGTATGTGTTTGCATGCCCTACTCTACAATATCGTCTTTAGCGAGATTGCAGTGTTTGCAGGATGGTTTATGTTACAAGCAAAAACCCGTAAGCAAACCGTCCTTATCGCCCCTATTATTTTATTATTATTATTATTATTATTATTATTATTATTATTACAATTGTGAGGTGTGAACATGTACTCCTTGTCTACTCCTAGCTCCTAAATATTATTCCATGGAACCGACAAAACAGCTGGCGTTTCCTCGGCACACTGCAAGCGACAGCAGTTGCCGTAGAAACTCGCCTTCGCGCCGATTCCCTGTGAGATCTGTGATCCGTTGGCCCAGCTCACTGATGAATCTCTTGGTTCCCTTGCTTACCGGACCCATTTTTTCCATAGATATTGGCAC
This sequence comes from Dermanyssus gallinae, assembly GCA_003439945.1. Taxonomy (NCBI): domain Eukaryota; kingdom Metazoa; phylum Arthropoda; class Arachnida; order Mesostigmata; family Dermanyssidae; genus Dermanyssus; species Dermanyssus gallinae. Next base: position 141,800 of record QVRM01003762.1, on the reverse strand, counting down.
TACGATGTAACTTGTCTCCAGTTCTTGGTACTTGCGTTTTTTCCCATCATCTGCGCGCTCGGCAACCCATCCCGCTTCTAGTCAACTGTGGCGTATATACGAGGGAGCCACTGTACAGGACACTGTAGCATCCCATACCAAGCATCTGCCGTTAGCCCATAGCGGGATTGTTACACCGTCAGGTCTTTTGTCGTCCTGAAGTCCTAATCTGGGCTCGAGCGTGCTTGGTAGACCAGCCCTGTGTAAGGCTCTTCTTATAATTGCATTGATTTCAGCGTGTCTAGAAACTCTACCATGGCTTTTGATGCAGCTAAGAGGGCGAAGCCCATCCTCAGTTACTGTGGTACCATACGCGCGGCAACTGCAGGCGTTGCAAACCGGGGCACCTATTCGAAAAGCTGTTACCATGCGGAATGAGGTGTTGTCCAGCATGGTACCTAGCTGCGGGGAAGGGAGACACTTTAAAAAGCCTCCACTAAATGTGTCCCGTGCTGCCAGAAAGACATTTTTTTCACTGAAGATTGGAGGCTGTCTAAAAGCTTTCTAGCTGCAGCGCTGCATCTGTAGGAGTCCAATGTATGCTGTGTGGGACGTTCTTGACAGGTCTGGTTCGACCAACGTATTTGCGAGTTTACCAAATTCCAATAGAGACGCAGCATATCACATGGGAGCCAGCTCCGCCGCTCATCAAATACCAAGTCCTCCTTCGGCAATTGGAAGGGTTGCTCTCTTTCAAGTGTTATCATGCAAGTTGACGTTTAATACCTCACCTAAAATGCTTCTTGCGGTATCGTCGTAAGCTTGAATATCTTTGTAACATTTAATAGGTGGTGAAGTGCGCAGAGTATAGTTAAGTTTTGGCGAGCCCAAGCTGTATCTCCAGATGCACAGAGCTGCTTGCGAATGCATCGCCGTTAAGCGAGCGCGAATTTGCTTCAGTCCAGTGCACTTGTCTTTAAGGGTCTTTAAAATCGATCGTAAGCTTATTGGGGCTCCCAGAAGCTCCAGCTCGTCTAAGTCAACGCGCCTTCTGCTCCTAGATTCTGGCAAGACATTCAAAATCGCCCTAAAAATTTCATCCTGTTCTTGGGCATTACCTCCCAATGTAATAACTTCACACTTAGAGGCATTGAGGCTAAGGCCTCCCTGTCCTGCAAAATTCAGCACGTTAATAATATCACACACAACCAGATCAAGTAGACCTCCAATTGTTGCGTCATCTAAGTACCAAGCGTTAACTGGAATTTCTGCTTCAACAAATACTCGTACTGCGCTTCTGCACCGCCTTTCACTGCAACGCCTATCTGACTTGGTGAAATTGCTGTCACAATTGTTGTTCTGGTAATGGCAATGGCTACTTTAGGGACAAGCCTCTTGATTGTAAGGTCGCATGCTATAGGTCTAATAGAGCCGTCTTTTTTCTTTAGCGCTGTCAGATTGGTCCCGTAGAAGATAGGAATGCAGAAATGTGGCAAATTACCACCCAAGGCTGAACCAACAAGAGAACGGAGTTCCTCCACCAGCCTCCCAGATGACGGTACTGTGCTATCAAGAATATCGAGCAGATGCCGAGGGCGTAAACCGTCTAATCCTGGGCCTGATGCTAGGAAGAAGACCGGACGGCGTCAGTGATAAGTTTTTCTGGTACGAGGCATGCTTGCGCTGGTACTGGTGCTTGAAAAATGTTTAAGCGCTCTCTGACCGAATCCGTAGGACGAGGATGCTTGTTTCTCAATTCCTGCTCTGCGTGGCTGTTGAGTGGCGCAAAGGAGTCGGTTGAAAGAAGGCTACGTGCGGCAGATCTTACACCACCTTCTGCTAATTTGTGCTCTGCTGTAGCGGCTCTTTCTCGATCAGTGTACTGTTTTTCTGAGTTTTTGGGGGTGCTGCGTGGTTGTTCGTCAAGAAGATTTTCTAGTTGCTTCCACTGCGTATCCACGAGATTTTTTTGTAATAATAATAATAATACATAGCACGCACTATATAGATATAATTGATAAACAGTTAAAACAGCGAAAATACTGCGTTTGGCTTATGTTAAATTTAGGCTACGACGAGACAGGCACACAGCTAACATACCTATAGCGACAAGTAAACGCACCTTAAATACATCATTGCTGCCCTCGCTTAGCCTCAACGCTCATATGTGTAGTTAAGGTATCTATGGATCATTCAGCTAGCTGATGCTAAAGCGATTAGGTAAGGGCAATCAATATAAGTTCACCCCCAAGCTACCCGCAAATTGGACGCCATTGATTTAACACATTTCGCGGCGACGACCGGAGACCGTTGAAGGTTGCCAGTCCGCCCTATCCTGTTTATAGTGCCGCCAGCGCTTTCTCTTTGCATATACAGCCGCTACTCTCTTACCACAACCACTACCCGCAGCACGCCATACTATATCTGCGGGACAATGACTCAACTAATGAAACCCTGCTATGCAAGATCATTGTTTTACTTATTAAACCCCGACCTACATACGATACGAGCAACATGTGATTGTGTGTGTGCGGGTGTATCTGAGTGTGGCGTTCGCACCGCAGTGCCGCGCGTTAGCCGTTAGCCTACGCAATTAGCTTGAGGTTCTGAACAACACGAGTCCGGAACAATCCCGATGCGAGAGTCATGCCGAAGTTAGGATAGCCAAAGAGCGCGCGCAGGGGTAAGAGAACTAGAAGACAAAGAAGAAGAGGAAGGAGAAAAAGAAATGAAGAAAATACCAATACAGCTTATCGACACGCTATCATGACCGCGAGACGGCAATATTCAGAAAGAAAGAATGGAAGCGAAAGGAAACAGGGAGCTGAAGGGAGTGGGGAACAAGATCGACCCGCACGAAGCTGCCGGCAAACAGAACGCTCACAGCGCACGACGAGACGAGCTGTGCCGCAGCCAGCGTACAGAAACATGGACGGGCGAAACTGATCGCTTTTCGTGATTCGTGTACACGACAGGCTACAGGGAATGAGCAGGCCGGTGAAACGGGATAAGCTTCGCAAAGCAGGCAAGAAAGAAAAGAAATTCTCACTGGAAACGAAAGAAGCTCTTCTCCAGCAGTCTCTCTTCCGCCGCCGTCGAGCTGAGTTTGACCCAGCTCTGTATCGGCGGGGGGGGGGCATGCCCCCGGATTGATTTCCGTTCAGGAGAGCATAAACGCTAAACTACGGGGGCTCGTCGGAACCAGTCTGTCGCTGTCGTCGTGGACTGAACCGCAAGATGGCAAATTAAGGTTTATCCAGGGGGGTGAAGCCACCTCCGAACGTGCATAGGCGGGCGTCTGCAGCGCATTTGCCTGTTTATATAGCACTGCCGATACGGTATACGTAGAGCGTTGTTGTTGTTGTTGCTTCTTGCACTGTTAGGTGGGCGGTTGTCGCGAGTGCTGTTCCTCAGTAGCAGGCGGTGGGTTGGTGGGTCTATCGATTGATCCGCCGCCGATCATCTAACGAAGGTTGATGCACTGCGGCGCGACACAGCGTTGCTTCTTGGCGGAACGAGATTGCAGGCCGCCCCCAACCACATTAATTACAACCATTATTAATAGTCGATAGCGATATAGTGGTAGGTACTGCTCGCCACATAGTGCCAGCATTTCTCGATACGCAAAAACGAAACTCTTTCTGCTCACCTAGGCAGCTCAACTAACAGCTGAGACGCTACCCGTCTGAATGGCATCACCGGTAGACCGAGCGTCATAGTGTCGCCGTAACTAGTCGGTGCTACTGAGCCAAATAGTCTATCACGTTGCCGAATCGAATAATCTCTTGATTCTTTAAGTTTTGCGTTCCACCAGGTGGGTACAGCTAGTCATGAGCTATCTCTAAAATAATATTCTCTCTCCCCTCACTATGTGGGGCAAGATTGGTGTGTGTCAAACTAAGGTAGGCGGGAGAAAGCATTGTCTAAATAGTCATATATTCAGCCAATACTCCCCGTGTGTATGTGTAATTCACATAGCCAATTAATTGGTGTTTCAGATGTTACACACGATCGCGCTCGATGATACACTCGTATGTCTGAATAATGCAGAAAGTTGTCTTAAAGTTGTGCTCGAGCACATTAATCCTACCATCTCAATGATCCAGCGTGTAATTAATACCACTACCTTGGAAGAGATTATAACCGATTTCATTAGTGTGCTTTTTTCACTTTTTTTTTGTACGGAAAACATGATTTTTATTATTTGGTGGCGAACCCTAAATTCATCGGAATACGCGTTCGCCATAAAAATAATGTTTCAAGATTGAACGGTAGTTGATCAGCATCGGATCTTCAGTTGCCACTCGCTTTTTGCATAGCTGATGTCAAATGTGATCGAAGTGTTGTTTAGCAGAATCACTACTTGCTCAATAGAGAGCGACTTTACCAAGCTTTTCATTGCATTTACTGTGAGATACGCTGCGATTGTGGGCAAATAATATGCTACAATTACAGGTAATTTATGGTGTAAAATATCTATTAACTGTAAATGCCGTCTTTATGTCTACGTCACGCAGGCTGCATAGTAGTGATATCGTGGTTATTGTCTTTGCTCGTGTCTCCCTAATATACGTGCTGAAGGAGAGTTTTTGTGATAAGGGTAACTCCGGAGTAGAAGAAGGCTAACTATTTCCGCCGGCTTTATATATTTAAAAGACGGCGACGTTCATGCTTATAAGACGACGGGTTTTTGGTTTGTACTTATAGAATGGTTAAGTTGTTGATTTGATTGCCAAGCTGTTTTTGCTACACTATTTTGGCATTTTCTCGAGATACAACTGCAGGTGGTTTTGAAGATATATATGCCTAGTACGACAAGGGCATTAGCAGGAAACGCATGAGGGGGTATTTAACTCGCCTGACAATTTTTCTGTTTTGTTATGTATAGAATACAAGGAGACATCTGATAGAAAAGCGGATTGACAAAAATCGAGAGTAACTATGACTTCCTTGCAAATAACAAGTCTTTTTTTTTTTTTTTTGTTCTGGGAGGTTTCGGTAATGCATGATGCACATGCGCCACTAGCAGCCTGCGTGACTAGTGTGAGACTCGCAAACCCACTAAACCCGGATTTCTCCCCATCCCCCCAGGCTCGGTATTACTTTGGCATTACATCGAAATGCAAATAACAAGTCTGTCAGACGTTTAGATCCCCTATAGTAACATTACCTTAGTTTATTCATCATGAGAGGCAGGACATACGATAGATTCTGTGGCAACGAACTCATATTCCTAGAACAGATTCCGTGCCAACATGTTAACACCAAACAGACCCAGTCAATCAGGGGTACGGGCCTGCTGACTTGACCTTATAGGCATGATGACAAGGCTACTCCAATTTACCGCATTTTTAATTTTATGCCGGCGTGGCGGGATGTGACGTGGTTCAAAACAAATGAACAACCAGACGAAATAATCCGCCACGTTTTTGCCAAGAAAACTTTTTCTGGCGGCGCATATCTAGTCGACAACGCGTAATGTTAGAATCTTGTAGAGAACGCTAGCGAGGGCCACGCCTCTATAGTTCGTTGAGTCCGTGGCGTTTTGCTCCCGTTTAAAGACAACGTTTTCGCCACTTATCGGTGATCGAGTCCCGTCGTAGCCATCCGTTAGAGACACTATTGTGTCTACATTGGCGTCTAAGTGTTCGTAGGTAATCAAGTCGGGCCCCGCTCGGTTGTGCAGTAATTATATGCTAATATCGTCTCCGTACAATGCGCTGAAATCTTTCCCGGTGTCTTGGCCTGGCAGCTAGTAAGTTAGTAGATAAAAGGTTTCTCAACTGGGCTAGCCAGTTCCCGTCGTTGATCGGTGAGTTCAGAGGTGTTGCCCTCGTCGAGACTAAAACCTAAGGCGTTTATAAACTTTCTTTGATCGGTTGTAATTGTTGGGCTTTTTCGTGGAATTGCCTGTACTTTATAGTAATATTTTGGAATTTTTTTATAATGGCAAAGTGTAGTGATGTTGATTCACTTGGTCTGTTCATTTGCTGGCTGTTTGTTTGTTGTTAGTCTTATGTATAAAATTCAGATTTCTGGGAAGGTTTTGTCATTAATTATTATATCTGCTATTTCACGTGTATGTGGTTTTACAGCAGTTTCTTAAAAACTCAAAATACAATGACGACTAGTTTACAATTTCTAAACGTCTTTTGCTTTACGTTTCTATGTAGTCAAGACATCTAACGAAGCTCTCCTGTGCGCTGGGTGGTGCGTGAAGTGGCCGCCGGGAGACATCCATCACCAATCATTCGTCGAACCGGTGATTTTTCTGTTGTTTGCCTTTGGCGAAAGCTTCATTTGACCGAGATCAGAGTAGCAAAACTGGGAGCTCCAATAAGTAAAATAGGTGGACAGTTAGATAAAGATAGCCGGTTTCTCGTATAACTGCGACTCAGTCGAGTGGTATGGATGACGAGAAGAAACCTCAGTTTTTTAGGGCGCGTGATAGGCTATAACGCCGCCCACTCTCGAAGCTTCGTACTGTCTCCGACGAGACAGGATTGTTGACTTTTTGTCGATGACGGAAAGTGCGGTCGTGGTAAAGTACATCTCTCTTTTGGCAGCCATCAGATCTGGCCCAGATCCGACAGGTGCCAATTTTTACGACAGGCCTATATTTCGGATACGAATGCCACGTATACTGACGAGGATGTATAAGGGCCAGTTCACGACTGCAATTTGCTAGAGACTCTGCGATGATGATACGTTTGCTATGCACGTACAATTTCCTGATTTTCCATTCGTCCAGCAATGATAACGATACACAGGTATCTAATGGAACGACACACGCCTAGGACGATTCTTTACTGGAGACGTCACCAGATTTGAAAAGGCAACATTCTGCCAAAGCTTGTTCATACACTCAAACGAAAAGTTTTTAATTCAGACGAACTTTACAGCGATGTGGATCATATGGGGAAAACGTTGTCCATGTGCTTTCTTTTGTACGTTTCATAGAGCGTCAGTGCAAAATAGCAGTCATTGTCGTCATGACTCCTGTTACCAGTGTCCTAAATTCTACACATAGCTTCTAGAAAAAAAAAACTTTTAGCAAATCAATGTATTACTACAAGTAGTAGGCAACACAACTGATGTGTATTCATGTTTTGCAGTATCTCTCAGTTACGGCAAGAACTGGGAGGCGCTGATTTTCGACTGTCGTTAGGCTAGCTGTGTGCTAAATTGCAGCACATTTCCGCCAACATTTATATTTTTAAACGTATCCCTCTTGTCTTCAGAAACTTTATTATATGTCAAAGCTAACGAGATTGAGAATTCGAAACAACGTCCTATCCAGATAATAAAGCGCTGCGTTAGTGACCGAAAACAAGCTTACTTCTCCGCCGTTATATATATATATATATATTTATATATATAAAGTAAACCATTAATGCCGCTGGACCATCTTGGCAATAGTATTTTCAAATCTGCATATATCTTAATCTTGCGTAATGGGTACAGCATTTATCTGCCTATTTTTAAATGTTGTACAGAGTCGCAAAAACTGTAAATCTATCTGTTTCTATCACTAGCACAGAGATGTGTACTAAAAGGCATGGGATTTAGCGTGGCAGACGGGACGATCGTCTTGCGTCAGCCGCTTCGGGCCAGCGTTTATTGTGCGTCCTGCTGTCTCTGAGTTCGTTTACCCTGGTTGATAACATGCGCAAAGTTGAAATGCCCACGCTTCGGTGATTGGCCACGATGGTGAAGAGAAGGGCATCATCCGGCGCAGACTACTTGGTGGTTTCTGGTTTGTATGGCGGCCGCCTGTTAAATGTCATGAAACAAACATATTCGGCCCGAAAATTCTAGCAGAAACACTGCTCTGCTCTGTTAGGCTATCCGCATGGAATGGCCCGGCTGTGGGCTGTTTGGGCGCGACATGTGCAGTATTGGACCAAGTAACAAGCCGACCGAAGAGTTGTTAGAGTAAGGAACGCCGCTCGGTGGGAATGTTGAGAATGGCAACAGCTTGCCACGTCTCGGTCCCGCTCTTGCTGCGACACCTAGTGAGTCGACCAGAGCACTCGTGGACGGCATGCTGCAGGAAAGGGGTATTGGACGAGGGCGAAAACCCATTGTAACCACCGTGGCTAGGACTAAAAGAGCTGCTGCTGGCTGTGTGAGCGCTCCTGTGTCAGGTCCGTTGTCATTGCGTTCTTTGCCGGACGCCGGGCTGTTCCGTAGCATGAATCTTCAGTACCGCTAACCGGACGGTAGCGACAACCAATTTTGGTTTCCTGCCGATGTTTGCCTCGGGAGGTAAGCGAAGGAGGCTTGGAGGCCATTCCTTCGAATTGGAGAAAAACAATCGAAGCCACTAAGGCGACAGCCCCAACAAGCACAAAACGACAATAACAACAACAACAGCAAGAAGAATAAGAGCTGCATCAGCAAAGGCAACCAAACCACCAACATCGGCAAAAATAACGACAAAAACAGCCTCTCAACCGTAGAAATGGTAACTAACGCAATAACAATGATCGTAACAACAAGCTGTCCTGCTATGCGGCGTCTGAGTCTTTGTGGCAATAATTGACGATGATGTTGGTGATATTGGTGAAGACGTAATTGCGATGACAATTACCTTCAGGCTGCCACGTCTGTGAACGCGAGCGTAGTCAGAGTTTAGGGAAATTGCTTGCTAATTCTGTGGCTTCGGTGACGCGAGCGTAGCTGTTCTCTTTCGTGCCAGCGTTGGGTGCGCTTTTTGCCGGTGCGCCATGCGTGTTTCGGTTGTATGCATGCTCACTGCGTACTGCCGCGGAGTCCCACCTCGTCGTGACGCCGATCTTCAACCGCCGAAGACCAAACCATGACGATTGGCAGTACAAGCAAATCACAAACAACGAGAAAACTTTTCGCTCTGATGCCACTGTGCCATCGGGCCAGATGCCGTGATACCCACCAACCGCGACTCAGGGGGTAGGGGGTGCTGTGCCAGTGTAAAGCGCGGTTGAAAGATGATTAGCTTTTAGCTTGTTTCAGCGGACAGCAAAACACACCGACGAATACTTACGCACGAACAGGCAGAAAGGGTGACAGACAGACAAAATTGGCCGCCATTTATTTCTAGCCAGCCCCGCTTCCGTCCAGGCCATAGGCGTGTTAGGATGAAAGGATGCCTTCAGCATTTGAAATATACATTGTGCGATTCCCAGGTTCAGTAGTGGGCCGGTCCAAATACGAATTGAATTATTGTTAGCTAATTAAATGCGCACCATTTATTTGTGTGGGTTACTTGTAAGAGTTGCCCTCTTCCCGATTAGTCAGTTTACAAATATTCTCAAGATGAGTATGAACTTTCAAAGATAATTTTTATTACGTCTCGTATCATTGAGCGTTTCCGTTATGCTTGCATAGCCCGAGCGCAGTCTACCCACACACATATGTATATATATATATATATATATACTCGTATGACTGTCTTGTAACTTTAGAACTACTATTTAATCTTGTGTAGAACTGAAGTACTTACATGTGTATATCTGTTCGAAGAGATCGACCGTGACATGTCGGGTACAACAATAAGATATCGATACTTATCGAAATACTACATAAGTTAGCCCAGTTTTAGTGTTGCCATAACAATATATATATTGTGAGTTTTTCAGTCGTCAGACTGAGAGGATAGTAATAAGATAATAAAGATGCACCTGCGTCAAGTTAAACTGACGCTGACACTTTCTAGTTGGGGAGATCGGCACTCAGGTGTCAGTCATCGTTGCTTGAAAGTCAGCCTAGCGTTGCTTATGATTGTGATTTGACACGTCTTCGGTTGTAGCGAGGTTGGCAAATCGAAGCGGAGTCGTGTCACCAGGCCAACGTACTTCACTAACAAATGACGAGCCCTATTGAAGCGTTCACATTTAGCCGCAATATAGGCTCGTTAAAGTGCGATGGGCGATACTATTCGGTGCATTTGCCACGTTAGGATGGCTCCCAGAAACTAGCCATTGCAAGTTGTTAGACCGGGTGCTTAGAAATTTCCAATGGATTATTTCGACGATACGACGTAATTTGCCAGCACCAAAAACAGTGTGGGCACTAAGGCGCTGTCATCTAGCCAAGAGACGAAAAGGCCAAAACGCCCCGGGGTCCTACGAAGACCAAATGAGAACTTGTGTCAGCTAACGCCTTATTATGGTTGTGCTGTCAGTGCCAGTATCAGGCATCAGACGTCCGCAGTTCTTAGTTCTATTTGGTGATATCTCAGATGTTCGCTCACACGCTTCGATGCAGAACGGAATTGCCCCAAAAGTAGTATTACAGTTAGCCTACTAAGATGTATTGTCTGGAAAAAAATTGGCCGAAATAAACTCGCTTGGCTCTCTTTTGCTAACGCCTAATATTAGCCTTTTATATTATCTTTCTCTCTTCTTTGATATATATATATATATATATATATATATATATATCTTCTAAAAATACGTGTACATCGGTATGTTTATCGATAATCTTATCGGATCTAGCTAATATGTCTGACCGCTTAGTAGAAGACGACCTTCGCTGAGTTTGTTGTCAAAACGAGCAGCCGTGCGGCGCTGTCTAATCTATAATTGTTCCGATAGGCTCCCTGTGTTCCCATTTCGGCTATCGCTTTGCACAATCTACATGCGCGGACTATCAGCAGAGCATTAAGATCAGAGACTACGACGCGTCGATCCTCAATTTTCTAGTGCAGATAGCTTTTGTCTTGCGAGCAGGGAAAGAATAATCGAGGCTATGCCAAGGGCATGCTTCATAAGCTAGTGTCACATATTTACTGCGGCTCTGCCCGCCATAAACTTGCTTGGCATAGCCTCGCAATTCATATTTGCAACCAAAAAGCTCCAATCAACATAAACCCATCCAACTTTCCAAGCTTGTCTTTGGTCCTTTAGTATTTGACTTGCCTTCAGAAGGAACTCGGCTTATAATCGAATCCATTTGCTCGAAATGCTGGATTATAAAGGACTACTGTACACCATCATGTTGCCTTTACCTTTTTAGCCACATTTACAAAACCTGCACTGTGCTTTGCCTAGCAAAGAAACGTAACAGTTAGAAAATATTTAACATGATTAACAAACCTAAAGACTCTACGTTTTTGGAATCAAGCGTTACGTCCCGCCTAACTTACCACTTTTACACCGTTTTTCTAAGTACGTACATATGAGAAAGTGGTAGCGTCTACGTCTAAGCCATGTTGATGAGGCCAAATCTTTAGCCAATATCTATGGCAGGTTCTTTGTCAGAGATCCCTTGATGTCTTATTTTTCATCTATCGCGTTCTACACTTCAGTATTCTGCCATTACGCACATAAAACATACACATTCAGGACAATGCGAAAAATCTGAAAACTAATATGTTGCGCATATTATTTGGATACAAAATCGATGGTGGTTCACTTTGTGATATTATTACCGTTTCCCGGCGGGTGACCTTAGCGGCTGGTCTACGGGGATGTGTCTGGCGGTGCTCGATGTGGTGAACGAAAGTTGGTGGTCAGAACTAGGTGACCTGATGTATGCCATGTAAGTTTGACTCGATTACGTATCGGTCAATTAATCCATCAATTCGGAAGGTAGCGTCTCGGAAAACTTGAACCACGGCGTCGTTGTGTGCTAGTGTTTTATTGTGCTGAAATCACATCCCCGAGCCATCATTTTGGAACATCTGCCAGCTTAATTATTGTAATGTCCTGCTGATAAATGTATCGTACGTTTCCGCACGTAACATGCCGCGAAGGTCATAATCACCGGTACAGTCTTCACAGATTAAAGGAATCCACGCTGATCTTTCTGCACTTATGCTCTTAGCAAATAAGTTAATTGAGTGAAAAGGTGTGTGAAAAAATGCGAAAACGTATACGAAATAAACACGGTCCTCATCTTGTTCTGATCACCGTTTATCGTACACAGCTCGTACACCAGCCAATAACGTCACCACTCTGTTTAAATATGACTCTCTAATAATCCCACTGCACTGCGGCGTAAAACGGCTTACATGAATCTTATCACGAATCGAATTAGCACTAAATGTGTTCCTTCCTATGTACTCCTTGTGAAAAATCGTACTTGAACAGACCATAAGATAGCCATGAACTATGTGTCTGGTATAGGCGCGGCGATTGTCACATGCAAAAACCAGAATTATTTCAATGGCCGGTGCACAGCTTAACATTTGATACACAAAGCGGCTCTTTACCCGCAGTGAAGACAACATTAATATTTTAGTATGGACTATGAAACGCCCTGCATATGCTTTATTTGCAGAGCACTGCTCGGCGGATATTAGGCCGCCAATCATGTCCGCGCATAAGTTGTGCATCCGTAGTTTAAAGTGCTGCTAATTTTTATTTTCCAGTTCTAGCAATCGTTGCTGTATTTATACTTTTCTCAGCATTTCTATCGCTAGACCACTGACATACTTACATACTATTCACTAATATCTGCAAATACAATTTAGAACAGAAGTTTGATTGCCACTGCCAACAGATCGAAGTTGCAGCAACAGTATAGAGATACAAGAAATTTGAACAAGTTTCGTAATGGCTAGAGCAACGATGGCCGGCGTACTGTTAGAGGAAAAACCCATATAATTTTTAACAAACATGTTTTTCGTCTCGATCATAAATGTCGCCTTGAGGATTGATAATAAAACCGGAGTTTTGTGTGACACGACGTACACGAGAAGACAACGGTTCGGCCAGACGGCTATTTCTTCGGAATATTTTTGCTTTAAACAAATTAAGCGCATCGTGATTGAAATGCGTTTATGAAACCTACTTGACCGCCACCGACAGTTCACTCAACCAAGGTACGTTTTCAAATTAAATTAAACATGTTTGTCGTTTCGTTATTGAAATTATTGATGCAGTATGCAGAGAAGGTTAAGTTACTGCCATCTTAGCATTGTGGGAGGTGAAAGAACTCTGTGATCTGGAGAGGTTACAAATTCCAAATATAGGGGGTACAAAGACATAATAATGATTTTATCGGTTCTACCTTTGAAAACCTTGTCTCGTCTCAAAACCTGATTAACTTGAAACAGCTCAACCAGTAGAACTATTATTATACACTTCTTAATTCGAAACGCTAGCCTCGCTTTTGTTTTTCCTTAGCAAATACGCCATTCAATTTGAGAGTGAAATAAATGATGCGTTTTTCCCGCGATTTGGTACACTATACATACTGTTATTGAGACCAACTAACTAAGAAAATATTGCATGTTAAATATACGTCTATTACATAATATTAGTGGAGTAACTTTAATATGGCATAGCAAAATATTCTGTTAAGAAAATGGCACTATCGTTTTCATCTTCTTGATCGTACGTATACGTACGTTTCGACGGTGTGATCATTGGCCCCAAAGTAAGTGGCCTGGCCAACACCCGAGATTGGTCGGTCGAAGCATAGCGATTGTTGCAGGATGGCGTATATTAACAACCTGGCTCGTTGCTGTGCATTGCTGGCATGGAGAAGCATGGCAGAGTTCGTCATTGCCGTTGTTCCGTCTAAATGCCCTGGAGCTAGAACAAATTAATACTACTTTGTGCACTCGGAAACGCCTTGATTATGAAGCACTCTAGCTTAAAAAGAGCAGTAGAGAATATCTTATCCGACTTAGTTTGGCTAGACTCAGTTTGGCCCTGAGGGGATCATAGAACTCGTTAAAATCGAGAGCTCACAGATATTTGGGCAAACGTGTTGTATAATAGTGGCAGTGAAATTACTATTTTTTTGTGACTAGCCGAATATTGCTGTATACAGTGTGCGAAAGAGAACAAGTTATGCGATATGGATTATGGATTTACCAGCATGTTTGACTATGGAAAAGAGTAGTTTTTCACGCTGCTTCATGTGTATTATTTTAGTACCAAATGAATGTCAGCTCGACATGCGATGCAACAACAGTAAGCCGTTTTCCTCCGCACCCCCGATGTCGGATTCCTATAGCGTCCAATGTTACCAAAGCAGGGATCGGTAAAGATTACACTGTTGATGGCCCACAGCATTATTGCGATACGACAAGAAGTGTTCACAGCGTCGTGGCGCTTACTGGTAGGACTTTGTTACAGATATAATGCCATTCCTAATTAATTAGAATATCAGCGAGGTGATGACCCTATTGTTTTTTTGCGAGCTGTGTACGGAACCCTAATTTGTATAGCACTCTTTCAAATCAATCAAGCTCAATAATATTAATTCAGCAACTAACACGTTTGATGATGTTGGTCTTTAGTCTGCTCACGGTCGTAGAATTATCAGTATATACTTCACCCTCCTGTCTTAAAGGCCAGCGATTGTCCCCGTTACGCGAGACCGCCCGTTCGGCACAATTTATACGCAAAAGCTCAGCTGTCTCGCTGTACCGTTTTGTGGGAACCATAGTTTATTTGCGTCGATATGTTAGCTAAAGACATTTAAAGATCATGCTGCGATGATGCTCGCCATTCATCGTGGAGTGGACAAAATGCGTCTAACGATGATACATTTGAACCACCGCACCAGACTGTCAGCGGCTTTTTGTGAATTGCAGATTCGTGAGCATTTTCGATTGCCTAGACGCAACCATTTCTAGTTTATTCACGCTTCCATTCAGATCGAATTGGGCTTTGTCGGAAAAATAGTTTTCTTTACAAAATTGGCAACTGGCTCCATCACCTCGAAAACTCAATTGGCGAAGTTTAGTCGCTCCTGGTGGTCCGTACGCTCTTGCGTCAGCTGAGTCTTGCGTTGATGCATCGCTAGATTCGACCTGAAACTGTACAAAGTTGAAGTGTGCAAAACATCCAGTTGTTGGGCACGTCGCTAAACCGAAACTTCCGGACTTTATTTCACATCGTCAGCTTACAAGGCAAGGCAATATTTTCAGCCAAACGAGCGCTCCGTAATCTTTATTGGCACTACGGTTTGTAACAACACAGTATTGACCCTGTCTTGTTAACCTTTTGCACGAGTTTACCAATGGTGTTCTCACAAGACTGGGTATTTTGTTTACGAATTGCACGAAAAGCTTGCCAGCATACCCGCACAGAGTTCCCCATTTCGTGACGCATTTGCACATTCTGTATGCGTTAAATAAAGCTTCCGTCGAGCAAAGCTGTGTCAAGAATTTGGTATCCCCATCCTGTTTCGTGGCGCAATGGGCAAAGATGAACGCAAAAACTTTTTTGTTGAGAGATGCCAGATGATATTTCGGACGCCCTATATAGATATCGGCGTGAAGCGACACTTATAGGCATTGTTCGTATATCAGGTTGCTTTGTTAGTACAAACCGTGCAGGTACTTACCAGGAAACAGATACGTGCTTTGTTCTTAGTTGTGCCTCTCATCGTGCGTCACTCGTCAATCATTTCAGTCAGTGTGTCGTTAGAATAACGACAGGCACGGGCCGTGTGTATACTCATATATAGATATTTCCTTCCACGTGGACCTGCATACATTCTCTAATGTAGCTAGATCTGGATACTAACGCAGCAGGTGGCGCGTTGTTGCCTAAGTCTTGTGAGTCCTAAGCAAATGACTGGCCCATTCTAGCCAATGTATATGTATATATGTGTATATATTTTTTTTCGAACGTTCGATTCGGTAGAGTGCGGTCGTGTTTCCGTCAGCTCCCGTAAAACAGTGTGATTCATGTGGTTTGACTGTGTTTCTGGCAGTGATAATCGCACCATCGACTGTGTATGTAGTGAACACTCGAGTGGTGAACCGACGCGCTCGAAGACAGTTTGGATGCGAACCCTCAGGAGCCGGTTTCCTTTTGAACCCTCCAGCTGATCGAGTTCGATTTGCCATTGTCATCGTAGACCAAACACTCGTAGTTACTGGCTAAGCCACTTGGAGCTCGGAGAAGACTCGAAGCATCAGGTTGTCGTGGCGTAGTGGCAGCGCTATCGTCTACAACCTAACAGCACCAGGTTCAATACCTAAGCCTGCACGCTCCTTTTTTTATAATATAATTTTATTCATTTATTTTTAGCTTAATATTATTTATTTATTTTTAACTTAATATTATTTATTTATTTTTAACTTAATATTATTTATTTATTTTTAACTTAATATTATTTATTTATTTTTAACTTTAATTTAATAATTTTATTTAATTTGGAGCATTTGCTTGCTTTGTATCCCGAAGCTTGTTACGGCACAGGCATGCCGAAGGTTGTGATATCCGGCCAGGATAAACCACCAGACTCGCTCGATATATCACGATTGAGGGCCGTTACCACCTCAGTAGAAAGCAACATGGAGGCAGATCGTGCTAGTGCGAAGACGACCGCATCGCCCATATGCGAAAGTGATAACGAAACGGTAGCTACTGACAATAAGGAAGGCCGACAACTTGGGGTGAAACGCGCAAGACCGAGTAGCGAAACCCAAGCCTCAGTACAGGCTATTAACACCGAGGCAGCACCTCAAGAACTGCCAGAAGAAGAGGGTTTTAAGGAAGTTATGAATAAAAGCAGACGGCGCAATATTCGGAAAAAGGAAGAAGCGTTAGCAAAACTTAAGCAAAAGGTTGAATCAGGCGCACACAAGGTTTTCCGTGTAACCTTCAGCGCAGCTAAAGACGGCAGCTCATTGTCAGGAGGGAATGTATTAGGGATGTGCAAGGACCTACACCTAAAAGTGGCAGACGCTAACATCTCGGCACAGAATAGACAAATCTCGGCCACCGTCGATAAGCTTGAGGACGCACGTAAACTGATGTGCATCACCGAACTAGCTGGGCTGCGAGTCAAAGCAGCATCAAAAAATATCGACAACATCTGGGGTGCCATCAACCATGTTAGCCCAGACTTTCAGGAAGGAGAGATACTGCAGGAACTTAGCTCCGACGGTGTCATAGAAGTAAAACGCATTTGCAGACGAGCAGGTCTCGGCCCACAACAGGCGGCCATCCCTACACGAAAGGTGCTGCTCAAGTTCAAGGGAGCCCCGCCGGCCACCGTGTATCTTGGATTTCAGACCCACGCAGTGACAGTCGAGCCACCACGTCCTTCAAGATGCTTCAAATGTCAGCGCTTAGGTCATCACGCATCCTCTTGCAGCGGTCAAGTAGCATGTGTGAACTGCGGCAGTAACCGACATCTAGTCAAGGACTGTAAAAGTGCTCCAAAATGCGCAAGCTGTGGAGGTGCACACAGATCAGCGTCTCCTTCATGTCCGATCTACGCCATTGCTTGGGAAAGGAGCAAGATTATTACCGGAGCACGAGTCCTTCGTCAGGTCCAGTCCGACTACCCGGCGGCCACTATTGTAGAAAAACCGGCGACTCGGACGAATCCGGCACCATGCGAGACAGATGAGAACGCTCCTCGTTCCTACGCCTCAGTGGTCCGTGAGATCGTTGCTCCTAGTTCGGATGGAACGTCCGATAAGACTATTACGCTTGCCCCACTTAAGGCCTTGAAACCCACACATCGCCGACGCAGAATGCGCCCGCGCCAGGCGGAATATCGTCGAGCTCCCGGCACTACCTGGGTGGACTTGTCGTCATCGAGGGCGCGTCCCACTCGCAAGGCAGACCCTCTTGCAGGGCTCACCAGCGCTGCAAAAATGCTAAGTGGCCTTGACCCTCAAGCCGCCAGCGCACTTCGTAACCTTGCAAACCTTCTCGGACCAGTCATCAGGCTGTTATCAGCTTTCGAAGTGAAGAAATCTGTCGGGCCGAAACATAATGCCTCAAGACGCCTCCGAAAATAAAGCCGGTCCGAGCCACTCGGACAACCTCCCGCAGACGGACCATTTATCCAGCCTCGGGTCGGATACAGGGAACCTAAGCCCGGCTCCTCACTACAACAGGGTTACTTGCACGCATTGCCAAAGGAACTTTACAAGAAGAGGAATCAAACGGCACATGACGGCAGCACACTCGAACATTGAACACCCATTTTTACCCCCAGTCAGCAATCCGGTCGACAACACTGATGGTACCCACCTGCGCGAAAAACTCGCCGAGTACACAAAGACATACAAACGGCTCGACACCATCCCTAAAAGTGCCCGTCCTGCAGTTGCGATAGCGCTGGCCGACACACTTTCACTCGTACATCAAAACAATGACGCGCATAGCTGGGCCAACCTACTGGTTTTCGCGCATACAGTTCTCAGAGCTCCATCACGAAAACAGAACAATCTTAGTTGGACCACATACCTCAGAGACAGAATCGAGGAACATAGATCAGGTAGTGGGCCTTCACCCGAATTGGTCCCAAGGAAGCACTGGAACAAGCGACCTAACGAGGACGAAGCTGCCGCTAGACGAGCAACCAGGCTACTAGGCGAAGGCGACATTGGAGGCGCTGCGAGAGCTCTGCTTTCTGTGGGAAGTCCTGTTTGCGCAGCCGAAGCGTTCGTGGAAATGACTTCCAAACACCCTAGTGAACCGGCCGACCTTGACTTGCCACCAAGACTATCCCTTGCTGAGCCGCTAGTCACCAGTTCAGAAGAGATTCGCGAGGCCGTACGAACCTTTCCGGCAGGGTCTACCGCCGGTATGGACGGCCTGCGGCCGCGCCACCTCAGAGACCTCATTGCCACGACCAACACAAATATCGCCAGTCGTCTACTTAGCAAAAGTGATTAACATTATCAGAAATGGCACAGTGCCTGAGGCCATCCGCCCTATTATTTTTGGTGGACGCCTCATCGCAATTAAAAAGCCGAGTGGGTCATTTCGTCCAATCGTCATTTCCTCAGTCTTTCGGAGGATTGCGGCAAAAATCACTGTCAAGCTAGGAACAAATATCGTGTGCGAAAAGCTTGGGGCCCACCAGCTTGGCTTCAATACGCCTAATGGCATCGAAGCAGTGGTCCACACAACAAGAGCTTTTATGTCTAGCGCACCCAACAATTTCGTCGCCGCCAAACTCGATTTTAAGAATGCTTTTAACCAGGTCCGTCGCGACTACATACTAAAAACTGTACAAACGGATTGGCCAGAGGCAGCCCCCTTAGTTGACCAAACCTACAGATCCAGTTCAGAGCTCTCATTCGGTGAAAGAACAATTTTCTCGCGCAGCGGCGTGCAGCAGGGCGACCCCCTTGGTCCGCCGCTATTCTGCCTAGCAATCAAAGAACTGGTCAATTTTATCCAGTCCCCCTTAAATCTCTGGTACCTAGACGATGGCACCATTGGGGGAGAAGCATCTGTGGTACAGGCAGATATCAAGAGAGTTCTTGACTTCGGTCAGAAGAGTGGTCTTGAGCTCAACCCCCAGAAGTGCGAAATTATTTACAAAGGCCACCCGAACATACCCGCCTTTGAGGCACTTCTTCCGGGGTGCAAACAAGTCGAGGCAGCAGATATGACACTCTTAGGGTCCCCTGTGGGATCGTCCGCCACTCACCCAGAACTCGCAGGTAAGATAAAGAGTCTTTGCTCTCGCCTAAACCGGCTAAACCTGCTTAATCCCCATAGCGCATATCACCTATTAAAATCATCGTTGGGCTCATCGAGAATTATCCACTTCCTCCGCAGCACGGACGTCGGAGCAAACCAGGACCTGCTGAGGGAGTTAGACAATAGCCTTAGGACCAGCCTTAGCGACCTCCTCAACCTAAACTTGGCCGACAACAACTGGGCTCAGGCCACCCTTCCTCTTAGACTCGGAGGTTTGGGAATCCGCTCTGCAGCAGATCTGGCAGCCAGCTGTCACGTTGCTTCATTATACGCCTCAGAAGCTACAGTCCAGCAGATCAGTCCGGCCATAGCCCTGCAGGCTTTCCAGGATGCCAAAAAAGCTGCTGATACAAGATTCGAGAACCTAGCAGGCCTACTCCCAGAGGCAAACAAACACCTGCAGAGGTCCTATGACGACCTCATAGTATCCAAGAAATATCAGCGTTTACTGTCCGATGCACTGTCCACGGCAGACAAAGCCCGACTACAGGCGGTTGTCCAAAAAGGGGCTAGCAAATGGCTCCAAGCCATCCCTTCCTCAAACCTTGGCACTTTACTTGATCACGAAAGTTTTCGTCTGTGCATCGGCTTGAGGTTGGGAACAAGACTAACGGAGGAACACCGGTGTCCGTGCGGAGCACAAGTGGACATTTGGGGAACCCACGGGCTATCCTGCAACAGAAGCGAAGGACGTCAAAGCCGTCACAGCGAGATTAACGAGATTACCGCCCGGGCCTTAAGGTCAGCTCTACTGCCATGTATTCGAGAGCCAACCGGCCTCCTGAGAAGCGACGGAAAGAGGCCTGACGGTCTCACCCTTATCCCTTTTGAAAGGGGAAAGGCGCTTATTTGGGATGCTACAGTCACCGACACGCTCGCCCCCTCGAACATGGAGGCCAGCGCATCAGCCGCTGGCTCCGCAGCACGCAAGGCTGAACGTCTAAAGACCAACAAATACGCCCAGCTCACCGACGAGTTCATTTTTGTGCCACTAGTATTGGAGACACTAGGGGACCTGGCCCTGAGGCATGGTCACTTTTACAGAAGATTGGCAAACGAATTGAACTCACGACGGGGGACAAAAGAGCTTTCGACTTTCTACTCCAGCGGCTATCTCTGGCGGTTCAGCGCGGCAATGCGGCAGCAATTATGGGTACAATGAGGGGCTGCCTCGAGGATAAGCTCGATTGGTAGCACCCCTCACAAGCCCAAGAGTAGTTAGATATTAATATTCTACTGTAACTTCAAAATGAAATAAAACCAAATTTATTCTGTGTATATATTGCGCAGCCGTCGTTAATTAGGAAATCGTAAAACTTGCTTAAATAAGCATTGTTTAGTAACAAGTAGGTTCTGTATCGATGGAGTTGACATGTCATTGCCTCTCGAATTGTGCGACAGCGAAATAATGGTTTGTTGATTGAAACTAAATACACCGGCGTATTTGGCAAGTTATTTTTGTGAACGTCATTTGATGTTAGCTAGCAAAATAAATCAGATCGCATTGAAAAGAGTTCGCGAAAGTTTCGATCCTGTAACTTCATATTTTCAAGCCTTCATTTTCAAAAACTTGAAAATTTGTCACTAACGTGTTAAACCACAAAAGTTTTAGCAAACGCGCAAACTTTTAGAGCGACCCTTATGTCGTTGCGATTTGCAATTGCAAAGTAATGCCGTTTGGTTTATTAAGCTAGAAATGGCCATTGTTAAACCATAGTCATTTGCTTTGTAATCACAAACCATTAATTTTCGCGCAGCTTGAGCTAAGATTCTATAAAAGCACGCATTTATATTTTTTAATGCACGCATTTATATTTGGGTAAAAACAGCGAGAACTCTAATATTTAGCCTGTGCATTGCGCGCCGAAATTACTAACCAAGAATGTTCACAGTGACATAGTGAACAAACACCTGTCAGGCCGTTATCTACTTTCCGATATGTTAAATAGGATGTGTATAACATGTTTCTGAGCAAAATTTTGTAAAATTGTTAGTGGACGTTCCTACCGGTATTCGTTCTCGCAGATGTGGTTTCAACACAAGCGATTGCCCAAACACAACGGCGCTGATTGTCTATATTAAATTATATTGGTTGTATAAGACTAACGTTTTGCGCTCAATTAAATAAACAAATCACGAAGACGTATCTTAAATGTACATCTCACACGCTTCGTATAAGCAAATAATGCATTTTAAAGTAAAGCCTTTAAGTGTTTTGCAGTTTTGCGCTTCAACCTTTTATTTATGTGACCGCCACTTCGTACAGCTCATAGGGTGCTGAGTACATTTACTGCAAATCCTAATCGAGTTTGTGATTTTCGTAAAATTTATTTAAATAAGGATTTAGAAGAGTTTCCGAGAAGTTTAAGAGTTGTCTACCAGGACCTACATCTATACCGCTTGACTCTTATTTCAAACTGAAAGACTAGATTTTTATCTACTCTAGAATTAATCTTTTTTTAAGGAGGTTGTTTTTAAGAGATTTATCTAACCAAAACAGTCAAAATGTCAACTAATTAGAACATATTATCTTAGTGAATATTTCATACCGACCCGATCTATTCAGTGAAGCTGCTCTACTTCAAGCCGTTTTTGTTCCTACATTTTCTTGTTTAAGGAACTTGCTCCCGTCCTTCCGTAGCAAGATGCATACATAAATACATAGCAGTTCTACTTTTATGCTTAGTATTAGAACCTAACGTCAGCGGTTTAACACGCCTCAAGACCTTCCATTATGGTGGTTATTTAGTAGTAGTAGTAGTAGTAGTGGTGAGCATTCTTGAGCTCATTGTCACAACTAATGGTAGCTCGTCTACACTACCAATGGGGTTTCTTTTCTTTTGTTCCAATAGCAGTGCAGTGTCGCTGTGGAGTGTCATCAAATGGATAGTATCGATTAGTCGCCGAACACTATCGACAACGCCGTTTACCGACACCTACGACTTGACAGGGGCCAGATACTCTGTCAGCCACGACGTGTTTGTCGACGATATAGTCTCCCCGTTGCTATTTATATATATATATATATATATATATAAACGTGGGCACGTACAAACAAACACACACAAACACTTCCCTTACGGACGCTCTGTCGCCATTTAGCCGCTATAGCCATCTAGGAACGACTGGCGAAAGGTAACATTTTTAGCAGCCTTCTCTTCCTACGCCCTTCCTTCCTCCGCGCCTCCGTGTCAGTCTGACCGTGAGACGCCCCAACCGCAGACAGCAGGGTAGCGTCTCGGACGACCAGCGTACGTTCCGATGCAGGCGTGGGCCGCCTTACGTGTGTGCGCGCGCGCTTTGCACGAGTGAGCATCATTGTGTGTACGACTACTACGGGTGTGCGTCTGTTTGTATAGACTGATCTGATGGTACGTGTGTATTTGTGTATGTCTCAGTGGCTCAGTATGTGGGTCTACTCCCCCCCGGAGTTCCATTAGCAGCTTGGCTCGAAGGCCGAAAACATATGGAGAAGCAATGCGAGAGAGCGAGAGAGGGAGGCATAGGGTAAGACGAATGAGAGAGAGGGATATAGGGCGAACGAGGGAGAGAGAGAGGTATAGGGCGAGAGAGAAAAAGATAGAGAGATAGGCAGAGACACAGATAGATATAGGGAGCGTTTGTGAGGCGCGTCCACCCAATGTGCAGTTTGTTGTCTCGTAGTTCTACAGCATCGACACTGCTGCGGCTGCTGCTGCTGCTGTTGCAGCCAAGTATAACGTTGTCGACTAGCCGAACCCAAAGTCGAATCGCTACTCCCGGTGGCTGGCGTTCCACTGCAGATCGAGACAGGGCCGAGAGGAGGCCGTGTCGTTGGGATGACTAAAGCAGACGGTACGAAAGCAGAAGGAACACTAGAGAGGCAGATCGAGGAGCCAACATCGTCTTGGCTCCCTTCGCTGGCTTTGCTCCTGGCCGCCGTCCTTCAGCCTTGGCTCGCCGCCCGGTCGCCAGGACGTCGCCGCCAGCTAACGCCAGCATAGTTGGCATCCAGCGGCAAACGCAGCAGCTTGTAATCGTTGCGGCCGGCTGTAGCTGCAGAACAACATGACAAAAAAAACCTGGAGTCCTGGAGTCAATTGGCGCAGACGATACGCGCAGTCGATGGCCAAAAGGCGGGGACGATGCTTGAAGTGAAGGGCACAGCGACATCAGCGAAGGCCAGCAAAGTCGCGGTGTGTCACTCGCTGCCAAGAACAAGTTGGAGGAGATCGGCCCAACGACCCCACAGCGTGAGATCCGTGCTCGTTCGAAGCTTGGCGACAACGCAGCAACCTAAAAATGCCAACAAAAATACGAAGCTGAAAGGCGGCGGCTGCTGCTGCAGCAGCAACAAAGGTAACAGAACGGCACCTACCATATCAGCAGTCTCTCTAGCATTGTCATTGAAACAAGTAAAACTCGTGCCGGCGTCAATTGAAGGTCCGCCTCGATAGGAGCAAAGCAACAACATAAACATATATGGCCCGGTTTGAAAGTAGGTAAAGCGGCAGCACAAAAGTTGTCGAAAGAGGGCGCAACTATAAGCTAAGGCCAAACTGTGTCCATAGGTAAGTGTTACGGGAATAAGACACAATGATCTACGTGAAGGCTAAGTTCGCTTAGCAGAAGGAGCTCAGAGTGAGATGGCAAACCCAGTTATTGGTGTTCTGTGCGAATATGGCGAGTAGCTTGTCGTTCAATTGTTTCTTCGATGGAAATTCGACGTACCACGCAATTCACGCCTTTGGCACGTTCTCGCTCTTCTTCGTCTTGACGGGCAGCCTTGTACATGACTGTTATTGATCTATAAGGGTAACCAACATTTACCTAACGCAATACGCAGCTCTAGCTACAGAATCAATGATAACAGCTGTCTGATAAGAAGCAGCTATGTCACCTTGATGCACTTGTTCTATAGTATTTTTCCATATGTTACTTTTTTTGCATTTTTGCGTTAGTGTAGACGATAGGCATAGTAACTGTGAAAACCTTTATTTTAGATAAAATCCGCAAAACTTTCGCTGACTGCTCGGCGAAATCTTGGTGAAAGTGTTTGTCGAAATATATATATATATATATATATATATATATATATATATATATTTGCGCCTTGCACATTAGATACGCACGTTGCTGGTTTAAGCCTTAGGGCAAATGTGAATTTTAAACAAGCGACTCCATAGATGGAATCGCGCGGGGCTTCTCAGGAAGTCGTCCAATGAGGCTGTGCCCATCCGTGGGCTCAGCTAGACCTGTATCGTCGACGTGATGGTTGAGGCAAGCCGGTTGCGATCAAAGGCATAGCGACGATCGCTTTGAGGCTTATTCCTTCAGCTTGTTGAGATGCGCAGCCTCTAGAACATACCCCCCACCCCCCGCCCGTCCACAATGTTTTCCTCCCTTTAGCAGAGAGCTCCCCCTGGCGAGAACCTTGGAACGGACGTTCGCCAAACTGGCCAAACCAGTACAGGCGAACGTTACGTATCTGCCTCAAGGGCGCCTTCTGTGACCCTTCACATGGCTCCCTGGTATGGCCATCAGACCGCTTGGAGCGCTTGTCTCTCTCACTTGCAGCCGCCTACCTGCGCTCGGTCGGCTGCAGTCAAGCTGCAACTTTGGCTCGTAAAAGCTCATTGGCGCGCCAAACCCCAACCGAACAGGACAGTAAAAACGAAAAGCGTTTCAATGGTTATCTGAAAAGGTAAAAGGATCAATGCGCCGGCTAAGTTGTAAATTATTGGCGAGAACTCCCAGACGCCCCTCTGCCCACCGACACACGCCCACATAAGGTAGACACATAACAACAAATATTTTTAGTGGCTGTTTGCTATACAGCTATACTCTGTTAGAATATTGTACAACTACGTGCTGTAAGTACCTTTGGTTGTAGTTTGACGTAGACGACTAAGCTGCAGCGCACTTTAAGGTTGCACGTATACCAAAAGGATTCTACTGCACTTGAAAATTAATCTGGATCTCTCTCTCTGTTTGCCCTAACAACTTTACAGAGGTTTCTAAAAACTTATTCTGGATAACGAGACGATAAGCCCCGGGTATCTGGAAGTGTTAACGAATCGCACTTATTTCCCTTTTGCCTGAAGCGCATTATCCCTAGCTATGCGAAACATCTTAGCGACGTTTTTTAATGCAATTGACATTTAGCCATACATTAACCATGAACCTAACAAGGCATTCTGAAGTCTGCTTTTTTCTGAAGAGGCTATCGTCAAAAACTTGGCAAAACTGTCTGCATACATAATCAGTTTAGTTTGTCTCCTCGCTTATACTAGCTTCCTGTTTTGCGGAACGCCTCCTAACAATATAGGCCCAAACTGCCGTCAGTTAATTGTGTAACCTCTCTAGTAACTCTCACACTACTAATAATATCTACTACATTCGTGTTTAATATGTTAGCCAACAGTTTGTTCATACAATAGGTCGTATGTGCTGACGCGCCCCACCTCTTGGCTAGCCCTACGACTTGCCTGCCTAGGGCTGTATCAAAGACGGCTTTTTGAGGTATATAAAACTGTTTATAAATGACTCCGGAGTCTTAGTAATTTCCATATTACAATACCTGTATGTGTCGACCTCCCTCGTTTAAACGTATCCTCATGACATTATTTTTTTTCTCTAAAACGTTCCAACCTTTTTTTCTAACCCAATTCCTAAAGAGATACTGTACAAACAGGCCCGACCGCTCCATAATTCTGGCTCAGTTTCGATTTTTATTTGTTTTCTGATCATTTTCACATGGTTATTTACCCTTTAACTTCCGGTAGCCTTTTTACCTCTATATATTTGGTAAATAATGCCACCACAGTACCAGCACTGTTACTTCTCTTGTTGAGATCTCCCCCACCAGCCAAAATCCCGTCTTTTCTGTTACCTAATCATAGACTCCAAATACAAGTCCTAATGGGGTAGCGCCAGTGGTGATTCTACTGGTCACCAAGCAATAGCCCAAAGCACTCGCGGAGTTCGCAAATAGGGTCCAGTTTTTACTTCAATGGAAAAATGCTCACCTAATGTGTATATCAAAATATGGGGGCAAAACCGGTTCTTCCGCGTACAGACCCAACTGCGTGCGAGGAAAACTACTAAAAAATATGGCGGGGAAAACTACAAAAAAATACTACTGTTGCCCAACGTAATCAGAAGATTGAGAAGAGGAGCGCTCTATCCAATACGCAGTATGAATTTTGTCGAGGCAGATCACGGGCGATCGTCGCAGAGTGCTTCAGCTAGCGGCAAAGGAGACACCCGATCGCTACAGATGCGCTAAAATGTGCTCATGATCTTGTTGGATGTCCGCAACGCATAGCAAACTAGGAAATTATCATGGTGGCTTTAAAGAGAAAGAGCATAGCCGCATACCTTAGGCGCATCATCTTGTCTTTTTTGAGTGGTGCGACAGAGAAGTCGCGGCTAGGGGCCGGCATTGCACAACAACAGCAGGTGTCCCGCAGGGGTACGCTGGTAGTACCGTCCGACCGGTACTATGGAATCTAGCGTGTGACGGCGCCATTGATATGTAGGGTTTGCTCCGAGGTCCAGCTCATGGACGTACCGAGCCCTGCACACAACTCAAAACTGGAAAACTCTGCGCTTGGCGCAGAGAATCATGGTCGTTCGAGTGTGCAGGGGACACCGAACAATCTCTGCTGAATCTGACTTGGATGCTTCCGTAGGTCGGAACGTAATTGCCGAAAAACGCAGTAAAAGATCTCTTGACAACAGCGTCCGCTTTTCAACAGTCAGGGAAGCAATGCTCTCAGCTTGGCAAGAGGAGTGCGACCAGCCAAGGGGAACCCAAGAGCTGGGACATAGGATCGCGTTACGCGTCATTATCTCCGACCTACGAAAGTGGTTTGATAAACCGCCCGGGAAGCTGCTGTATTATATACCACGGGCTCTTACCGGACACGGACAGTTCTAGACATTTATGTTAAATATTGGCAAGACGCAGCTAGATATATACGTCCACAGTCAAATGGGGAAGACCGACAATGTCGACTCCAACATGGGGCTGAGAACAAAGCTTAAGAAATAGCAGAGAAGCTTCGGCGGACGGACAAGGAGAGTGAGCACAACGCAGCTAGATCCTCGAGACAATCTTGACGCCCCTCCACTCAGTTTGGGCCGTACCGGCAGGGTGCAAAAAGCGTTAGAATGCGACACTCTTCCCAATATGTTTCTTAGTGCGTGGCGGGCAACGAGCCCGCGCAGATAAACTGCGATTTCACGGTAAACAAGTGCAGTTTGTAGAGACCTTTTGCTATCTTGGGGTACTTTTCTCATCTGGTGGTACAACTTTTTCACAACATGTAACTGAGCGTTGTAGAAAAGCGCTTATCGCGGCAGCGGGTATCAGAAACCCAGCACAGTTGTCCGTTCAGACGGCCATGACGTTATTCACGCTCAAAGTGGCATCCGTAGCTGCTTACGGTATTCAAGTGGCATGGAAACATCTTAGCACTTCGCAGTTATGGCAGTTGGATAGGGTGAAGCCAGCTTTCTTAAAGCGAGTACTTGGCCTTTCGTCAAATTCGCGCAACAGAAGTATACATGCTCACGGGTTCAACATCACTCATTGATGAACTCGTAGACCGCTTTAATTTGTCATAGACAGTCGCCCTGGAAACGTTTCGGCATGAGTATTCTCAAAAAGTGTCTCTTATTCCCATTTTATCTATCACCAGCTATGACTAACCAGGCCTGAACGGACTCTCTCCGGCCATGTCGTCACCTCACTACTCGCTACAGTGTTCACGGATTTCATCACCTACTATGCCGGTCTGCTGGGTTTAATGAACCCAAGGAAGACTGCAAATGCCGTCGTTGTGGCGGTCCATGTCCCCTATACCACCTACCTAGAGGGCTCGAATTTTAACTGCGTCTAAAATGTACCCGAAATCACCTTGATAATTCTGCGGTTTGCGAAGTGCAGGTGCTTGAAAGGAATTGAGCTATTTTGTGTGCGTGGTGTGCATAAGAACGCCTGCTTCCTGACATTTGGCCTGCCCTTGATAGACTGGGAATGTCTACTATTTGCGCTAGAAACGTTGGATAGCTAGCCATAACCATGACACTGTAGAACACTGGAGTTAAAAATAGGAAAAGTCTAGAACAAGGCAAGCTATACAGCTATGGCCGTAATAAAAATAGCAACGCGATAGCGCAAAAAAAAGCGAGAAAAGCAAAAAGAAGAACTTATTTGGCAAAGAAACATGCGGGTACTTCATTCGGAATGAAGTGACAAGCTCTGCTAAATTCAGTAACAAAGAACGATTAAGTATTTCACATCTGTACAACTGCGGAACAAAAGTAGGAACTTGCAGTTACTATTGGTAAAATTCACTCTGTTAACTCCGGCGTAAGCAAATGCACCAACACAACAAGCTTGAAAACGGCATACCGGTGTAGAGATCCATACCCTTTGTTTGCACCTCACATGAAACCAACCTAGAACCTGAGCAATGAAAACAATTCAACAAGCCCGAGCGATATGGTTATCAAAACACCAGCAGCTTTTGTGCTGGTGCTTCTCGCCAGGCGTCAGCGTGGTCGACTAGCATCGGGCACAGAGGGGCAAATGCCGACAACGGCACGGGTGGAATCCACTCCGCCAAGTTAAACCAGCTCGTAACGCCGCTCAAAGGTTATTCAGAACTAATAATAAACACCTCTTCGGTTTTACTCACCAGCCAAGACGTCCCACGTTGTTGTTTAATAAAAAATGGGCACAGCTCTTCTCTTCCGCTTAAGAGCTAATGAGGGGAATAGGGTAGGCAGGGTGTCTGAGTGAACCGCTAATCCTATTGCTGTTATTACTCCTAGCTGTGCCTGCTATCATTGTCACCAAAGGCAACAGGCAAGGGACAGCAAACAGGCAGCAGGTCGAAGGGAAACCCAGATGCTCTGTGTGTTTGTGTGGGGTTTTAACTTTGACCTCGACCATTGCCCTTGGGCGGTTAGCTTTTATGTCGTTTCAAAATCTCGACGGCGACTGACAGCTGTTGGTGAACAACTTCATCGAAGGTCAACCTAACAATTGAGTCAAGTACGCCGAAAAGTCAGACACATTACAGCTGAAGTCTTGACCTTTTGCTTGGTGTTTTCAGGTGCGAAACAAAGGGAACTACTAAAGCAATCGGCCATGTATTAAAAGCAGATGATGGAAAACAAGAAGAGGTAAAAATCCCTTAACTTTAACATTTGTACATGTCTCTAAATGCTGCTAGATTGAAAAAAGCTAGCTTGACATAAGCTGTACGATATGGGTAAGGTGGATGGATGAATAGGTTACGGCTCTAGTACCTTGAAGTGCGGGCTCAATTATAAAATAACCTAATTGAATGGTTCAGCCGCTTCGTGGACTGAGCGAAGCGGGTCTCTACTACTGACCGTAAGCAATTATCATGGGCGAGAGGTACTTAAGGGCTACCCCCGAGGATGCCACCAGTTGCTTCGGATTTTACAAGTTGTATACAAAAAAGGTAAATCATAACACGCTGTGTTGTCGATCTTGTACCTAGTTGATGTGCGGAGGCACTAAATAGGCGTCAGTACATAATACATAAAAACCTTGCCTGATAAGAAGCAGGTCACGTCGCTACAACGAATCGACAGTTTATTACCAACAACGACAATGCTTTACGAAGGGATAGGACTATACGAATACAACAAAGGCTATACGAATACATGATGACACCACCTCGAGCTACGGCTTAACTAGCACTAACAATAACAAATGCACTGATTCAGCACTGAGTATTTGGTTAGATAGCGGATAGTCGCCTCGCGGCGTCGTACCATCGTCGCTTCGACTCTTAACTGAACTATAGGGCGAATCTGATCTTACAAATCTTACAAATGGGGCAATCCCGACAAACGTGAACGATGATCTGGTGGCGGAAGTGGAAAAGCAACGCTAGTCCAGACTCTAATATCGGGAGTGAATTTTGTCTGGTTTGACTGATCTGTAGACAAAAGGTTAGACGTGTTTAAAATCGGGCGCTTGAATACGATCGATCGATCATCGATCGACTACAGCCCGAAGGCGAATGAGGACCATGAAGTTGTTGTTGTTGAAGTTCGGCTGGTGGCGGCCGCCTGCGCCTTTCAAACTCGATGACTCGATCGACCAATGCGCGGATGCCGTCCGTCTCTGTTTTTGGTGTCCGTAAAATGACAGCTGCGCGCGTCCACCGGCGTCTCGATTCGCTGGCGTCACGCTCCTCTCGCTCCACTCCTCATTACTGGCCCGACTGCGCGTCAAACTGGCGAGCTGATTGAAGGCGTGCTGCGCTCGGCACATCCGTCGTTGTCTTCATCGAGCAGTATTGTTCACTGGGTCCGGCAGCGTTGCCCGCAGCAGGTGGTTCGGTTCGTCCGGCGTCTTCATAGTTGGTGTTGGGGTTGCTGCGGGCGGCGGCGGCGGCGGCGGAGGTGGCTCCCCCGAACAGCCCAGAGCTAAACTGGCCGCCCTGGGTGCTCCCGAAACTGCTACCCGGGGCGTTTCCGCCGGCCACCCCGCTCCCGCCGTCGCTCGCACTGCCACCGCCGTAATGTCCCGACTGCTGCTGCTGCTGTGACAGTGGAATGGTTTTGCTCGGTCCAGCGGCGTCGCTCGGGAACGACTGCTTGAAGCGGTCGTTGTAATTCAGGCTCGGTTGAATCGGCCTGTAGTAACCAGCCGTTGGCGCGCTCTGAGGATTGCTGGCTGGGCTCTGATAGATGAAGTCCGGGTCAGTGAGGGAGCAGTTACGGTGAAGTCTGTAGCGCAGATGTCTCACAAACCTCACCGCCTCGAACAGTGCCGCGTTTCTCGCCGACGAGTAGGCAGCGTCGGCTGAATCGAGCTCCGCCGCCGACTCCTCAAGAGCGTCCGATGGGAGACGCTCTCCGGCGCGCAGTCGGGTGACGGCATTACGAAACGCAAGCGAAAACGTCGTGTGGAGTGGTGTCTGCTTTTCCGCCACCTGAAATCGGATCGACAAGAAGAGCCATGACGAAGAGCAACACTAGCAGCAATAACAACAACAAAAACAACAACAACAACAACTACTACCACTACTAACCAATGTATATAAAAATAAACAACAGCAACAACAACAACGACAACAACTACTACTTCTACTACTTTATTTTGTATTTAATATATGTTACAACATTTTTAACGAAAGTATTTTCACTTTACGTCTCTGAAAATTGAGATTCTTCTACATATATGCGCTCCGCTTATAACTGTTCTCTTCTAATGTTGGTTTTCGGTCGCCGTTCCAGCGCTTTGTCGCCTCATCATTTCAGCTTGTTGTCTTTCGCTTTTTTCGTCGTTGCTTTTTGATACCTTCAACCTGATCAGATGCCCTGCTCCCATCTGATGAACTCATCCTCGAACATGGCGGTGACTAAGTCTGTCACCGCCATGTCTGAAGATATCATTGCCGGTGAGCTCTGTCTGTCGTATGTCTTCGAATGCTGGGCCCAGGAGAATTGTACGGGTCACGTCATCATCCTTGCTTGTGTTGCACATGATGCTTTTGGCGTCCGGAGTCTTGCCTATCCTATGCACTACTAAAACTACTTATTTTTATGCACACCCAAAGCGGGTAGTGTGGGACTCGATGCCGATGTTGTTGGCATAATACCCACTAAACACCTCTCACCTAAATGGCCTCAGGAAGAGGCGAGGAGCTCGAACCATTCTTTAATACTACTTCAACCTCTACTACTACTAAAAAGTTTTCGGGCTGACCCTCAGCCAAGATTTAACGTCTACGGAACTGTTTTTCACATTGCTTTATAGACGGACCCCATAAATACAAATGTGCAACGGTGGGGCTCGAACCCGCGCACCTATGTGTCTCTTCCGGTTGCAAGGCGCAGACTTAAGCCACCACGCCACCGGGCTCGACTACTACTACTACTACTGCTACAACAATCAAAGTAAGCCATTCACCATCGTTGGCCTCGTATCAGCTTGACCTATCAGCAACACGATCGCACCACAATAAAAAGTTGTTGTCATGGTGACTTTAACCTGCTGTTAGCTGACCGCTGCTTGCAACATGTGCTGGACGTATTTTTAGCTCTACCGCTGTAATGGCAGAAGGCTATAGTAGCCGAAGAGCGCGTGGTAATTGTGCGATGCCTTATAAACGAATAGTGGCAGTTCGATATACTAGTAATGCACACCGTATCCACTAGGTCAGACTAAAGAGAAATTTGTATTTAGAGTAGGATTTATCGCGACAGTAATGTTAGCACTAGTAGCAGCCTAACAGCAGCAATAGAAGAAAAAATAATCCTTTACGGGCTGACCCCTAGCCAAGATGTAACGTCCACGGGACTGCTTCATAGACGGACCCCCATACATACAAATGTGCAACGGTGGGGCTCGAACCCGCGCCCCTATGTGTCTCTTCCGGCCGCGAGGCGCGGGCGAATGCACCACGCCACCGGGACATCGACAGCAGCGATAGAAGAGTGCTTTAGATCTAAACGACAGATGCGTACCGGCCACTTGAAAACTGAAGTACAAAAGCATGCCTAATCCAGATCTTGCAATACGATTAGGCAGATGCAAAATACAAATTGTTAGTCTCCCTGTAGAATTTGAAGGAAAGCGTCCTCTTTATCACCCGTTGCCTTTGACACTTAGAGAGGCAGGCATATATATATATATATATATATATATATATATATATATTGCCTACTAGCGCGGGAACTTGGCAAGTTTCAAGGAATTTAAATAATGGGGGCCCTTCGCAGTAGGAGAAGTAGTAACAAGGATCTTTGATGTCAACTAAACGTTTAACAACACATGGCGCACTACCGTTACAAAATGACAACGACGACGACTTATTTCTTGAGATGCTTCATTTCGATACGTCCCGGCAATATGCGGCAGTCGTTAATAAGGTCCTGCTGTATTTATGTATACTAAGAGATAGGGAGCAGATATCCTGTTCAAGCCAATGCAGAATGTTCACACATCATAATTGCCAGTTGTAAATACGAATAATATATCTATATGTGGATAGTGTTTAGCACAGCTTACCTTTGGCCGGAGTATGCTTCGTAGAAGAATGCACCGCTTTGCTTTGTTTACATGTGCAAACCCGGTCAACACCGATCTAGATCAATTTCCATGTAACGGGCTATACATATCTACATAGTGGCTGTAAAAAAAAATTATATATATATATGGTGCGATTTGTTCGAGTTATTTTTTCCATCACCCAATGCCCATAACCATAACGGCAACAACAGAAACTTACGGTTAGATCTTTTAGTTTTATCAGATCTTTGCGTCTCTTATCGCCTCGCCGGCTTGGATGACGTGTACGCGATCTCCTACGCGGTTTTAGAAGAGCAGCGTTCTCCTTCGCTCTTCTTAGTTTCTCGTTGGCAATTAGCTTATCGAGATGCGGCCAGGGAGCATATCCGCGGCCACTGTCCCAGAGGGCCCAGTCGAAATCGGCGAAAAACGGATGATTATCGAGAGCGCCATATTCGCGAACGCCAAGTCGTTCTGGGCGCCAACAACAACAACAATAGTGAAAATCCCCAACACCGACAACGACAAAAAAAAAACAGGAACACCAATGCGAACAATAACACAACAGATTTAGTTTAAAAGAGAAACAGATCCACAAACGTCTCGATAAGAGAAAATTCCTGCATCATCATCATTATTGTGTTTTGACGCCGGGTTCTGCCGGGCTCCGTTCAAGGCTACGAGCTCTAGAGAATAATGGCACCCGACTTTAAAAAACGATACGTGAACCTCGAGGCACACACTATGATGCCCAGGCAAAAACAGCATTATTAGCGGAATTATAATTTTAGTCATCACTCAGCAGCGTAT
This sequence comes from Dermanyssus gallinae, assembly GCA_003439945.1. NCBI lineage: Eukaryota > Metazoa > Arthropoda > Arachnida > Mesostigmata > Dermanyssidae > Dermanyssus > Dermanyssus gallinae. The sequence goes on along the minus strand of QVRM01003762.1, from coordinate 107,558 downwards.
GACGTTGCCGTGCCTATCCATGAATGAAATTTCTATAGTTTTACTAGCGGCCGCGCGTCCACTTACTAGGTCGTAATATGTACTTGTCACCACCTTGTTAACAAATCCCAAATTATTTCACCGCATCAAAGTCGGCGGAAATCATGCTGTCAAACAGCCGTGACCAATCTGTGCCGTACATTTGGGCGTAAAGGTAGAACTGACCGTGATTATGTGATCACGCTGGTAATAGGTGAACACACGTAACGGTAAAAAACAGGTCACGCTGAGGAATGATATAAATATAGAACGTGCACCGTTGATTTCTGGTTTGATAACTAAACTATATATATATATATATACAGGGTACTTATTGCGAGGTTTGCTAGAACTCGGCAAGAAAATAATTTTTGCCAATGGAGGGAGGACGCGGAAACGTCTTGTTTAGGAGAGAGAGAGAGAGTGAAGTTTATAATGTAGTTATTCTTCCTTTTTCTCCTACATAGTTGCGCGAAATCTACGTTTGCGGGGGAACCAGTGAACGCACGAAGGAACCGATTATACCGGCGTGTTCGGAGGAAAATTCTGCACAACGCAAGGCACTTCGCTAGCTTGCGTAGCGAAAAGCGAATAACCAGATTAAGGACGGTCATAAAAAGTCGATACGTTACGTTAACGCTTTTCATGAAAAATCGTAAACCTTTTCCATTACGACCAAAAATGTACGTCCAGACTCTCACACAATAGCAAATTTAATGCCCACACTTTTCGTACCAAAGTGATGGTGCTGCGATACGTAGATGTCAAGTAACTAAGCTTTTTTTGACAGTTTCCGCCCCCTCCTTCCACTAGAAAAAATTAATTACTTGTTGAGTTCTACCAAACCTAAAAATATGTACCTAACTTTCTCATACACCCTATGTAAGTATGCATGCCTTCGCTTCCGATGTGGCTATCGAAAAAGCTTAGTTACTTGACAACTGCGTGACGCAGCACCATCACTTTGGTACGAAAGTGGTGGGCATTAAATTTGCTATTGCCTGAGACTGGTTTTTTGGACATACGCCTTGGTCGTAATGGAAAAAATTTACGATTTTTCATTAAAAAGGCGTTGACGTTAGACATAACAACAATATCGTTTTTTTATAACTTTACTTAATCCCTCTATTCGCTTTTTGCTACGCACGCTAGTGAAATCTCTTCCGTTGCGCAGAATTTTCGGCCGAACACGCCGCTATAATCGGTTCCTTCATGCGTTGACTGGTTCTCCCGCAAACGTAGATTTCGCACAACTATGTAGGAGAAAAAAAAAGAGAAACTACTTTTATATATTTAACTCTCTCTCCTAAACAAGGCGTTTCTGCCCCCTCCTTTCATTGGGAAGACTTATTTTCTTGCCGAGTTCTACCAAACCTTAAAATAAGTACATAACGATATGAATGACCCTATATATATATATATATATATATATATATATATATATATATATATGTATATATATGTATATGTATATATATATATATATATTTTTTTTTTTTTTTGTTCGTACTTTCTGGTCGTTTTTTGAGAAATCGCCGAACAATGTCGACCATGTCATCGGGAGCAGGGTTGGTTTTTGACGGTGGCCATTCGTAGACGCCGCGCACAATTTTTTTCTGTGTTTTCCTCACATCGTAGTTTTTGCCAAGAAAAGGGTAGGTATTTGTGTGCAGATTGTAGAGCGTGATACCGACGGCCCACCTAAAAACATAAGCGATATGAGAGCCGTTTGAGGCCGGTCGTAAATTGTTGTTGTTGTTGTTGCTGTTGCCGCTGGCATTGCTATCGTTGATGTCGTAGCATGAGCAACACATGTTGTTGTTGATATTGCTATCGTTAATAAACTAGCATTAGCAGCACATGTTGTTGTTATTGTTGTTGTTCGTTTTACGCGAAAATGCCGCTTGTATATTTGCAATTCTTGCTACTCTAATAATACAGGCAGTTCATAATGTATTTAACATCGTTGTAATATTAATCGTCACCATTACTATTGCGTATGTGATGCAGCGCTCGTACATTGATTGCTTTCGCTATTATGGCAAAATCTAGGGCCAAAAATCACTTTGTGGAGAGGAAGATCGAATCGGCTAGAGTGCACCCATATACATAGTCCCGCTGTGGTGTTGACCTGACGAGTTTATAGCGACACTTGGACAGACTCTCTCAGATATTCTTTGATAATCTCAAGCATTTACGACCAATCAGTGGTACAACTATAGGCTATAGGTAGTACTAGAATTTGCCTCAAGGCTTATTTAGAAACAAAGAAAGCGATAGGGATCCTTGTAAGCATTCACAGAGTGACAACCTCCAGGATTATCCAGGCGTATCGCACGATTAGACAAACTAATGCTGGCAGGAGCCCTTCCCTGGGACCTAAAGATGGAGTAAAGATGAAAACCAAACTATTACCTCACGCAGATCCTCACGGGATATGGGGACGACCTTACATTCTTTTGAATTAGAAAAGCTCTCTCAGCGAGCTGTGTTTACTGCCAGGAAGGAGCGAAGGATAACTCGACCCACACTATTCTAAAGTGCCAGGTACTGGAACAGGCTAGAGCCACAGCAATTGCAAAACTCAGGAACCAATGGAGGAAGACGGAAGAGGAACAAATATTCTAGATGCCCTCAGAGGAGCCCTTAATGAGTTCGTAGACTATATATGCGGCACGACTTCTGAGTGGAAGCTAGGAATAGCTATGGCAACGGAGGTACTGAAGGAGAAAGGAGCCTTGGGAAGGCTCAAGAGAGCAACATTTCCGCCTACTGTACTAGAGGATCACGTGACTTTGAATGATGTGGCTTCGCAGGTGTTAGCACAAGACACGTTGGAGAAACCCGTGTGTGGACCCGGTCAAATGATCCGAGTGACACTCGCCATTTCTCCTGATGGACCGTAGTACTATTCTCTGGAGATCTGCGCCATCAGAGAGTGAAGCTTAAGAAGAAGGTGGGTTTAGTGGGTATGGGTCTCAGCGGGCTAACATCCATCCGCTGGAATGGAGTCCTACACTGCTCGAGATGGGAAATGGAAGCTTCTCCTTTTTCTACTCGCAGCAATAGTACGTAAAAGTATTTAACCCTCCTTCATAAAGAAAACAGACCTTGTTCTTGGATTGCTGGGTTATCTGCAACGGAACTTGGGTCCTCTATATCTACAGAGTGACCTAACAAAAGCGGAAAATACATTTCGTCTCAACAATATATTTTATTGTAATTGAACGACCACCACCAAGGCTTTTCAACAAATTTGCTTCAGTTATAGAGCACAGTTTTAATCGGATGTCTTCGTAAACAAGCAAGTTTAACGCAATATGAGTGATGAAAGCCCATATGAGCAAAAACAATTAATTGGTGAGGGCATTGGGGACAATATAAGCCAGTTTCTTGACCCTTAGTTGGATTGTACAAATATCAAATGTCCTGATTCCAACGAACGATGACACTTGCTACATAACACGTAAAACAAATATATAATTGCACGAGGCATTTCCAGGTCAAAGGTTCATATAAAAAAATAAAAGATTATACGCAGAACCATCTCTGAGGTTCTGTAAAACTTATATCAAACTGTGATTAAAAATTGTGTTGTGTGCGTTGTTCTACACATGATTTCCACTAGCCTACTTGAAGAAATCTAACCTCAAGTACTAAATAAATACCTTATTTTTCAATTTTGCTCTTGTTAGGACTTTCGCTTTTCCCTATCAAATGGCCATCATCCTTTTGTCTATACCTCTTTACAATATATATATATATATATATATATATATATATATATATCTTTTGCTCTTTGGGTCTTAATAAGTGCCTGTAACAAACCATGTTTATTTTGAATTTATATGTATTTAACATATTTACGTTACCAATCAATTGCCTTGCCAAAGGACTTTCCCCGAAGGATCTCGGGCGCCATGAAAGGAATCGTGCCGATTGCTTCCCGTTCATGAATTTCCTTGCCTGATCTGCGGAAGAAACTGGTGAGCATGTGGTTCCGAACGAACAGGCCAATGCAGACCTTAGATGTGTCGAAATCGATCAGCTTCACGCGGGCACCCGTCATGATCATAATGTTTGCAGGCTGGCGTTCCGCCATTCCCATGTATCAAATTGATTGGTGTAGCAATATTAATGAAAACAGTCATAGTAATTAGCAAATGGCAAACGTTATCAAATGAGAGTCACTAAATCGGTTAAAATAATAATAATAATAATAATAATAATAATATCAGATCTAGTGTCGCACATACAGAGTCCTTTTAACGCGTGGTATTTGATGACGCCACACTTAACGGCCCTGCGAATATCATCGCGACGGATTTAGGAACAGCGCACCTCTGATATAAAGGTGAAACATGTATATTTATGTATACATACCAAGCAAATAATATATATATATATAATATTTGCTTGACATGTATACATAAATGTACATGTTGCACTTTTATATCAGGGGTGCGGGTACGTTTTACATCCTTTATATATATATATATATATATATATATATATATATATATATATATATATATATATATATATAAGATGGTGTATATGGTATCACGTGTGCAGAGCTAAACAACTTAGAAGCTGGGATGAAAATCCGTCTCGGGGGCCCCTTGAAAGGCCCGCGAGGCGACACTCCACATACATTGCAGAGGCAAACTCAGTGAAGTCAGAAATGTCTTGACCTAGCCCCTGTCTGCTACGCTGCCCGTCCGATTCAGTCTGGTGGCAGCTTCTTTAGTTAAGGAGGCAGTTCGAAAACAAATGAGAGATGTAATCAGTAAAGTACGAAACACTATTAGAACCATGCTGGATCCGAGCCCTTTAGAAGAACATCCCAGCCAGTATAATCTAAATGAGCTCAAAAGCCAAAAAAGAGCAGAGAAATTTTAGAGGGGCTTGTTTCCCGGGGAGACCGCGGCGTGTTCTCAGCGGGACATGATTCCTTCAGTTGAGGTTGGCTTAAAATCTTACCCACGCTTCAGCTCGGCACCATGCTGGATCTCAACTCTTTCCGCATGAGATCAGCACTTAGGAGTGGAGAAATTATAGATTCCAGTGACTTACACCCACTGAGTTGCCAGAAGAGCGCTGGTAGGTCGTCCAGGCATGCGGGACTACAAGGTGTAGTTATAAGGCTTCTTGGGAAAGCCGGTATGCCATCTACACTTAAACCGAGAGGTTAAGAGTTCGCTGATGAAGTAAGGCCTGATGGGGTGACCATTGCATTATGGTCACATAGAAAATCCTTCGCCTGGAATGCAACGGATTCGTGCACAACCGCGGCTTCCTGCTTAAATTAGAGCTCAGTTGAGCCGGGGTGGAACCACGCGGAAGCCAAAGAACGAAATAAATACGCTAGACTAGAAATAAGACACAGATGTGTGCCCATTGCCATAGAAACACTAGGACAAATCAGCAAGGGAACCAAAGTATTCTTTAAAAAAGAAGTAAGCAAATTCAATTAAGGACGTCACGAGCTGTTATTTTTTAGGTAAGCGTCAAAAAAGGGTCATTTTTAGGTAAGCTTTGCTTATATATATATATCGTATCAGTTCCCCCAGGCGTCTCTCCCTCAAAAGCGTGGCTGTAGTAATAGTTGTAATAATATTACAACTTTTCTTAAAAAGGCAATTTTAATGTCAAGTATGTTGTCAACTATGCACGAGTAAACTTGCGCAATCGGCCACCGCTACACCTCCGAGCACCGTTTATTGTAAAATATGGCACCAGTTGGTCGGTTGCTCTAACCTTCACGTCACGATGAATGAAGCCCACTTGGTGAAAATAGCGCAAGCCCAGGCATAGCTGGCCGATGATGAGCTTGATAATCTGCACTGGTAGACCTCCAAGAGCTCGGGTGACATCGCGAACCTCAACGCCCTCGATGAGCTCCATTACCGTCACGTACGCTTCGGTCATTTCGAAGCAGGCAAACTGTCGTACAAGCAACGCATGGCTGATCAAACTGCCGACCAACTTTCCCGTACAAGCGACAGAGTTCGACGTAAAGCGGTCTTTTGAGACGAGTTTCACAACGACCGTGATTGTCTGGCCGAATTTTGCACGGTAGACGACTCCGAAGCCGCCAACGCCTTCATAAGTGAACGAAACGCACGAAAACAACAAGACTCTAAATTTGCTGAATTTGCAACTAAACAATTGTGTGTGTGTATTGGCTATGTTTTTAATATTAAAGTTTTACTGATATAACCATTTCCAGTGGTATAAGCTACTACTGCTACTACGAATAGAATAGAATAATGACTTTATTTACTAAATAGAGAGTAAAAAAATAACGTGTCTCTCAGTGATGACAGCTTCATTTGTATAGTTGATTACTGCGGCTGCGGTTGTTGTTGCTGTGGTTGCTGTCGTTGGTGATAATGTTGTATATCCTCGATGTTCAAGTAGTCATTTTAACAAGACGTATTGCTATTAACGTAACATAAAACATATAATAAAAAAATTATTTTATTATAATACAAATCGCGCTTGATGTAATTTGTGCGACAATTTATCATGATGATAATAACGAGTACTCTTTCCAGATGGCGTATTCTTCCAAGGAGAGCGTAACGAATCGCCAAATAGGCGGAAACAATTTGAATGTACTAGTTATTAGGATTGTTCTTGCTGTATTGCTATTGCTGTTGTTACTATCAAAGAAGCATAGTCACAGCTGGTGTCCTCCAAGATTCCGTACAAGGATACACCCTGTAGAATAGAATTAACAAAGAAGTAGTAAGACGCCGACATCCTCCGGCGTTGTATTCCATTGCCTATGCAGATGATCTGGCACTGATCGTTACCTCCCGTGACAAAAATCTGCTCGAAGAACAGCCAAAGGAGCTCTGGCGGATATCTGATAATATTGTCACACGCTAGGTCTTGAATTGTCCTTAAAAAAGAACCGAAAGAACTCTTGGAAACGGTCAGACGCGTTTTTCACAGAATTTAAGTTTACACCTCGAAGGTCACCCAGTAATGTATACGCCCATGGTTAACTATTTGGGTGTGATCCTGGACAGGGCTCTCACAGGAACACCTAATATGCTCTATGCAGCAAAAAAAACAGCCATAACCTCAGCAGAGCTACAGAAAATCGTCCCACGAACCGGAGGAGTAACCGACTCTCGGCGCCGTCTCTTAGAATCAGTAATAGACAGCATCTGATTATATGCCGTACCCTTGTGGGAGCGTACGACTACCAGAGCTACAACGCCCGCCTCCTCAACAAGATCCAAATACCGAGACCTAAGAATTAAGAAACTATCACCAAGAAACTCCTTAGTTACCGTCCGAACAGAGGAATTACTAAACAGTTGAACAGATACTCTAAGCAAATGGAGCCAACAACCAGTCGAACCATTCTGGATACTGGACAAAATAAAAATTTCCTAATTAACCAAAAATGGGAGCGCCCTTAACACGGCTCACGTACCTGCCCACCTACGCAAGCGCTAACGGGCCACGGTGGCTGCCTTTAGCAATACCTACACATGCATTAGGAAAACTGACTCCCTCGTCTGCCGCCTGTGTCAAGTCAGGAGAAGCTGACGATGGAGGCTACAGACGCTGCGCCTCTTTCAACGCTGAGTGAGAATGTCAGAGCGAGAATACTGTCTCGGAACTTTGTTTTTAAAATTTTTTTAACCGAACCAGCGACACCCCGGTAGATGACAACCATGACTAGCGCACTAGCCCCTAGACCACGCCCAGAACCGGGAACTAAGAAACTTTCGAATTTCAACCTGAGGTATATCTTCAATACACCGAGGGCCGGGCATGTTGAGATATCTGGAGTCTCCCCAACAGTCCTTGTGGCAGCATGGTCGTTGACTCTCAGCGGTATGATTTATAATCTCTATTCACAATAAGCATCGCTCACAGAAAATTCGATCGACAACAGGGATCGAACCAGCGACACCCTGGTAGATGACAACCATGACTAGCGCACTATTTCCCTAGACCACGCCTAGAACCTGGAACTAAGAAACTTTCTGACATTATCCTTGAGGAGCGCATCCCGAGAGTGCATAGTCAATGGGGATGCGCTCCTCAGGAATCATGAATCCTGGCTTATAATAAGAAGATTTACAGACCTTTCCTCCAGGGTGAAAAACCGCCGCGCAATGTCGACCAGCCTAAATGGCAAATTAAACTGGTCAAACGATGCAATTTTGCAACGACAGTACTACAGCCACCCTCGACAAGGGGCAAAGGTAATGACTGATTTTTAATATGTTAGTGAGTCCAACACTACCGTGACCCGGTGTGCATCATGCATTGTAATAGTTAATTTCCTAGATCGGGTGTGAAAAGAGCTATCATCGCAAAAGATTATTTTAGTATCATGCGAGTGTACGTACGAGCATTAAGATTACTGCGGCAGGGTCGTTTCAATTACTATCAAATACTTTGCCGAATATTGAAGTGCTAAACAATAAACGTGCAATCGAAGCAAAGCAATAAACAACCACGACTGTGTCTAGTTACCGAGCAATGCCTTGGTGCGAAACATCGACATGGCGGGGACGTATTCTACGACGTCCGGCTCATTCGACGGGTCGATGGACAGAAGTAGAATGTGCTCCCGAATGCTCTGCCAGTCCGTTCGCAATTCTATCGGTTCGCCGATAAGGGCCTCTATACGTCTTGCCAGCTCTTCCAACTTAAAGATGGAGGTCACCAGCATATCGCGGCACATCTACAGCACGGGTAGCACTGTCATGTTATCGACTGCTGGGAAAGTCACGTAAGTCACATTACGGCATATACATTTGCATGGTTTACATTTGAGCTCATAAAACCCATACGCTAAATTTGCTTTTTCATGGGACCAAATTGGTTACCACTACATCGGTGTGTGCCAACACTGTTTTCTAATTAAAATAAGCCCGATTTTTAAATACATTCGCTCCTTTCATTTACTACTCCCGTGTTTGGAGACCGTATTTGGCGACGAAAGACAACAACACGAGATTAAAGGATGTACGATATAGATCAGATGCAAACGCTACTTCTGGAACTAAATTAACATTTATGGATTTGATGGCAAATACTCACAATATCACTGCCCTATGCGAGCTCTAAGACCACGATCTTTAAGACTACTGCCAGAACAGTAGCCGATGAGTGCGACCATCTTGTAGATAGAACTTCCCTACTGTCCGCCACGAGACAGTGATTCTATATAAGGGGGTTTCGTCACGACCATTAGGGACAATCGAGTGTTATAATATTTTAGAGAAAAATGTCTCCATAGACGTCACGACCATTAGGGACAATAGAATGTTATAATATTTTAGTAAAAAATCTTTGTGTGGGGCACAAACCTATCTATAGGCTACAAGTAACAGGCGTACAACGCGCCGCTTGAATCGCATGTCATTGAAACATATTACCATTTATCACAAGTCCGTTATATCTACCCGTATATGCCCGGATGTTTGTAACTAGGCACTTGCAAGTTGTCTTGCCCATCCATGCTGTCTCTGTGTGTTCCAGTAGCGACAGTTTATCTAAATTAATGAATGTTAAACTACGTTTAATGGCGTATAGAACGCCTTCAATCAACACTTCACCACTAAGCATGCTCACTCACACATGGGGCGCCGCCATGGCCCAGATCATGTCTGTGTCACCCACCAAAGCTGCCTTTATGGACTTCAAGTTGAGCATATGCTCGAGAAGGCCGAACATATTCTCGATGTTTTCTCGGACGTCGTCCAGCCGAAGTTTCTTTATCTTCAACCCGATGCGGATCTCACAGAGCATTAAGCGAAACTGCTCCTTCACGAACATCTCCTGTGGCTCCAGGTCAGGATCGACTTGTCCTTTTTCACCATATTCGTCTAGACAACCCATAGTCGCCCGAACAACGCTGCGCCGTGCCAAAAACAAGATGCGAGAACATTGTCACTTATGAAAATCGCTTTCTCTTACTAGCATTTGTATAACTGTTATAACTATACGACACACAGAAGTAAACTGCTGATCACTGCTCAGTCTCTCAGCGGTCTAACGCTTTGAAGAATAATCCTTTTACCCCACATGCATTGCGATTCATGTCCAGAAACGCACAGTCGGATGTGGCACACATCGGCTCCACAACATCTTCATTCGTCGGCCAGTTTGTAGACAAGACACGGTAAACGGTTAACTGTTAACTACAGGTTTTTTTTTACATGTAACCCCCGAGCTTTGCTTTATTTAAAAAAACAGAAGCAAATATAGGGTCGTAGGGTTTCGGGAGATCGCGTACAACGTTGCATGAATTCCTATCAATCTTTGTTAGAGGTAAACAAATATTTTTCCCTCAGGAGAGGGCTAATTGGGGTGTTGTTTTCCGTAAACACGTACCCCCTACTAGGACCGCCTTCCCCGTGGCAACTCTCTAAATAGGCTCATTAGATAATCGAGACAAACACGTCTGCCGCGGTCTTGCGCTGCACGTCGAACAAGAGTATTTGCAACAATAAACCTCCCTCCCTTGAGTCGCACACTCACACAGCCGCCATCTATCTGTCGGAATTTTTATCTCAAACATTATTTGTAACGCAGCCGTTTCGTAAGTAAACAACTACAACTCTAGGAGAAGCCTAGCGTTGGTCGAGAGACTACACTACGAGAGACTACTTTACACGCCCTAAAACAGCACAACAAAAACACATTCCCCAAGAAGTAAACGGAGCCCAACGCGGCACATACATGCATACATACATACATATACACATGCTATTGGTAGAAATAAATGATTACGTTAATAATTTCGCCATGATTGTTATATACGCATACAAAAACGTACATCTAGTGCTTTACTAACTTGGGACACTCTCGGAGCAGATCATGACCAATTTCTATCGCAGCCTGACTTGCGAATACAGATTCTGAAACTGAGTGTTTTTATCACATAATAATGTGTGCGTTAGTCAGTTGGCTTCTTCTTGATATATAATTTGACAGCATCATTATTGCTCATTCTTCTTGTATATATACATATATGGACTGCAAATTGGATATATATATATATATATATATAATAAAGGCGGCAAGATAGACACATCCTCAGTGTTTTCTTTTATATATATATATATATATATATATATATATATATATATATATATATATATATATATATATATATATATATATATATATATATATATATATATATATATATACATAATAAAGGCGGCAAGATAGACACATCCTCAGTGCTTTCTTGTCGCCATGAAGGCATTGCAAGATGCAGTAAACATAATTTGCCGATCGAACGATTGCAATCTGTACAGTCTTGCCATTTTTGTCTAGGTTTAACATATTAACTACACTACTATCTCAAAGGTCTGGTCTTGTGAGCATTTTTGCGTACGCAATGTGTAATAAAGCAGCGGTATATAAGAGAACTATGATGTGTCTGCAGAAGTATTCGAGATGGCAGCCAAGTTTAGACTAAAAGGGAACAGCATGGATCACACCACTCTAGTCAGCATGACAGACCAGTGGACAAACTGTCTCATTGTTAAAACTAGTGATTTATTTTTGTTGTATATAAATATACGTAAAACTGCAACATAAACACGATGGGAAGTATATACGCGCTTTATTTACATAAATGATAAGAATTTGTTTTAGCATCAAATGACCAATTCCCTCTCGGGTGTGCGTCAGCTGTATGTCCTGGTAACCCTCCAGGGGAACAGCGACTTAACGATCTCTTTTCGAGCTATGCATTTGGGCTCGTATCTCACTTGAGATCTTGTGGTCGTTGGTATGCGATTAAAAAACAAGCTGCACAACTCCTTATTGGAAAAAACATAGTTGGCAAATTAACAGTCTAATTCATTAAACGTGTCTATGATATCTTTAACAACGGTTTGCGTCGGTGGGACGTCACAACGATAAGAAACTCGGCGTGTGAATTTCTTGACCACACCTCTCAGTCGTCGTCTATTTTTCTCGTTCATAGGGTACCACACTTGAGAGGCATACGTCAGAATTGGTTTTACATTAGTACCAAATAATTTTATATACAGTTCTGAATTCTTAACAATGAAGGATCTGAGAATCCAGTCGCATCTTTTCGTCGCCTTAGGCGCGACTTGTCGACACTGCTCTGAAAATTTCATGTCAGGTGTCATAATTATACCTAAGTCCCTCATAGCAATTACATTTACATATGTATATATATATATATATATATATATATATATATAAATACTACAACAAACTTTATTTTCCGCACACAGTGTTTATTCGTGATTTCCACATTGGCATGCTGTTATCGGCGTCGGGTCATTTTAAACTGCACGATTTAAGAAACAAGTAGTGCTTGTTGATACCTGAATAAGGACGTGTCTTGTATCGTGTTGATCGTACGCTCCTTGATAGCGCGCCACTGGCGGCTAACTTCGAGATGTGAAAGGCGCCAGCTTGATTTGTGATGTTTATTCCACTCTCCACTGGAAGCCTGCCAGCCAAATACAGGATATACGTATAGCAGCCTTTTAAACTGCGGCATCAAAAATTCAGAACACTAGAAACGAGACACTACATGATGTTGTGCTACTTCTATAGCTGTTGCTCACGACCAAACATCAATTAGCGGAAATAGAAAAAAACAGATATAAAGCATAAAGAAAGCATAATGACGACGAAAACCAACACCGACAAAAACGACAACAACGAATGACACATCAAGATCACCATTGTCACCAGCAACAATAGTAAAACTAGCGGCCTCAGCAGGTTTAGTTCGTTGTCTCCCAGCATACTGCTGGCCCGTAGTGTAACTGGCATGTTGTTCTTGTTGACGTTTATCATTAAAGTCTTTCAGCCTTGCTCAGCTGGCTGAAAAACTTTAATGATAATATGATGTATTTGAAATATAAAATGATAATCTCAGCGTCTTACTGCTGTATGATGATTGTTGTAACGATAAACGAGGTAAAGATCACCACACACTGACTGTTCAATGCCCAAGTACTCAAGCTAACTGCTGCTTTTAGGCAAACGAGAATTACATTGATTGCGGTTGTGAGACCGTCTTGTACGGAGGGTTTGGCAAACCGTTAAGCAAGTTTTTGGAGTGTAGCAGCTAAAACACGAAAGTAGTAGGAATTCCGTAATGCTAATGCCCGTGTACGGTTTTTTTCATGACATGACTGATTTTTTAGCCACTCCGGCATTTACCTTGTCTAAATTGGAAACCATGCAAACCAATGTAAGATAGGCCGGTCTGGAATTCGAACCTAGGCCTTCCGAATGCAAGGCAAATGCTTTGCCACTAAGCCATCTTGGTCGGTATTATAGGAAGTAGTATCTTACTATACGGAAGTATCACACCGCATATATTGGGTGTGACGCCGCACTACCACACTAAACCCTTTCTCTATCTCTCTCTCTCTCTCTCTCTCTCTTAATCACAAACACACGTTCTCTTTTTGTGAGGTAGGGCACGGTTCGCTCGAAGCCAAGCGGGGGATGAGCAGGCGCATCAGTATCTCGTATACTTCATCATCATCGTATTTATTTCACTCATATTGAGTATGCATATAACATGAACAATTATACATATTATACAATTATACACTCAGCTCCTCGCGGCATGTTATACGAGAGAGGCAGTGCAGTGATCTCTTCGCAAGGGCCAGGCAGGCAGATGCATGAAACTTCGTACACGCCTGAGAGCACAGTCGACAGACGCACTCGGTGTACTCTTCGTGGAAGCTCGTATTCGAACAAACCAGGTGATGATAGCCATGAACTATGTATCTGGTATAGACGTGGCGATTGTCACACGCAAGACCAGACCAGAGGTGAAAGGCCCTGAAAACATCCAGGTCTCCGACCTCTCGTCGGACTTGTTCAACTTTATTTTCCCATTCCGAGATAAAGCTCTCGAATGGTACTGTACGCGGCGTCTTCAACCTTAATCGAATGATCTCAACAACTGGTGCACAGCCTGACATTAGGTACACAAAGCGGCTCCTTGCCCGCATTGACAGGCAAAGTACTCGCTTCATGTACATTGTAAAACACCTTTCAAGCAAACCAAAGTTTGCCCGAGTGAGGTGTTCCCATACTCTGTCAAGACCATACATCAGCGCCGGAACCACCTTGAGGTAGAAAAGCGCCACTGCCGTCGGGACGGACAGTCGCCGGACATCGCCTATTTCTCCATAAAGAGAAATTAGGGCTGTGCGCGCTCTCTCGACGATGTGAGCAGTGAAGGTCGTCCCAGTATAATGAAGCCGAAGCCCCAGATACCGGAAAGAGTTAACGAATTCCAAGGATTGGCCGCCGCAACGTATAACGTCTTTAGCAGCCAATCGACCTCCTCTTCTGAATTTCATAGCCTTGGTCTTCATGGCATTTATTTCCAGCCCTCTTGAGACAAGGAACACCTCCGCCAGAGAAGTGATGCGCTTGATGGCACCCAGGTGGTGATGAGCGACCACTATGTCATCTGCGTACATCACAACTGTGGCCTTCTGGAACTCTTGTCGAATATAATCAACAAAATCGGCAAGCCGAAGAGTGAAGGAGACGCAGCTCAATGGGTCGCCTTGCGGGGTTCCCACATTTTGCCTTACCTGCAACACTTCCTGCTCACCTTGTACCAGTAAGGTGTCCTCATCAAAGAAACTGGAAATTACGCCAAGAAGAGAGCCACCAACCCCTGCGTATCGGAATGACTTCACCAGGAGATCTCGAGGTGCTTTGTCGAAAGCCTTGACGCAGTCTATAAAGACTGCATACAAATGGCCTCCGGGCTTTGCCACAGCTCGCTCTATCTCTGACTGAAGCACATGGATTGCATCACGCGTTCCTCGACCTCTTCGAAAGCCGAATTGCTCCGGTGGAAGGGTCTGGTCGACAACGTACTCGATCCGTTTTATAACCAATTTGCAGAAGATCTTCTTCAGCGTCCTTTCAGACGCTATACCGCGGTATAAGTTTGGGTCTCGTCTGTCATCACCATGCTTACCCTTAAATAAAAGAGAAAGCCTGGCGATATGCCAGGCTCCTGGCATTTGTCCCCTCTTCATGATCTCGTTGAAGAAATCGCAAAGATGGTTTGCCAAAAGTGGCTCAGACTGCACCCAGTGCTCATAGTACACTTGGTCTGGCCCCGCACTCTTTCCTCTCGGAAGAGAGTGCAGAACCTGACGTACTTCTTCTACCTCAAAGGGCAGATTCATAGTATCCTGATCCAATGTGAGCGGGTGCTCAATCATTGGAGCCAGGCGTACCGTCTCGCGGTTATATAGAAGACCGGTCAGGTGACTCGTTACCTGTTCGTCGCTGAGCAGGTGGTTCGCCCCCCTACGAGGCCGTACGACGTAGGCTGAGGGCTTGCGCTCCGCTCTTTCGAGCAGTCGGATTTCCTCCCGCCTAGCGTATTCACGCTTGTGGTCAAGGCATAGCTTTATGTAAGCTTTTCTACTATTGAAGTAGTCAAGCCTGCGTCTGGCTAGCAGCTGTGGTGGTGCCTTTACCCTCGCTTGGCGCAAAAGCTCGAGCACCCCACGGTGGGCGAGATAGCAAGCCTGAGAAAACCACTGTCGTGATCTCCTCTGCCCCGGTCTCTTCCACCTGACTGCACTTCTCATGGTTCTCTCTAGCAGTTCACAACAAGTATCCACATCACAGCCCACCTCGAGGCTATCAACCTCTAGTAGTGAAAGGTCAACACGCCTCGTGGGCAACCAGGTGTGGGTCGCCTTGCTGCTTAAACCAGATATCTGGAATATTTGCGACTGCTGACACCGGTAGGTGCTTCCTTGCAGCCACCTCGAGAACATCGAAGCTTTCAACTTCGCCATCGACAAGGTTGTGAAACAGTAGGTCAATGGTGCTGCTTCCGTTATGACTTATATACGTGTGGTCTTCGCGTGCATTTGCACATCTCAGACCAAAGTATTCCATCAACTGGAGCAGCACCTCTCCTTTATCGTTAGTAGCCCCACCATCAATACGGGCATTGAAGTCGCCACCGACGATGGTTGGCATAGACAGGTCGAAACCTGATATACCGGAACTCACCGTGTCAGCGACCTCTGCCGAGTCAAGATGTGGGGGGAGGTAGAAGACGGCTATGTTCATCCTCATAGACGAGAGACCCACATAGAAATCGTTCTTCCTCACACATTGCGCCGGCGGTAAACGTTTATGTAGGTAGATTGATAATCCACCCACTGGTCTACCACGGCCTCCAGCAGGTAGAACTGCCAGCTGGTGGAACCCTCGCATATTATTGATATGCAGTTTCCTCCCGCTGGTAGGTCTCCGTAAGGAGTGCAATGTCCACCGACGTAAGCATGTCAACTGGCGCTAGGTCTATTGCTCCTCTTAGTCCCTCACAGTTCCAAAGAAGCAGCCGCAGAGACCTAGTAGTCTCCACGGTAGCATCTCTAGATCTGTTCAGTCACTTGCGAAGAGACGGACCGCCAGGCGCGATAAAGCTTTCCATAACCATTTTCTCGTAGGGAGCACCACCAGCCCAACGAC
This sequence comes from Dermanyssus gallinae, assembly GCA_003439945.1. Classification (NCBI taxonomy): domain Eukaryota; kingdom Metazoa; phylum Arthropoda; class Arachnida; order Mesostigmata; family Dermanyssidae; genus Dermanyssus; species Dermanyssus gallinae. The sequence goes on along the minus strand of QVRM01003762.1, from coordinate 91,013 downwards.
GAAATAGGATACCTTTTGGCCAGAACTTCACTCTTGCTGCACTTTGCGTACTCGCCGTCACCCAGCACTACACAGAACACGGCATCATTTCCCTGCGTCCGCATTTTGAATACTGCCTTTACACAAATGCTCCTGTTAACGAGCCATGTGTGTAGGTTGACAGCTGACGTTTTCGACGCCAGCCGTGCTACTCTCAGCGCGCTGAACCCTGCCTGGCCCAGCATACACTTCACGATCTCCTACTCCATCAGCTGCACTGCCTTTCTGCATACGATGCTTTGTTTTGCCGCTCCTCCTTCCGTTGGACGGTGACAAAACCATCGTTGTCTTCCTCGTCCTTTCCTCGCCTCTGCGGTTGTCTCCGTTGGCGATGTTGCGGCCGCTGCCGCTTCCCTTGCCGTTAGCGTGTTGTCATCCATCGGCTCATTTTCTTCGAGGGTAGTGGCGGTGTTGTTGTTGCCGCCGCCGCTACTGCTACCGCTGCTGTTAAGACCAGCTGCTGTAGCACTGCGCTTGGCGCCGCAGAGACCGGCCTTGCCGTTCTCTCCGGTGGCGCTGTCGTCGATCGGCTTTGTTGGTACAAGCAGATCTCCGCCTTCCGTCAACCGTGACTTCTTGTTCTTCCGCGCTTTCCGTGTTCCGTCCGTTTTCTTCACGCTAACTTTTTCATTTAGCGTGGAGTTTAAACACCCCTCGATGGTTTCGGGGTGCGCAAGTTGCTTCAGGGGAGCCGCTTCATTGCTGGCGACTTTTCGCTGGAGCTCCGTGTGTGATGCCCACAGCTTCACTGAGTTCCACTGTGGCACACACAAACGTTCCTTCATAAGGACCAAGTTGGGTTCCACTGATTCACAGGACCCGCACGTCACGAACTGTGTGTCCTCGGGGGGCACGGGGTTTAGGCACCCCCCGTGAAACACAGTAGAGCAGCCTTGGTTACAAATAACCAGTTGTTCTCCCGTTTTAAACGGGAGCGAACACTTTGCACATTCGAACATCACGGTAGCAGACGACACAATAAAGTAAAAGTCACCGGCCAAATCTTCAGTCTCACCCTATTATAAAATGTCTAAATAGCCCACCTACACTTTGTCAAATAGTTTAAAGATTAAGTTGACTCCAATTAGCTACTGAAACCAAATTCAGATCATGAGGTACAAAAGCACCTTGCAATATATTCGAGTCGCTCTGTGCCTAGTAGGTATACGCACGACGAGCAGGTTATCTGCTGCACGCGATAAAGGTGTTATTTCCATTCATGATGGTTGCCTTTGTGGACGCTCATATACCTCTTAGCACAAAAGTCTCTACGTACAGTCCCTGCTCGAAACCAGAATCTAAGTCAATCAAGCTCATAGATGTACGGACGACTGTTTTCAAATCGAAAGACAATGGTGATTTCGATGCCTAAGGTTTGGCCGATTTTAAAAACGCTGCAGCCGTGGATCAGCTTAGATTTACTGCTATGTTCTAAATGTAATAAACGTTTTTTTTATAAATGAATATTGCAATCGCAATTCATTTGGAGACATTAGATAAATGTTTTCAATATATGTAATATGAGGGTTTATGCTAAAGCTTTCACGATCCTGGTCTGTCTTTTTTTGTTGTACATGATTGGGGACTAACGAGTGCAGCAAACCACTATGCACATTATCTTTTTTTCATAAAACTAACTCTCTGTCACGGGCGGTACGTGGACGTGTTTGTCATTTTAGACCTCAGTTGATACACAGGCCAATATGAACTTTCGTGATAGGCTGCGAAGGCATGTCAACATTCAACTGACGAATTCGCAAACTCCGGTGTGGATTCTACGTACGACCGGGCCTACAGATCGTTACACCGTTGTGTTTGGTTTAGCAAAAGAAATACTGTCTGAAAATCTACAACATTTTTGGATATTTAGCTATGATCCAATGAAACGTGGTTTGAGCTCAATTGCTTCTTATCACCTTGGTAAGATGTGTGTTTTAGAAGAATTCTGTCGAATGTCTGCGTTGTTGTTTCACGTTGAGAATTTGATTATACACATGCGGTGTCACTTATTAATATTTTCAGCTATAACAAAAAGAGCTCAGATTCCTTTTAGTCGATTTTTCAGCCTTCCAAAATGTCTTTACCGTTCCTCTGCAGGAGCTCATAATACACCACGCCATTCGAGTCCCACTAGGCATACAGCATGGCGTCCGTGGCGTGGTACCTCTATTTGACCATGACTTTGCGCTAGTTAGGTCCTTGTAGGCAATCCACTTTTTAACCGTATTGGTCGGTACAAAGTAGAATACATTTTTTTTTCACGACTACCGCAGGCGTTTCGGTGATTCATCAGGTCAGCGTTCAGTGCGGCACCCATACATTGGCATACCCAAGTGACCAAACTACTACTGTCAACCGAGCGCTGTCCTATTGATATATATATATATATATATAAATATATATTGAGATGATTGAGAGACTCGTCCGCTGCCTTCAACTGCTTTCCCGAAACGGCCAAGCCGTCGTCGCTGGAGACTTTACCGCAAGACTCGACAAACCGGGTGATAGCAGAACAGTCACCCTCACTGATGTGCTATCCGACTTTGGTTTTTGGATTGCGAACGATCCGGCAGCGTTTACGTTCATGGGATTGTGGGGTCCTCAACAATAGACTTGTTTGCCACAAATCTCTCGAATGACGAGCTTGTGTTCCAGGGCGCAGATCACCCGCTTAGCGAAGGAAGACGCCTCACTTGGCACGTTCAGGTCGGTCACCGAATAGCCGTTAACGCCACGACCAGTTCCTCAGATACTCGTCGATCAGGCTCCCGCAGCCTAGACGAAAGAAAGCTATCACAGTTCGTAGAGATATTGACAGCGGCGGCGGATGACAATGTTACAGCTTTTAATGACCTATTGACCAGCGGCCTCCAGAGCTGCGTGAGACTGATATTAAAGCCCAAAGATATTCTCACCCTACTATGAACTCTCTGCCAGCCTCAGCGAGGTCTCTGTACAGAAGAAACGCAAAAATTGCATTTCAAAACCTTCGCGAACAAAAACTACTGATGGAAGCTGAACGCGCGCCTTATCTCTGGCTACGTCACGGAGCGCCAACTAGGTCCACATGTCCAGTAAAACCAGACGCTCTGCAATCGCACTTTCGAAATGTCTTGGCGGTCAAGGATACGATTTCGACGCACACCCCTTAATATACCAGTGCATGGTCCGAGGTGTACGAACTCTTGCAAGATGAGTTGGAGTAAGACTTCTTAATTGCAGAAGTTTATGAAGCCATCGCTCATCTGCCTACACGGAAGGCTTGCGGGCTCGACGGCATTGATAACAAACACCTGTACCAAAAGTCAGCCCTCGAACTTACTTCGCCGTGGACATTCCTCTTCAATGCCTGCCTGGTTTAGGGAAGGATTCCGGATGACTGGAGAGACTGTGTGATGATTGTCATTCCGAAAGGGAAAGGCTGTCCGTCGGATCTCTCGTTCTAGAGGGGCCAAATCTTTGTACTTGGTATTTGTTTGTAGGAGGTATTAAATGCAGTTACGCATTATCGCTACGAGTCTCTATCTCTAGCAGTGTGGGACTCGACCCCAACGGTACGATGTTACTCCGTGAGACCCATACCGCACCTCCCCCATTAAGCTTCACTCTCTGATAGCCCACATCTTTATAAAAACAGTACTATGGACTTTCAGGAGAAGTGGCGAGCGCCCTTTTAGATCAGTTGGCTGGGGTCGCCTAGAGGATCCAGGACTTTGTCTAACACCTGCAAGCCTGTTTTCTTCGAGCTGCACCTCTCTGTGGATGCTTTCGGGTTGAAGGCGCAGTTGTGTCAGACCTTCTTTGCACTTTTCGTGTTTCTGGAGAACTTATTTTGCCGTAGCTGTTCCCAGTTTCCAGGCCTGCTTACTGGAGACAATGTATTTAGTAAACTTTATTAAGCTGGACCGAGGTGGATCGTTGACCTTGTAATGTGGGTCTCCCTCCATTTCACTCGGACGAGTCTGCTTGCCCTTAACCGCACAGCCTCCTAGGCCGAGTACTGTAGCAGTGTGTGACTTGTCCTCATGTGCCTCTTGGCAGAATACGCATATCGGCGACAAAGCCTTTCCAATTTCCAAGACAAACACGAGTTGAAGTTTCCTTGTCCTGTGAGTGAAGGTTGGGAAGATTTGGGTGAAGTGATAGGTGAGGTCTCCCCCAGGCCTCTCTATCCATGCCTTGATATCTGGCAGCAATACGCGCAGGGATCCTCCAGGACCCCCGGGAAGGATGGCGTCCCACTCTTCCTGCCATGTCTCAATTGTGTCGTTTCTCTCACTGTTTTTTCCGTCTGGGTAGGGACACCTAATTCTCATAGTCGCTTTCTTTCGAGTGCCTTGAGATTTTAGGAGATCGACCCTGCCAGCACCAGAGCAACATTTGTGCTGATTGTGCGGTACCCCTGGATTACCCTCAAAGCTGCCACCCTCTGGGTCCTCCGTTTCGAATTTGTTTCGCTTTCTTCGTCTTAAGAGTTGCTCTCACCAAAACTGGCGCTCTAAATATTGCAATTGATTCCGCGACCGTCATTAGCAGTGCCCTTGTGCGGGCCCGGGGGCCATGGATGTTCGGCAGATCTTGGCTATAGCACACACTGCCTTGGCTGCTTTTGTTGTTGCCTTTTTTATGCGGCTGAGGCCATTCATCGCGGTATCCAGTGTGACCCCGAGGTTAAGGACTTCCTTTATGATTTTACTATTCTCGCCGTCAAGCTGTAGAGTGAGCAGACGGATTCTCTTTCTTCTTGTGGGGAGTATTGCTTCGCTCTTCTCAGGGGCCAGTCCTAAGTCCCGCTGCGCTCATCCACTCTGACGTCAGGTAAACATCTTTATTCATATTTAATTCAAGTTCGTCGGCAGTTTTAGCCTGGACGACTATCGCCAGGTCGTCGGCATAGGCTACTGCGTCCACTCCTTTGGGCAGGCCTGTCAGACGGAGGACGTCGTAAGCCAGCTCTTAGGATGATGTCCCCTCCCTTATAAATAATGACTGTCCCAATTTTTACCCCGTTGTCCGCTGTGTTGACTAGTAGGCGCACCTTTTTATTCATGTCTTCTGACGAAGAGCCTGCGGCAGGTCTAATCCTAACAGAATTATATTCATTCTGCTCCCGCCGCGAAGTTGCCTTCACATAGTGTTGGCACGGCAGACGCCTCAGCATCCTGCTCTTCCTCAGGTTCCGTTTTACCTGGGTTTTCTAACTCGAGCTGGGCGCTATTTCTGAGGATTGCGACTCCTCCTGCCCGTAGAGAGGCCGCTTTTTCCGCCATTGGAAATTGACCTGTAAGTTTATTGAGCAGAGCCTTATTCCTTTCGGAGCCTTTTGTAATAAGCATTGCCCTGATTTCACGTGAGGTAGTAATGTTGTCTGTAGTGAGACCAGTGGTCGTGTACAGAGACAGCGGCCACTTCTCCTTGACGAGGTCTATTAGAAATTCGAGTGTTCCAGTTTTGGCCATCTGCTCCTCAAGGTGTTTCGTCTTGACCATCTCGATTTGTTTTTTTTCTAGCTTTTCCTGACAGGCTTTGCATCGTAGCTCTGCCGCGGGTGGGGTGCTCAATGAGGGCTGTGCCTCTTTCTGGGCGGCTTGTCTCTGCAACTCTAAGGTGAGAGCCGTGGCTTTTTCCATCCGACTATCAGCTACCTTTGTGAGGTCTTGCGTACGTGCGACATTCTCGTCGGCCTGCCTCCGGAGAATTGCTTTCTCCTCTCCTGTTTCCTTTTTGGATTTGTTCAGTTCCCATACCGCCTTATCTAGGTCTTCTAAAGCATTGTCCTCCTTGTTTGGAGTGGGCTCCTTTTTCTCGAAAAACTTCCTCGCAGCCTTGGTCCTGCTGGTCGTGCGGGCTCGGCTGCTTTCAACCTCCTTCGGGTCTTATGGGGTGGTTGCCATCAGTTTCTTTCGTTGACCTCTTGCCCTTGCCGCATCTCTGTAGTCATCGTCGCCCTTGATATCGCGCTTTATTATTTGTTTAATTATATGATGTCGAATTTTCTTTTGAACTTAACGCAGATCAGTCTTACTAAAGTATATATATATATATATATATACATTATTGTATTTGTATTTGTCATGAATGCAAACTGTTTGCGTTACAGAAAGCTGCATCCCTGAGGAAGCCGGGACAGTTGTGGGCGGAGGAGAGCAGGAAGTCGAAGAATTGATTAGTGCAAACTGGCCTGACATGCGGGCTACTAGGGTAGCTGACGATTGCGTGTTAAAATACTTCGGCAAAGATTAGACTTGCAGAAATGGCCGCCTAACCCTAGAACCAGCCGGCGGACCACAAACATTATAATAAAAATAAAAGGACCAAAAACAGTATAATAATCACAGTTAGTATTTTTATTAGAACCAAAATACTCTCCAGTTAGTTTACTTATATAAATATATATATATATATATGTAAATTATATATACATAGTATCCAGCTATGCAGTTAGAACACGTTATATATATATAGAAAATGTTGTGATGATTTATTAATCATTTACAATACGTTTGCACACTCGGCAGTGCTCGCCTTAATAAAAATGGTGGTGAAAAGGTGTCACGTGAAGTTAAGAGTCAGTTGACCGTGTCCTTGCTTGATGGTAGCCCCCGCTCTTATGGACCCGGTGCGAGCGGTATATCCTCAAGGTTCCTTGCAAAGTTAAAACGGTGAGATCCATAAGATTCCTCTTCGTGACACCGAGCCCCAAGAGCGTCCTCGCAGATTCGGAGTCCCATACACCACGCGGAGAAGACGCGCCACGCGATCACAGACGTCGTCATGTCTCTTTATGGTTTGTGTGTTGTATCGCACATCTGTATCTTTATATGGGCCAGAACGGCTCTTAAGACAAAGAAAGCAAAACTACTCCTGCGCAAAACGCAGAGGATCGCAGCCCTTAGGGTAGTACAAGGGTACAGAACGATCAGCACAAATGCGGCTCTGCTGCTTGCCGGAGACATTCCTTAAGACCTTAAGACGTTCGAGAGACAACGGCTGTGGGACATTGGCACACCTACAGAAATCGACAAAGAACGAGAAAGAAAAGTCACTATAGAAGAATGGCAAGCCGAGTGGGAGGCCATTCCCTCCGGGGCCCCCGGAAAGAGCCTGACCAAACTGCTGCCAAACATACAGGCATGGATAGCAAGGCCGGGAGAAGATCTAACCTTCTACCTGACACAGATTCTCACGGGGCATGGAAACTTCCAATCATACCTCCACCGAATTGTAAAGGCCTCATCAGAAATATGTCTTTTCTGCGAAGATGCCCTGGAAGACGGTCCAAAACACACACTTCTTAAGTGCCAGGCATGGGAGGAGGCCAGAACCGGAGCGATAAGACACATTCCCGAGAAATGGTCCAGAGCGGGAATAACCCACCCTAAAGTTCAAGACCCTCCACAAAACTGTCTGAAATGTTTCGTGGAGTACATCCTGGGTTCGGCCCAAGCATGGGAACTGGGAGCGGAAATAGCACAGGAGGTGCTAAAGACAAAGCACATAAGATGCACGGAAAGGCAGAATCCTTTTGAAGCCAGCACGGCTGAAGAAAGCGCAACTTTGAATTAAACGGGTTCTTAAGGGCTGGGACAAAGTGCGCCTGACAGGTGGGGGAGCCCGTGAGCGACCCCGGCCAATTGATCCGATAGGGCACTCGCCACTTCTCCTGATGGGTCATAGCACTGTTCTATGAAGACCTGAGCCATCAGAGAGTGAAGCTTAAGGTGGGAGGGGTGTTTAGTGGGTATGGGTCTCAGCGGCGTAACATCCATCCGCTGGGGTCGAGTCCCACACAGCTCGAGATGGGAACCGAATTTTCCTACTCGTAGCAGTAGTGCGTAACTGCATTTAACCCTCTTCCACAAAAAAATATATACATGTATATACATATATATGTATATGTATATATGTATATGTATATGTATATGTATATATGTATATATATGTATATATATATATGATATATATATATATATATATATATATATATATATATATATATATATATATATATATATATGTATATATATATATATATATATATATATATATATATATATATATACAGTGGTGTGTGCGTGAACGAGTATGGACGTGTTTTAATCGGGCTCCCGAATAAGTGCTCTGAAAACGAAGTTTTTGGATAATTTCGGGCTAGCTAGTGTGCAAAAAGCGCCCTATTGCGTTCAGGAATACACAGAGACACTACGTGACAAAGTAAGTTAGAAAACTCAGTAAACTACGTAGGCTGCTTTCCAGTGTAACCTAGTGTTTATTCAACTTTGAACACTACGTGGATAAACAGCTGCTTAACCCATGGGCGCGGCCATCTTGGTTTGGATGCATAGCAGAGTACACGGAACGTGCGGCACGTAGACACAATACAGACGCGCGAAATTTGAATATCTGCCGACGACGAACCAGTGATCGAAGCAGAGTCGGTGAAAAGTTAAAGAAGTAATCCGCAGAAATCAACTAGCGGAGATCGAAATGAAGGGAAATACGGTAACTCACGACGACAACAACAACTCTTCAGGCATCCACTGCTTTCTCGAGGAGTCAATTTTGGCTTGAGGGTTAAGTGCGGCCCGTGGGCTGACTGCGGCCCGGTGGCCTTCGCCGGGTAGCGGAAATGGATCCCTTCAGGAAAGGCGGTGCCGTTCAGAGGTCTCCGGTTATGGCGACGGGGAGAGAGACGAGTTCTCCGGTGGAGACGGCGGACGACAACATGCCGGGTAACGTTCGTTCGGAGGCAGCGGTTTGTGTGGATTCGGCCAGAAAGGAGGAAGCTTTAGAGATAACATCCCAGGCAAGTTGCTCCAGAGCAGGAGATAAGAAGCAGGCGGAGGGATCATCCGAAATTTCGCCAGGAATGGAATCGATGCCTCTTCACCTGGCTAAACTGGTCAGGATGAAGACCTTGAAGAAGAAAAATAGAAGTGATGGTGTCAAGGCTGATGACCCCCCAGCGAACTATGCAGAGGCACTTGAGAAGGTAAACGAGAGCGCCGAATCGCTGAAGGAATTAAAAGAGAAACACGGCACTACGCATACTGATATTAAGAATGCCATTACAAGATTAGAGCTAGTTCTCTGGTGGCTTAGCGAGCAAGACGTTAAAAGGAATATTTTTAACATAACATAACATCACTTTTATTTCACATAAAAGGGTTGGAATCAATATACATACTTCTGTAAGACAATCGTAATTAATCACCAAATAGGCGAGCACTATTTGGATTATCATGGGCCCATTTGGCCATACGCCAAGCAAACCGTCCGTTCACGAATTCTCCGCGGGCCACGGCTTTTGAGGTGATTGATCGTTGACTCCTTAGGTTATTGGAGCGTACATCAAAAAAGTGTCCTAACAAGTCACATGTTCGTAATTGATGTAGAACAGATAAGTTGCACTGCATGAAAAGTGTGTCGATACTTGGAACAACGTCATCTAACACGCTGTGTGGGCACCTGATTCGCAGGCGTCTTAGAAACATGTTTTGGACGCCATTCACCAACTTTCTATATTTGGACAGATAAGGCTCCCAGACAGGGGAGCAAATGAGAAGCAAAAAAAGAATATCTGCGAAAATGAGCTGCGTAAGAATAATGAGGAAATATTTGAGCAGAATACTGTACTCAGTACACAGATACAAGAGTTGACAATTCAGCTAAACAAGAAAGAAGCAAATAGCAAGAAGCTGGATATTTCGAAGGAAACTGTTGAAGTAGGCACAGAAACGATAAGCATTTCTGGTGCGCTCTGGACAAAGCGCAAACAATGGACGACCTTGCAAGCTTAGTGAATAAGGAGTTGCCTAAAGCCGTTTTTAAAAACTCAGCCTTCGCGCGGAAAAGCTTTCTCAGAGCAAGCCACTCACGCGCCATGCTGGTGACTCAGGGATCTGAAAAGAATAAGGTTCTTCTTGAGAAACTTAATGAGTACCCGTTTGCTGCGTCACTCATAAATCTTCCTGTTGGTGGAGTCGCGGTCTTAGGAAGCAGCGAAGCGCTGGAAATGGTCGATGGCGCATGCAAGCAAGCACAGACACAGGTGAGCCGACAAACAACCATGAGAAAGCTTGTGGTCGGTATGGTTGGAGCCGAAGAGACACCTGCCGGTTTTTTAAACATTCTTTCGAAGATTATAGAGAACAGCAAGACGCCCCTGGCAACAGAGTCCCCTGTCCTGCATATATCTGAGGAATGGGACGGGTCATCGATCAGACGTGCCGTTGAAGCTTGTTGCAGGAAAAATTCGTGTTACATCGAATTAGCGGAAAGAAAAAACATGAGGACCCGCAGTTCTTCTCGCGGGCGTAGCTCCTCCCGCGCAAGAGGTGAGTCTGTACCGCCCGCTGGTCACAGCACCGTCAGGATCAAAGTGAAAGAAGGATCAACCATTGAGGAGACCCTTAATAAAATCAGAGACTATGTTTAGCCGGATGAAGCCGGTGTGAAACTCAATCAGGTTACCAAGACAAGAGACGGAGATCAAATAATAAAGGTTAATGAAACCAAGACAGGAGGAGGAATTACGTTTGCAGACATAATTCGCAAGAGCACGGATGTGGAAGTGGATGTACGCAAGACAACGGAGCCCCTAATTACGGTGCTTCTCCGTGACGTAGACGCTTTTCTGAATGCCGCCAAGATAGAGGCAGAGTTGCGCACGAAATTAAAGCTCTCCGCGACTACGGTTCTCCGCACTGAGGATCCTCAAATGACCAAGAGAGGGGGATGGCAGTGCCTTGTTACGCTACCGCGGACAGAAGGCAGTAGACTTCTGTCCTACAACCGGTTACCCCGAGGCAATTCAAATTGCAAGCCAGAGGAGTGGGTCTCATTACCCACTTGCTTTAATTGCCAGAAGGTAGGACACTTTGCCAGAGAGTGTACTAATGACAAGGAGTCACAGCGACGTTGCAACAAGTGCGGTGAACTCGACCACACATTTAAAAACTGTGAAAAGGACTGCCCCCACTGCTATGTCTGTGACGTGGATGGCCATACTGCCAGTTCCATGTCATGCTCGGCCTTCAAGAAGGCGGTCCCGGATCGTAAACAAGCTGCTCGGGAAAAATCGGCACAAGACAGAATTCAGGCTGAAAAGGAAGAGGACATGGCCCGCAGGAAACATCAATGCAAAGAAAAGAAGTTAGAAAAAATAGACGCGGAAGGGTTCATCACTCCGGGTTCCAGCCACACCGCCAGAGGCTTGATTGCGGCACCTAGTGCAAACCCCATCCCAACCAATAGATCAGTATAGCGCACATCCGTTTAAATTGATACAGGTCAATTGCAACCGCAATCGGCCTGCTCATATGCTAGTAGAAGAGATGACGAGCAGACGGGAGACGACGCTCACATTAAATAGCGAGCCAAACAAAAAACTAGTGCAAGATAGAAGCGAATGGGTTGCCGACGTTCGCGCAGATACATGCATAGTTCGAAATTGCATCATAGAAGAATCGGGTCATGGGACAGGTAGTGGCTATTCATGGATAGATGTGGCAGGCATAGGTAGGATATGCTCTTGCTACATAAGCCCAAATATTGAACTAGAGGCCTTTGACGATTTTCTAGACGAGCTAGCAATATCAATTGGCAAAGCTCCTACACCGGATAGAGTGCTCCTAGCAGGAGACTTCAATGCAGCGTCAGAGGTGTGGGGCTCCTCCCGTGCAGATAGCAGAGGTTTACTGCTGATGGACTGGATGGCGTCAAAAAACATGGTTGTCTTAAATGATAGAGTTGATCCGACGTTTCATAGAGCAGGACAGGAGTCAAGCGTAGACTTGACGATCTGCAGTGAGATGATGGCTGTATTGGTCACCGATTAGAGAGTACTCACTGAGAAGAAGAATCTGATTGATCATCACTGCATCGAGTATACAATTACAAGGAACACCAGACAAATACCTCCCGCGCCTCGGCAGCGGTTCGCTATCAAGAATAGCGGGGTTATTAAAGACGCAACACGAAATATCTTCGAGATAGACGGGCTCCCAAGGGATGCAATAGAGTTAGAGAGGGCTTTGAGGAAGGCTTGCCTAAAGGTCTGCAAGTCAAGAACACATCCTAAAAGAAGAAAGCCGGTGCTGGAGAAACAATGGTGGAACAGGGACATTGAGAAAACCCGAAAAGTGTGTTTAAGAGCAAGGAGGGCCATAAAGAGAGCTAGAGGGAATGCGGACACACTCCCTCATCTGGTAATGGAGTACCGAAGCTGTAGAACTTTACTTAAAAATAAAATTGTCAACAGCAAAAGCAATAGGTGGAGAGAATTCCTCGCGACCCTCGACGACGACCCGTGGGGAAAGCCGTACAAAATGGTTAGAGGCAAGCTGCAAATCGGAGCTCCAAAAACTATCAAAGACGTCAACCCGGCCTTCTCTGACGAGTGCCTTCTATCCGAGCTCGCCTCGTACGGCGCGGTTAAAATAAGGAGGGACACGAGGCCTGGGTGGAAAGATAAGCAGAACATCCGGGTGCCGTCTAGCAGGATACACGTTCTGTTCAAAAGGACACCACCTAGTAAGGTCTTTATTGTGTGGAGGGATCACGATGTAACGGTCGAAACATCGTCGCCGATTGTTTGCTTCAATTGCCAACGTACTGGCCACACGGCAACTCGTTGCACTCGCGCCCGTGCATGCAGGAGATGTGGTGCGCACGACCATCTTGCCGCATCATGTCGAAATCGCGCTCGCTGCGTTGACTGCAGGGGCCCTCACCCTAGAGGGGACTCGTCTTGCCCCGTATTCGCGTTAGCTCGCGAGAAAAGCAAGGCCCTGCTTGGGTCGCGTATGCTCCAACATGCGCAGTTGTCGGCGCCGGCAGCCACCCTGGTCACCGCCCCGGACCCCGTACTCCCTGGACCACGCGAATCGGCACCTGGGACCTACGCGGCGGCGGTACGCCGTTTGGTGATTCCAGTCTCTTCAGGCGTGGCCCCGGAAGCTTCTGCAGCGCCCGTCGAGGTCGTGCTCCCCCCCCTTCCGGCCGATCCCTGCCCCCCGGAAATCTTTGCTCCGTTTGAAGACGCCGCCATCTACTGAAATGGAGCTCCCTAAACAAGTGGAACGAGTAATGGACGCTGCTCACCGCCCTCCCAAGCGCCGTCGCCAATTGGTTACGAGTAGATCCGTCCCGCGTGGTCGCGCCGTCCCCCGCGTCCGGTCGCGCTTGCCTAAGTCGACAGACGACTTTGACCTTGGTTGTTTGTCCAAGGCCGCATCACTGCTCGCACGTACCAACCCGAAGCTAGCCGACACGCTTCGAGGCATCGTTAACGCACTGCGTCCGCTGCTAGCTCTGGCACCGTTGCTGCAAGGTCTGGTGTCCCCCGCACCCACTTCCCAATGACGGACCCTGGCTCAGCTTCCTATCCCCCTCCCCAGAGCGCTCCAGTAGCAGATAACTCCTCTATAAGGGTTACTTGTCCCAGATGCGGCCGGGACTTCACCCGCCGCGGTCTTCCCATTTATCAAGCTAGATGCCGTTCCACGTCTGCGACTGCCGCACCGTCTCCGACTGTATCCTCCGCGCCAACACTCCCGTCGCAGCCGAGACAGCCGCTGGTCGACAGGCTCAGCATTGCGATCCAACAATCAAGGGTGATGCGCGTGGTTCCCCGGGCGGTGAGGCCTTTGGTTGCCGAGCTCCTTTGCGACGTCCTCGACCTTGTGGCGGCCAACAACGACCTCCCCTCGTGGGAGTCGCTCCTGTCATTCGCTTCTGTGGTACTTCAACTGCCACTTCGCACCTTGTCGTCAATCTCTTTGGCAGCTACTGTCCGATCGAACCTCCGTGCATTTCGCGATGGCTGGCGTTTTAAGTATCGCGTAGGAGGTATTAGAAGAGCCAGAACGGACCCGTGCGACTCGCCTGAGGACTCGGCACGCCGCGTTTCGAGCAAGCTATCTGAGGGAGACGTTTCCGGGGCGGCCCGACTATTATGCTCTACCGACTCATTTGCCTCGGGGGACGGAGTCCTAGCTTCGCTTGCCACCAAGCACCCACCTGCTCCGCCGCACTTGGCTTTTCCTGCCCCTCCTGACTCGATGTCGCAGCATCAAACCTCAGTCGATGACGTCTTGAGAGCTGTAGCCGGCTTTCCGGCCAGTTCGTCCGCTGGTCCTGACGGTCTCCGGCCGCGCCATCTAAAGGATCTCCTTTCCCCCGGGATCGGACCGGTGGCCGGGAGACTGGCCGCATCACTCGCCAGAGTGATGAACGTCCTGAGATGGGGCCGACTGCCGGCTGAGGTCAGGGCGATCGTGTTCGGCGCCAACCTATTCGCACTGCGCAAAAAAGACGCATCAATTCGCCCCATTGCCTGCTCTCTTACGTTACGGAGGATCGCAGCAAAGATAGCCTGCCGTGAGGCCAAAGAACTTATTATGGAACAACTTGGCCCGCACCAGCTGGGATTTGGCATGGCGGGCGGAACGGAGACTGTCGTACATGCAGCAGGAGCCTTTATGCAATCAAGTCCCCCCGGTACGGCACTCCTGAAGTTAGATTTTCGCAATGCATTCAACACCATCCGTAGGGATCACCTCCTTCGTGCGGTTCGGGATACAGTCCCGGAACTCTTCACCTTAGTAGAACACGCGTACAAAGAGCCATCCGTCCTGTTGTTTGGCGCCGAGACGTTATTTTCGGCATCGGGCATACAGCAGGGGGACCCCTTGGGACCGGCCCTATTCAGCCTGGGGACACGTGAGCTGGTTAACTCCGTTCAAGTGCCATTCAACGCTTGGTACCTAGACGATGGCACACTTGGTGGACCGATGGTGGACTTGCTCGATGAGGTGCGCAGAGTCCTTGCTTTCGAGGCAGTCAGTGGTCTGGTGCTGAACACGGCCAAATGCGAGGTGTTCGCTCCGGGGACAGACCCAGACGATCCCTCATTGAGGGCCTTGCTCGAGCTGTTACCGGGGTGTAGAGTCGTGGCTGACCACGAAATAAACCTTCTTGGCGCACCGGTTCTGCCCTCTGCGCTGCCGGGACAACTCGACCCCTTGATGGACAGATTGTGGGCGATGCAGGAACGTCTACCGCTTGTTGGAGCCCACCAGGGACTCTACCTGCTTCGCTCGTCGTTCTCCGCGTGCAGCATCGTACATATTTTACGGTTCCATAGACTGCTCAGGCGATTTGAACCATCTTCTCCAACCATTCGACGACCAGGTGGTGGAGGCCCTACAGACAGTGCTGAGTCTAAACTTACGACCACGAGAGGTGCGCCAGGACGGCCCTCCCCACGTCCATGGGCGGCCTTGGTCTCCCCTCAGCTCGATCCTTGGCGGGCCCGGCCGTGGCTGCCTCGATGCATGCTACGTCGGATAATGTCCAGCGCCTGCTCCCGCCGGCGGCTCAGGCAATGTTCGAGGCGGACTTCAAGCTTCATCGCCTGGTCCCGATAGACTAGCCTGCCAGAGGGCCTGGGCCGAGAAGGCTCACGAAGCTTCGCTTAGTTCGCTGCTTAAAGAATGCAGGGATGACCAGGACAAGGCACGCCTTTTAGCCGTCGCTCGCCCAGGAGCAAGCGACTGGTTGCATGCACTACCCGCTGACTCACTGGGTACCCGCCTTGATGACCAATCCACCCGGATATGCGTGGGCCTTAGATTGGGGGCTGATTTGGTTGAGCCACACAGATGCTCTTGTGGCGAGCCCGTTGGGCGACTCGCCAGACACGGCCTGTCTTGCGCTCACGCAGCGGGCCGGCACCCAAGACACACTGCCCTTAATGAAATGCTTGCAAGATCGCTGCGGAGGGCGGGGATTCCGTGCGTCCTGGAACCACCTGGGCTTTCAAGAGACGACGGTAAGCGCCCCGACGGTATGACCTTGATACCCTTCTATAAGGGTCGTTCCCTGGTGTGGGATGCGACGGTGACCGACCCTCTGACCCCTTCCCTTGTCGGTCCCGGCGCGTCCCGCCCGGGGACTGCCGTTACGCGAGCTGAGACCTCAAAGATGAGAAAGTATGCGGACCTAAGTCGGGCGCACCACTTTTCGCTATTCGCGTTCGAGACGATGGGTGGCCCTGGGCCCCTCACGGTAACATTGATCTCTCGGGTTGGCGACGCATTACGGCAGGCGACAATGGACAAGAGGGCGCACGCCTTCTTCTCCCAGCGACTGTCCCTGGAGATCCAAAGAGGTAACGCGACCTCAGTGCTCGGAACTATGAGAGACTGGATGGACCCGGACATTCGTGCCAGGGGGCGGGCAGGACTTCCTCACGGGCATGAGCGATAGAGCGACTTCCTCACGGGCGGCGCGCAAAAGGAGCAACTAGGTCGACGAGCAGCAACGCCGTGAAGCATTTTATATATTCTTCAAAAAAAAAAAAAAAATATATATATATATATATATATATAAATGTATATGTATATACATATAGACATTATATATATGTATATTTATAATATATATATATATATATATATATATATATATATATATATATATATATATATATTTATATATAATTATTTATTCCATATAAAAGGAATGGGCGCAATTGACACCCCTGTCATCCTGGATTTACTTCCGGGGTGCCGTGTAGTTGGCGACGACCTAGACCTTCTTGGGGTGCCTTTATCCTCCGACAACCTCACCTCGACGATCGAGCGATGGAGAGAAAAGCTCCAGGTCGGTCTCAACCGCCTCCCTCAGCTTGGCGCTCATAGGGGATTGTACCTTCTACGTTCGTGTTTCTCCGCTTCGAATCTGAACTACCTGTTCAGAGGTGTCAACTGTTTAGCCTTTTCATCTCACTTGGAAGAACTAAATGTAAAACAAGGCGCCGCGTTAGAATCTCTACTCAACCTGCGGCTACGGGGCGACCCCTTAACCCAAGCATCACTACCGGTCGCAAGAGGCGGGTTGGGACTCCCCGTGGCAGTCTCCCTTTTAGTTGCGGCGCATATGGCCTCCCTGCATTCAGCGATCAGCGACATCGAGGCCATCCTAGACCCCTTGCTGTGGTGCATTTCCGATCTACGTTGGAAAAGACCCAAGGTGAAGCCATCGCATTCTGCGGGGCTCTCCCGGAGACCCCTTCTCTTCAGTCTGCGTGGTCAGATTTGACACACGACCGTCGATGAAGCGACCTGTGGAGCCGAGCAACTTCCAACGCAGACAAAGCGAGGTTACAAGCCGTCTCCTCGCCGGGTGCAAGCGTATGGCTACACGCCCTCCCGAGTCCTCAACTGGGTACCCTTTTAGACGATGAATCTACACGAATATTAGTCGATTTGAGAGTGGGAGCAGAACTGGTTTCCCCCCATCGCTGTGGTTGTGGTGACAAAGTCGACTCCCTAGGCCACCACGGTCTTTCTTGCGCTCAGAGTTCAAGCACGATCGCACGCCACTCGGCCCTGAACGAGACGTTCTGCAGAGGATTACGGTTGGCAGGCTACCCATGTGTGCTGGAGCCCCCCGGCTTAGTTAGAGATGACGGAAAAAGGCCTGACGGAATGACTCTGACCCCATTTGATCGGGGCCAGATGCTGGTGTGGGACGCGACTGTTACCGACTCTTTAGACCCTTCAACGTCGGTACTTGGCGCAGCCCGCCTGGGCATTGCGGTTGCCTTAGCGGAAAAGCCAAGTACAAGGAAGTACTTCAATCAAGGCCTAGTGACTATCCCCACTTGTTCTCGAACTCTAGCTTGAGACGTTTGGGGAGACCAGGTTGCATAGTATATACATATATATATATATATAGATCTCTATATTATAATATATATATATACATATATAATATCTATATATATATTTATATATATATATATATATATTATAATATCTGTATATATATAAATTATATATATATACTAATGTTACATATATATATATATATATATATATATATTAATGATAGATATATATTTATCTAATACATATACATATATCATATAGTTATGTCTCTATGTGACTCTATATTCTCTAGCTATATCACATCTCTACCCCTCTCCCTATCTCCCTCTATCTCTCTAACACCTCTCTCTATACCTCAATCTCTGTATTCCCTATGTCCTATCGTATCTTCTCTCGCTCTCATATATATATATTATCTATATATATATATATGTTATATTATATATTTTTTTTTATAGAGGTAAACTGGTAAAATTGCGTTATATTGCCTACACCGGGCGAACGTTGTTAAAGCCTCGTTAGGGGCCTCGGTAGCCCTGCTAGAGAGTTCCTCGTCATGTAACTCTTGAGTAGCTGAGGGCCCTGTCGGGCTGCCGCCAGAGGCGCCATCACGGAGGGGGGGTGGCAAGACTGACCCCTGCCGGGCTTAAGTCTTGAGGTCGCCGAGTCTGTGCTCAGCTACTCCTCCCGTCCTTCAGTTAGCTAATGTGCGCGTATTACCCGCACTTGCTAATCTGTCGACTTGGAGTCGTTTCGCAACGTTTAAGTTGTGGCGCGCTTCCGCTCTCGAGTTATCGCGTACGTGGCGCCGTTCGAGTTGCTGCACGCGGCGGTGTTTCGAAATTGTACGCGGCGGTGTTTCGAAATTGTACGTGGCGGCGCTTCGATTCTGCACGTAACGGCGTTCGAATTGCCGTCTGTTACACTAAGTATTAGACAGTATGAAGTTGGAAATTTCTCACCCGCGTAGTCGTTGCTGTCGTAGATGAGTAGTCCGGAACTGAGGTGCTGACCTGAGGTGTCGGGAGTAGTGGTTGCGTTTGCCGCAGATGCGACAGGCTCCCACTATCACCCTTTATCACGGAGCACTCACAAAACACGTCCGTACGCTACGGCGGTCGGGTCGAGACTATATATGTATATATGTATATGTATATATATATATATATATATATATATTTTTTTTTTTTTTATATAGAGGTAACTGGTAAAATGCGTTATGCACACCGGGCGACGTTGTTAAAGCCTCGGTAGTGTGGGACTCGCACCCACTAAAATCCAGTCGTCCTCTTTGCCCCTTGACGGGGGGTGGCCGCAGTACTGTCTTCTCGAGATTACTTCGCCTGGCCACTCTTCTTGCCATTTAGGCTGCTCGGCTTTGTGCGGCGGTTATTTTCGCCTCAGAGATACCTTGTGCGAATCTTCTTACTAGAATCCAGGATTTGTGATCTTTGAGGAGCGCCTCTACAAGGGCCTGGCATGTCAGGGGGTTCTGCAGTCCTAGGTTCCGGGACAATAGCTCTCGCTCAGTGTCGAAGAAGGAGCACCGCTCATAGCAGTGCCTAACATCATCCGGCTCCCCCGAGTTGCACATGCGGCATACAGGGGAGTCAGTTTTACCGATGCGGTGTAGGTATTGCTGAAAACAGGCACCATGGCCTGTTAACAGTTGCGCGAGTGGGTAGGTAAGCGAGCCGTGTTTGAGGCTGTACCATTTTTTAAGATCAGGAAGTATTGATCTTGTCCAATATCCAGGATGGCCCGGCTGGATTGCTTCCCAATGCTGGCTCCATTCGCTTAGTGTGTCGGTTCTGCTGACTAGTATGCCCTTCGTCAGAACGTTGGTTACAGGGCTTCTTGATGTCAATTCTTTTACTCTCAAGTCCCAGGGAATTTGTCTGGAGAGTCTCTGTACGGCTGCTGTAGAGGCCGTGCGACTTGCTCGTGTTAGGTTAAGCGCCATAGGTCTTTGGGTCTTGTTGAGGAGGCGACGTGTTGTAGCTCTTGAAGTAGTGCGCTTCCATAATGGTGCGGCGTATAGCATGATGCTGTCTATTACTGATGCTAAGAGTCGGCGCCGAGAGTCGCTTGCCCCTCTGGTCCGTGGGAGGATTTTCCGTAACTCTGCTGAGGCTTTGGCTGCTTTTTTAGCTGCATAGCGCACATGAGGTGTTCCTGTGAGAGCTCTATCCAGGATCACGCCCAGGTACTTGACCACGGGCGTGGGTGTTATTGGATGGCCTTCCAGGTGTAAATTTAGGTTGCGTGGAGGACGCTTCAGTCCGTTTAGAAGGATTGCTTCCGTTTTTTGTGAAGCCAGTTCGAGGCCAAGCGTGCGGAGGTGTTGTCGGATATCCGCCAAGGCTCCGTTGGCTGTACCTTCGAGCAAATCCTCGTCACTGGCGGTAACGATCAGTGCCAGATCGTCTGCGTAGGCGATAGAAAAAACTCCCGGGGGATGCGGCAGTCTTAGTACTCCATCATAGGTTATGTTCCACAGGGTTGGTCCCAGTACAGATCCTTGGGGAACCCCGGCAGTGACGGCGTAGTCCACTCCATCGTATGTAGATGCTCGGTCCTTTAGATACGACGCTAGGATACGTCGTAGGTAGGGAGACACGCCTTTATTTCCAAGTGCTTGGTTTATGGCGTCCCACGAGAGCGTATTGAACGCGTTTTTGACATCAATAAGGACGGCAAGGCAGTGCGCCCGGTTTGCGATAGGTGAATTTCTTTGTGTTTCAGCTATGTTTAGAACTTTGCTGATAGCCGAGTGTGTGGAGTGCCCGGCGCGGAAACCATGCTGGTTTTCTGACAGCGCCTTCTTGTCTTCTAATTCTGTAACTAATCGCCCGTTGATAATATGCTCAGCTGCCTTGGATAGGCAGGAGAGCATGCTTATAGGGCGGTATGCTGAGGGGTCTCCTTGTGGCTTCCCGGGTTTCGGGATAAGGGTTAGGCGTGCCGTTTTCCAAGGCTTTGGGTATTCTCCGCTGGTGAGAATTGTGTCCATCATGCGTTTGAATACCTTTGGATGGTTCTTTAGGAGTACGCGTACTGCTTGAGGGGGGACAGCATCTGGGCCCGGCGCTTTCCCTGGTCGTATGCGTTCAGCCACTATTCTGATCTCTTGAATTGAGATTGGCTCGAAGGAAAGATCTGAGGTTTCTTCAAAGACTACCGACTCCGGCAATGGTCTTTGTGGAAAGAGCGCATTTACAATCGGTCGCGCCACTTCTACAGGTAAAGGCGGCTGTGCGTGGCGCATTTTTTTTTCGCACAATCATGTATCCTTTGCCCCAAGGGTTTCCCTCGACCTCCTCACCCAGAGAGATCCAGTGGTCTTTTTTACTAACCTTAATGGCTTTATGTAAGGCTCTTCGTGCTTCTTTGTACTTTTCCCATAGGTAGAAGAGTTCTCGTCGGTGCCTTGCTCTGCGGCGCGTGCATACTCGCCGTATGCGGTGGCAGGCCCTTCGCTTTTCGGCAATCCGATTATTCCACCAGTAGCACGGTGGTCGATTGGCTATCTTAGGGTGTGGGCGGGAGCTGGACTCTCGGCAGGCTTCCTCTAGTAGTGTAGAGATTTCTGCTGCCGAGCATTCAGTGAGGTTATGTACTTTTCTTCTTAATGCTTTCTGCAGGCGGGTATAATTTAGCCTGGGAAAACGTTGCGGTTTTGTAGGACGATGAAGCTGGGAAGAAGTTAGATTGACAGAGAAGGTTACGTAGAGATGGTCGGATAGAGTTTCTGCTTCCTCGTGAATCCTCCAGTCGGTTACTCGGTGCGATAGTCTCTCTGATGCAAATGTCAGGTCTAATGTTGATTTGTGCCTGCCATTATCAAAGGTGTATCCCTGGGTGTTCATGAGTTGTAGATCCGCCCGGGTTGCCCATTCTAGCAGGATCTCTCCCTTCCTTGATGAGGACCTGCTTCCCCACAGACTGTGGGCCGCATTGAAGTCCCCTCCCACAATCGCCTTTCGGTGACCGCGAGCGCTCATGCTGAGGTCCAGTTCTTCAAGGAAGTCCTCGTATTCCTGTAGGGTGGAGTTCGGAGAGATATAGACTGAGTAGATCGCGAAGTCGTAAGTGGTAATAAAGGAGAAGTGGGTCCCCTGTCCCACTGACGTGGGCGAGTATCTTGTAGGAAATACCTTAATCGAAGCGGATTTGTTACCAGCGTGGGGCCCGGGTTGAGAAAGCTGTGTGGTAGGGGTCTCGGAGAGAAGCAGGATTTCTATGTCGTTTTCGGTTGCGAATTGGGACGCCAGATCGTATGCTCTGGGGGCTCTACGGAGGTTTATTTGCAGTATTTTAATTTTGCTGGTCATTTTGATTGTGGCTTACTCGGAGGTTTGTAACCCGTTGTCTATATGCTGGGCATTGCGTTGTAGTGGCGTAGTGTCCATCTACGTTGCATACGTAGCACCTACTATTGGCCGTGCAGCTCTTTGCGACGTGTCCTTGTCCTCCACATTTGAAGCAGCGAGGTTGGGTTGGTCGGGCTGCGGTACAGTCCCTGGCCGTGTGGTTAAAGCTCAGGCACAGTGAGCACTGCGGTACCGAGACCATTTCGTCTATGCGGCACCGAGTCCAACCTAAGGTGTATATGTCTTTGACGTAGCAATCTTTGGGCTTCCTCTGGTGGCATTTTAACAATGCACGAGAAGTCGCCCGCCCGGGTTTTCTCTAGCGGACTTAAGGTAAAAGCCATTTCCGGTGCTCCGTTCTTGGTAAGCGCTTTGAGGATGTCTTTCGGCTCGATGGACTCATCTAGGCCCCGGATTATCATAGCCTTGGTCTGTGAGACCGCTTGGGCTGTCGCTTCCAAAGACGCCTTCTCCTTTATGTGCTGAAGAAATCTGCCGGTGGCATCGGGAGTAGTCCCTTGCACGATCAGTCGGATTTCGCCTGTAGCTGTTCTTGAGGCTCTTTTAACATCCACTCCAGCTGTCGCTGGGTCAATGTTGTTCCTGAGTGCACGTAGGGCTTCAGCATAGGATGAATTGCCTGACTTCACAACAACTGCAAAGGTAGAGTCAGGCTTCTTTCTCTTCTTTTTGTCGTGAGCCTCTTCTATTTTCCGGCCTTTAACTCGGATTTCCACGGTCATTCCTGGATGTTTCGCGAGGGCTTGTTCTAATACTTTTCTCAACAGAGTAATATCGGCTGTTTTCGGGATGGCCACTGCCGCTGCCTGGATGTCTCTAGTTCTAAGGAAGCCGCAGAGACTGGTTGCTGCCTCTCTCAGGACTTGCAAAGAAAAATCGTTTTCGTTTTCTTCAGTATGCGGGATCATCCGTGCGTAGAGTGCTCGTGTTGGAGCTGGAGTGTTTTCAACTCCCTCGATTGTTAGGATGTCCCGATTTTGCAGGAAAATAGTCTTCCCTTCCTTAAGGTGCGGCAATGCATCCTGCAGTCCAGGGAACTGTGGCGATAGTCGGTTTATAAGGCGTTCGTCTTTGTCGGACTTTTGTGAAAGCAGTAAGGCTCTTGCTGGGGCCTTGTCAGCTAAAATACTTGCTTTACTGAGGCTGGTGCTAGTATAAGCGCGCGCCGGCCACTCCCTTTGCATGAGGTCTGCATATTGTTCGTCGGTTAGTTCCTCTTTAACGAGAAGGCCTTGTATCTCTGCAGCTATAAATTCCTCTGGCGGCGGGAGAGGTGCAAGCTCTGGGAGTGGGTCGGTATTTGTTTCGACGGACTGTCCCTTTGTTCTGGCGGGAGTGAAACCTGCGTCAAGCGCTCTACGGCAGATTTCACGTATATTTAGGCCCATAGTTCGCACTGCTTTAGAGATTTGCAGGTGCGTAGTTTGGTGTTTGTTGACTAGTTGTTCTATGTCGGTCACTGACGTCAGTAGGAACTGTAGGTCTTTTTCGTTTACATAGCTAGGCGAAGGAGGCTCTTCTTGCTCAGGACTAGTAGGCGCGCGGGTTTTCTTCTCTGATTCAGGAGTGTAGCTAGCTTTTCTCTTAAGGGAGGCAGATCTAGGCTCGCTCTGAGTGTCCATAGCTTCGTCTGGGAGTGTTGCTTCCTCAGGTTTTGCTACTGGTAGAGGCGACTGTTCCTGAGCCTGTTTTGTCTGGAGGCTCGCTTGTCGATTCAGAGCGCGAGAGTTGCGTCTACTGAATTGTGACGCAGGTCTCCATGCTCCCTCAAGCATGCTAGAGAGTTCCTCGTCATGTAACTCTTGAGTAGCTGAGGGCCCTGTCGGGCTGCCGACAGAGGCGGCCATCACGGAGGGGGGTGGCAAGACTGAGACCTGCCGGGCTTAAAACTTGAGTCGCCGAGTCTGTGCTCAGCTACTCCCGTCCTTCAGTTAGCGAATGTGCGTGTATTACCCGCACTTGCTAATCTGTCGACTTGGAGTCGTTTCGCAACGTTTAAGTTTTGGCGCGCTTCCGCTCTCGAGTTATCGCGTACGTGGCGCCGTTCGAGTTGCTGCACGCGGCGGTGTTTCGAAATTGTACGCGGCGGTGTTTCGAAATTGTACGTGGCGGCGCTTCGATTCTGCACGTAACGGCGTTCGAATTGCCGCACGTGGTGCCGTTCGAATTGCCGTCTGTTACACTAAGTATTAGACAGTATGAAGTTGGAAATTTCTCACCCGCGTAGTCGTTGCTGTCGTAAATGAGTAGTCCGGAACTTGGTGCTGACCTGAGGTGTCGGGAGTAGTGGTTGCGTTTGCCGCAGATGCGACAGGCTCCCACTATCACCCTTTATCACGGAGCACTCACAAAACACGTCCGTACGCTACGGCGGTCGGGTCGAGACTATAATATATATATATATAATGTAATATATATATATATAATATATATATATATATAATATATACTATATATAGATATACTATACATATATATGATAGATCTATATATATATAGAGTATATATATATTCTCTAATCTATCCATATCTATATCTCTATATCTATATTATATTATTCATATATACCCTCTTCTCCATCTCTATATTACTATATGCTCATGCTATCTCTCTCTCTCTATCTCTCTATATACTTCTTTCATATTCTATTCTCTCTCTTATCTCTATTCTCTATTTATTATATATATGTATATATATATATTGTTTTTCTTGCGTTCGATTTGTCGAGAGCAGACGTGCTATCAATTCGCTCTTCTAAATTGTCGAATTTAACAAGTTTGAGTGTCTCGTCTACGGTGATCTCTGTCACAGTGATTACCCGTACAGTTGAGTTTTGAGTGCTGTGCTTTATAGGCCTTGAAGCGTGCCCAGGAGTTGTAACCCCTATAGCGCGCAGGCCTATACGTGTTCGTTCTGATAACAAACTTGAAGATCATCTTTGTTTACATGTGGCAACAATCGCCGGTGCATAATTTGTACTAAGGCGTGAGGAATTGGCAATAGGCAGCACAGCCTAGGCGGTAGCGCAGGCGACCGCCAGCCAAACGGCCACGGTTCGAACCCGCGAAGTGTGATTTTTTTTTTTGTATTTTTCATTAATTTTTTATTTTTATTTTATTCGTATTTTAATTATTATATATATATTTTTTATGATTATTTTCTATTTTTTTTATTGTTATTTTTATCTACGCTAGTGGGAGCGCACCAGTGAGTACCACTTCGCTAATTTAGTCGGTTACTGCGAGAAGTCTCAGCGGAAAGCCGCCAAGATGCCACCCGGCAGTTCGGGAGGACCTTCGCCTCCACCTACTCTGGACATAGCTCGCCTGCGACAGTGCGCGTCTCCCGTGTCTGCGACCAACGAACATCCGAAGAGGACGACAGAGAACGTCGGAGCTACCTCGACGATGGACACCGATGTTCCATGTGAAACGAGTCCGCTAAACCAACCAAGCATTGGCGCCAAGCGGAAAAAGCCGGCTTCGCCATCAGAGAGCGAAGCCGAAACACAGGAGCAGACTTTAAATGACGGATTTGTGACCGTGACATCCCGAAGGGAAAAAAAGACCCTCTCAAGAGAACAACGAAATCTGGAGAAACTTAAAGAAGATTTATCGACGGGATCGGTGGGCGCGTTTAAAGTAATCATCAGAAGGAAAGAAACATCGGAAGGTGCTGAAACAGATTTCCCCGAGGGTTCACTGCTATCCATATACAAGCTCATATTTGCCTTGTCACCTAAGTCGAAGATATCCGGAGACAGAAAATCAATCATAGTGTGGCTTCCTGATATAGAATCCACCCAGAAGCTGTTACCAATCACCAGCCTTGGAGAATTCGCGGTGTCGGCTCACTGCCCATCATTATCATCCTTTCGGGCGACAATTCAGAGAGTTCCAACTTGCCTTACAGAGGAAGAAATGCTAAAGGAACTAGCACCGCTTGGGGTCATCCATGTAAAACGACTCACGCGGGTTCAGTCCGGAGCTAGGGTGGCTCTGGGTAAAGTGATCCTGCAGTTTGACCGACAACCCCCCACATCAATATTTTTAGGGTTTCAGTCGCACCAGGTTGTGCTCGAACCTGACCAGCCTAGGCTTTGCCACAAATGCCTACGGCCTGGACACTTTGCGGAGCGGTGCACACAACAGCAAGTCTGCAGGAAATGCGGCAACCCAGGCCACCTCGCCGCAAGTTGCACCAATCAGACGCGGTGTACTAACTGCCGGGGTGCTCACCCGTCCGGGTCACCATCCTGCCCCCGCCTGATCTTTCTTAAAGAGAGGAACAGATTATTCCTGGAAGCCAGAACTTTGCAACAGGTTCGGGTAACGTACCCGGCTGCTGAAATCACCAGCAGTCGGCCAAACCTCACATCCCGACCAGACACCTCGCCGCAAAACCCAAGTGGGCAGCCTACGTACGCCAACGTCGTTCGCGGTATTTCCCAGTCACCCGAGAACCCTGACCCGCAGCTGCTTCTTCCTGCACCCAGGCCACTCCCCACGAAGAAGCCCAAAAAACGCGCGGGAAGATTGCACACCAATAACGGGACGTTCGCCTCACGACGCCGATTAAACCGTGCCCCGGTGCGTCGAGCACCTAGAACTGCTCGCCCTATCCTCCCTACGGCTGATGCTGTAACTCGTTTGTCGCAAGTCGTATCAGGGGGCGGATCCGACCTGTTGGGTCAGCTTAAGACCCTAGTGGTGGTTTTAGAACCCCTCCTGCAGCTATTGCCGGTGTTGGAAAGCCTTAAACAAATAATGCAATAATGATGGAACAGGATTCTAATAATATAGCCAGTGGCGGGTTGCAGTCGTCGGTACACTCACAGCGAATAGCTTGTCCACTATGCAACGGGCAATACACGAGAAGAGGGCTTACGAGGCATATAGCAGCTAAACATCCATCGGCCTCTTCAAACATATCTACATCTACGCCCACACCGACCGACAATAACAGACAGCAACCCGCCCGCATAATCGAAGATATACAGGGTGCAGCAAAGAAGTTAAGACTTTTAAGGATCCTCCCGAAACCGGTAAGAAAGCAGGTAGCAGAGGCCCTGGCAAATGTCCTCTTGGGGGTCTCAGCCGATAACAACGACGAGGCATGGTATGCGCTCTTCTCGTTTGCCCCAGTGGTTCTCCGTCTTCCGCCCACCCGCAATGATATTCAATCACTCTCAGTTATTATTCGCCATAATCTACGCGAATTCTCTAATGGATTACGTCTATCCGAGATCGTGACCCCAGCGCTCACAAAAAAACGTACTTTCACGAATAATCGCGTTCGCCAGACCGTTCTCAAGCTAACCGAGGGTGACGTGTCAGGCGCCGCCAGGCTGATCGGATCGTCAGAGGTCCTGGCTCCCAGCACGGATCACCTGACAGCCCTTCGCGAAAAACACCCCCCGGCCCCACCAGACCTAGAGTGGCCAGCCCCTCCAAGCCTTCCGCTTTCCTGCACCACGTCAGGGGAAGAAGTTGTAGCCGCGGTTAAGAGTTTTTCACGAAGTTCCGCCGGAGGTCTTGACTTTATACGACCCCGACTGCTAATAGACTTACTATCTCCGACTCTAGGGGACACAGCCGGTCGGCTGGCGAGCGCACTGGCGAAAGTCGTGGACTTACTTCTGTGGGGCGCCCCTCCGTCTCAGCTGCTGCCTATAATCTTTGGAGCGAGGCTTTTCGCCTTACAGAAGAAGGACGGGTCAGTGAGGCCGATTGCTTGCTCTTCCACTTTACGCAGGCTAGCCGCAAAGATTGCCTGTAATCGAACTAGGGATATCATAGGCGAGGCGACGGGCCCTCACCAGCTTGGCTTTGCTGTACCAGCCGGGGCCGAGGCCGCGGTACATGCTGCCCGAGCTTTCATTGACTCACGTACGTCTCCTGGGGTCCTCGTGAAGCTTGATTTCAAAAACGCATTCAACTCTGTAAGACGAGATCACCTCCTGAAGGCGGTCGCGACACATCGCCCCCAACTAACGCACCACGTCAGTCAAGCGTACCGTACGGCTTCCTACCTGGCCCTCCCGGACGATCTGATAGCTCCGGCCACGGGGCTGCAACAGGGTGACCCTTTGGCCCCCCCTCTGTTTTGCCTGTGCATCAAAGAGCAAGTTGACTCTTTTAAAAGCCCACTAAACATATGGTATCTGGAGTATTTTGGTATCTGGATGACGGCGTGCTGGGGGGCGACGTAGATATGGTTGCCGACGACGTTCGGCGCGTGCTTGATTTTCGTAAGACTTCGGGCTTAGAGCTGAATCCCGAGAAATGTGAGATCTACGTCACAGGCGATACTGCACAGACCCCAGACCTTCGCATCCTTCAAGCCTTATTGCCGGGATGTAAGGTTACCCTCGACAACGACTTAGAGCTTCTGGGAGTTCCCCTCCGGCCGGAAGGGATCACACACGCACTCGAAAAATGGCAGAAGAAGCTTAAGGAAGTCGCTGACAACCTCGCGCCGCTCGGCTCCCACCGGGCCCTCTTTTTACTTCGTTCTTCCTTCTCTGCTACGAGAGTCACCCACCTTCTTCGCGGAGCTGATCTAACAGGGCGGTTGGACGATCTGCGTCCATTAAACGAGTTGACTCTAAACGCCCTCGATTTCCTTCTTAATCTATCGCTGGCGCCTTCCTCTCGGAAGCAGGCACAACTACCGATCTCTAAGGGGGGTCTGGGGATCCCTGACCCGCTTGTCTCTGCTGGGCCAGCGATAGTCTCCTCCCTTTTCCGATCTGAGAACAATGCCATCGCACTGCTAGACGAAGCCGGCATTTCTCAGTTTACTGAGCTTAAGAGACGCTTGTACGAGGAGTTAAAGACCGTTTGCAGAGGCGCTCCGGATAACCCTCTAAGCCAACATGACTGGAGCACATTCTTATACGACGAAGTATATCGTGGCTTGCTAGCGAGCGCTGTCGATGACACCACAAGGGCTCGCCTTCGAGCGGTCGCTGCTAAAGGATCTGGGGCCTGGCTGCATGCGCTTCCGAGTGCCCCACTAGGCACCCTCCTGGACAACGAGACGACCCGAATCGGGGCAGGTCTTCGTCTCGGCTGTGACCTTGTGTCCCCTCATCAATGTAAATGCGGCCACCCCGTCGACAAATTAGCCCATCACGGGTTATCGTGCATTATGAGTGCGGGAAGGCGTGCCAGGCATGCCGGCATTAACGACACCTTCGGCCGAGCGCTTCGATCAAGTGGATTCCCCTGCATTTTAGAGCCCCAGGGCCTTTCCACCGACGATGGGAAGCGCCCGGATGGGATGACTCTTACCCCCTTTAGTAGGGGCAGGATGCTCGTCTGGGATGCCACTGTCACCGACTCATTAGCACCTTCAATGGTCGGTGGCGGGGCGATCTCAGCAGGCCACGCTGGTAATCTAGCCGAGGCAAGGAAGCTCACAAAGTACGCCTCAATAGGTTACCCACATGAGTTTCAACCCCTAGCGTTCGAAACCTTGGGCGGTCCTGGCAACTTGACTCGCAAGCTCCTCCACAGAGTCGGTGAGCAGCTGAACCTTGCAACTGGAGACAAAAGATCTGCGGCTTCTTAAGACAGCGCCTCGACCTTGACGTTCAACGCGGGAACGCGGCATCCGTCCGGGGCACGCTGCTGAAGTGGTCCCAGCCGATTCTATACGAGATAGAGTAATATTGCCTGTGCACACGTTCTCGGGAGACAATTGTAGCTCCATTTTTATTCCGATAATTCATATATATATATATGCTATAGGCTCTATATATATATGTATATATATATATATATATATATATATATATGTATATATATATATATATAGATATATATATGTATATATATATATAGTATATATAGATATATATATCTATATATATCTATATATATATATATATAATATATTATCATATTCATTAGTTATATACTATATATCTATATCTATAGTTCTATCTTCTCCTATTCTCTACTCTCTGTTATAATATCCTCTCTCTTCTTCTCTCTCTCTCTCTCTCTCTCCCTTCTTCTCTCTCTCTGCTCCTATTATTTATCTTCTCATATTGTCATGTTCTCTTAATTATCTCTCTCTCTCTCTCCCTCTTTTTCTCGTCCTCTCTTTCTCTCCCCTTTGTCCTGCTTTATTAACAATAGAAGCTCCATGCGATTTAGCGTGAGACACGATTCCATGTGGCCTCATGGCAAGCGGAGCTTACGTAGGCAGCACGCGCTGCCGTCTTTGCCATCCCTTTCGCAAGGGTTAGATCCGCACTGTCTACAACGAGGGACCTTCAAAGAAACGATCAAGCTTTATATGATCTAAACTGTAGACATCCCATCCTCTATCGATAGTAGAGGACTCTGCTCTCTCCTTTGCGCAAGAAGTTTCTTCGAGAAGAACGATACAGATGTTCTTCTGTATCGTTACTGGATTTGCAACAATTTTCCACTATGGTCCGACTTTATTTCAGCCTTTGTTGGATTCGTCATCGAGAGGAGCGCCCTCCACCGCCACTTTGTTTCTCCCCAAAGTGATAGTTTTACAGTCCTCTGCTTCATTGGCGCCGGTACCACCTGCATCAGGCCCCGCATCATCTATGGAGTCATCATCAATATCAGCAGATCAGCAGGGCCTGCCATAGTCTCCCTTATGTCCCAGGCATCGGAAAAAGCCAAACGGTTGCTGGACAACACAGGCAAAAGTGTCTACGATCACTCTTTGGCAGCCTTAGTCGAGAGATAAGCATCTCTGTGCGGTGTCATACCCACGGACACCCTTTCCCAGAAAAGCTGGTCGACCCCACTGCAGGAGAAGACATTTGTGCATCTACTTGAGCAAGCCCCCACTACGACTGACAAGGCCAGGCTACGGGCAGCCTCTGCAAAAAGTGCCAGACCCTGGTTACAGACCCTCTCCAGTGTTCACTTAAGCACTCTACTATCTGACGACACTGTTCGGATTAGTGCCGGGCTACGCCTGGGGACAGCTCTCGTTTTCCCGCACCAATGTAGATGCGGCGATCAAGTGAGACCACAGGCACACCATGGTCTCTCTTGTGCTTTAAGCTCAGGTCATCGAGCCCGGCCCGCAGCACTTAACGGGTAACTTAGCCGAGGCTTGAGGTCTGCTGGCTTTCCTTTCATTCTCGAGCCTCCTGGCCTCTGCAGGAATGATGGAAAACGACCGGACGGACTAACACTAACGTCCTTTGAGATGGGTCGCATGCTGGTATGGGATGCAACCGTTACTGACTCATTAGCCCCTTCAAGTGCGGGAGCGGAACATGCTGGTCACGCATCTATGTTGGCGGATGCGAATAAGTGCAGAAAGTATGCCAGTATTACCTACCCCCACGATTTTCGCCCGCTGGCATTCGAGACACTGGGGGGAACCGGCCCGAAGACGAACAAACTCATTCAACGTGTCGGCAAGGCGCTCAACCGTTCGACAGGGGACACTAGAGCTGTAGAGTACCTGCACCAGAGACTATCGCTGGACATTCAGCGGGATAACGCCGCCTCTGTGCGCGGAATTCTGCTAGACTGGACACGCCCAAACCTGGAGGATATGTGACATGTTTACTTATTTTAACCGGTGTACACGTTCATAAGGAGGCAATTGTTACCTCTAATATTTAAGCATTTTTTCAATATATATGTACGAGTATGCTATCACATCAGCAGATTCCCGTGCAATTCGCGTCTTTGCCGGTTTGACACGTGTAGTGGGCTGTTTGCCGCTTTCTTAGATGGCGCCGCCCTTTCCCCGACATCAGCAGCAGCCACACTATCTCCAGAGGTCTCGGCCTCTCTTGCGCCGCGCACTCTCTCCCTACCACCGTCGACCGGTACGGACGTGTCAACGACGCCGATGCTGGTGCTACTACTACCGTTGGACCCAGCAGAGCCTCGACCATGTATTCGGTTGTCCTCTGCGACGTCCTCGGCACATGATGCACCGGCGGTGTCGGCAGCAGGCGTTCTCGGAGGAGAAGCGGCGAGCGGAGGTGAACGTCTCACCACCATGTGTACCTTTGATGCACTAACCTGATGCTTAGTGCAGCCAATAGCCGAGCAACCGACGCCACCTTCAGCTGCAACAACAGTTGCTGGTGGTGATAGCTGCTGCCGCTACAGCTGACAAAGTTCCCGCTGTTATGTGTTGCCTGGCCGGCTGATGTAAAAATGTCAATATTCGGAAGTGGGTATCACTCGTACACTGTACACTGTGACTGTAGAATTCTCTAAGTACAGCACATCAATCACGGCACCGAATGTTGCACTAAAAAACACACCATTCTCGGGACTTCCATCCGCAAGTGACCGCTCTCGGAAACCGCTAGCAGACATATAAGTCATTTTGCTCATTCGCAAGTTTATGATGTTGTCGTACTTTGTAGGCATTTACTTTGATATAATTTCTCGTGATCTGCATCACGCTGCCCTTCGAGGAATTTAAGTCCTCAGCGATATTTCATCAGCGCATTGGACTTCCTCTCTAACGATGCTTGTATTCTTCTGATGTTTTCTCGGATTAATGCGGTGAATTTTGGTCTACCGTTGTGCCGCAAATAAGTCTATACCCTTATGTCGTTTTCTAGTGCGTATCACAAACTGTTCGTAGACTTTAAGATGCTGTAGCTAGCTCCAGTGTCGCCGATGCTCTCGCAAGACGACTAGACAGAGTGAAATGAAGTCGAGATAATTTGTGTGGTGCGCTCAGCGTTTAGTCAGGCCAGCGCGGCGTGGCGAATGAGGAAGTCTTTCAAAAATATGAGTCTTTAGTGGGGTTTAAGGGGAGCTATCGTAAGTCTGTTAAGTAAATTAAGGAGTATATCCTTGGTGGAGTCAACTCTGTCATTGCTGTCAAAGTCGACTTCCAGATATCTCCATCGATCGCTCATACCTTTACCGGCTGACAATTGCCAATCTCCAACGTTAAAATCTGGTACAGTAATAATCAAACCTTTACATTCCTTCATATTTAATAGGTGGGAGATAGTAAAGCTTTTGTTAGTATTCATTTCAAGGCCTCGGAATTTCAAAAGAGAGTCCGCAATATTAAGGAGCAGTTGGAGGATAGATCTCGTGGAGGCTAGGAGGATGAGATCATCCGCAAAGGCTAAGCCCATAAGGCGGAAGTCATCAGTAAGTTGGTACCCGATATTAGTTTTGTCACATTTTAAAAGAATGTCGCTGAGAACTAGATTAAATAAAAGGGGGGGAGAGGATCTCCCTGCCTAATACCCCTAGTTGGCCGAAATGTGCGACATTCTTGTCCAAATTCTATGAGTTTTAGATGAGAGGTACAAGCGTTCGACCGTGTCGAAGTGGTTACAGTACGGAGTCATGACTCACCATGTCGGACGCCTTACGGAGGTCGATTGAGGCGAGTCTAAGCTCACGTCCTGCAGACTTGGCATCGTGTTAAGGATGCCATCCAGAACCGCAAGATTCTCGAAGGTACCATTATAGGGGAGAAACGCTCGCTGGATTGGGAGAAGTTTAAGAGTTCTGAAGGCGTCTAGAGAGAATTTTGTTAAGCGCTCGTTGTAAGTATGAGCTAATAGATAGGTGTCGCAGATCGCTTGGGGATGTGGCATTGTTATTTTTAGAGACGAACGCTAAGCGAGCAGTTTCATGGGCTGTGGCAATATCGCTAATGAATAGTATGTTAAGAAAACGTGAGTTCACGGAGGGACGAAAGACAAATCCCGTCCAAGCCTAGTGCTTTAGAAGGTCCGCGGAGAGCTACGTAAATTTTTTTTAGGGAGATAGGGAGGGAAACCTTGAAGAGATCAGAGTTGGGAGTGTATACGGGGCAAAAGAGTGGTTCAGGGGGTGGTTGTGTCATTCCGTTGGCCCAGTGTTCTACGACTTGGGTGGCCTGCGTGTTGTGTATAGTGTGTTTGCCGTCCAACACCTCATGAGCGCATTTGGATCGGTTTAGGCTAAAAAGTTTTTGAGTGGTTGCGGAGTCGTGACGTTGCTGTTGCCTTTTAGATACTCGCGGTTCAGTGGAAAGTATTTCTCTAAAGGCACGACGTCGGACAGTGTGTGTAAATTGTTTGTTCAGAAAGTCGTTTAAGGCGATAGTGTGGTCTTCACCTGAGCAAAAAACCGGAAGTGGTGCAACGCTTGCTGACGTGCTGCGGCAGGGAACAGGAGGAGAAATAGACACCAGAAGATGTACTACTGGACCCTACCATGACTGTCGTTTTGCGGGGCATCGACCCGTTTCTAACGTCAGACAAGATTGAGAAAGAGCTGCGGGAAATACTTAGGATCCACGAAGCTTCCTACATAAGAACAGAAGCTCCCAGGTTAACCAAGAACCGGACCGGCTGGCAGTGCCTCGTCACCTTACCAAAAGACAGGGCATGCCAGCTCTTGAACAGGAAGAATTTAAGTGTCGGAGACACCGGCTGCAGGGCTGAGGAGTGGATCACTCTCTCTACATGCTATACGTGTCAGGAACTAGGACACACAGCCAAAGAATGCAAAAACAAGAATGTCGTGACACAGAAATGTTTTAGATGCGGGATGGAAGGCCATTTTTCTAGTGACTGTAAAGAAGAAACCCTCAGCTATTACATCTGCGGTGAGAAAAAGCACGAAGCTCGCACGACCGCATGCCCCCTATATCTCAACCTCCTGCGGACAAAACTGAAGGAGCGGAGGGAAGAAAGGCAGACCAGCAAACACAAGACAAAGATTACGGCCGAAAACTTGAGTCTGGAGAGACCGTGGCGCAACAACATTCCGAAGCAAACATCGCAAAAGGACCCTACGATTGGAAGATACAGAGACCTAGAGGTGCGGCAAAAGGACTGACCCAGAAGGAACCTCAAACACTTTTATAATGCATAACAAAAGAAGCATAATCCAAGTCAACTTTAACAGAAGCCGGGCGGCCCATGACATGGTCGGGGAAATAACGCAACGGAGAGGGACAGACGTAGACGCTCTTAGCAAACCATACAAAAAGCTAGCAAAAAGAGCTAAACACTGGGTGACTGGCTCCGCATACGACACTGCACTTATGATCAATTATACCGTAAAAATACAAAACAAGGGTAGCGGACCAGATTTTTGCTGGATCGACGTAAAAGACGTAGGGAGAATATACTCTTGCTATGTAAGCCCCAACTGTCCGTACGAGGAGTTCGAGCAATTCCTAGACAATCACACGACGTCGATTCTAAACCTGAAACCTGGAACAGGTTTGTTAATCTCCGGAGATTTTAACTCGGCAGCGGAGACATGGGGCTCCCGGCGAACAGACAAGCGGGGCAGAACTCTTTTAGAATGGGCAGCGGCAAACGACTTATACGTTCTTAACGACGGTAAGGAAGCGACCTTCCGGCGCCATAATTACGAATCGTACATAGACATAAAACTCGCTAACTCTCAGATAACGCGGAAGGTGTCAAGCTGGACGGTACTTGTGGAGGCAGAAAACCTTAGCGATCATCTCTGTGTGAAGACTCGACTAAATTTCCGAACGACTCCACCGTCTCAACAACAGAGAAAGAAATACACAATTTCGGATGAAGAAAAGTTCAAGGAAGTACTAGCAAACAAAATGACGCAATCCCATTTTCCCAAGACCCCGGTGCAGCTCCAGGCCATCTTCGAGGAGGCGTGTGCACAAATTGCCACCGTGAGGATGCACCTAAGACGGCCAGGAAAACCGCCGAAGCACTAGTGGACACGGGACACTGCCGAAAAGCGCAAAGAATGCAACAATGCCAGAAGAGCACTGAAGCAGACTCACCGAGACAACGAAGAGCGTATGCAGGCACTGACTAGATACAGGAGAAGCTGAGTATTTCTAAAGAGCGCCATTGCTGACAGCAAAGCCAAGTGCTTGCAAGAGCTCCAAGAGCAGGTCCAAGAAGACCCATGGGGAAAACCATACAGAATTGAACGCGGCAAGAAGAAAACCGCTGTCACGGAAGCCCTCGACGAACAGGAAACAGTAGATATTATTACTAAGCTTTTCCCGACTCACGACATATTCGAGAGAGCTGCCTACGAAAATACACTTCAGGCAACAGAAGACGAATTCCCGGCAATCCAGCCTCTCGAGGTTCGCTTAGCGGCAAACAAGCTCAAGACGGGAAAAGCCCTCGGCCCTGACGGCGTCCCTCCCGCTGCAGTCAGAATCATATTTAAGAAGCACCCAGCTGCAGTTGCGAAATCTCTTACCTCCGCGATGAGAACAGGAGTTTCCACCAACATGGAAACAAGCTGAAGTGGTCCTTATCCCCAAAGCAAATGCAGGATACCGGGCAATCTGTTACTGAACGCCCTAGCCAAGGGCTATGAAGCCATCATCGAAGAAAGGCTCAGGCTGTTTGCGGAGGAGTGCGGACTCTTGTCACCGGCACGATTTGGCTTCATTATATACAGATCGGCCGTAACAGCAATCCACAGGGTCCTCAGTAGAGCTGAACAGGTGCGTGAATCCACCATCTGTACAAGACAGCTAATCATGGTCACCCTTCTGAATGTGAGAAATGCCTTCAACAGCCTATCATGGGAGACCATATTGGACACGCCTGTTTGCAAAAAAGTTCCGCCATACCTAGTTAAGGCAATTTCTGGATACCATAAGGAGAGGCCTATTTCAAACGGCAAAGTAGTCTTCCCGATGAAAGCCGGGGTACCACAGGGCTCAATCCTGGGCCCACTGTTGTGGAACCTCGCATATGACGACGTTCTGCGGCAAACCGACCTACCCCTGGGAATAGAAATGATTGCTTACGCTGACGACTTAGCGGTCGTAGCACAGGCTAAAACGCAGGATGAGCTCGAGCTAAACACAAACAAAGCGTTGCACTCGACAGCGGAGTGGATGAAGGCCGCGGGGCTGGCTCTCGCCCCAGAAAAAATCATTCTCTTAACGGGCAAAAAGAGAGTTCGTCCGTTAAACATACAGGTCGCGGGACAACCAATCAGATTCGTAAATAAAACCCGCTAACTTGGGATCACGTTGTACACGTCCATGACCGGCTTATGTCAGATCAAGAAGGCTACGAAAAAAACATCAAAGACGGCAAACGCTATTGCCAGGATACTTCCGAATATACATGGACCGCGGGCTCGTATAAGGAAACTACTGATGACGGTAGCGGAGTCAATCGCGCTCTTCGGGACTGCCGTTTGGGCCAGGGCGACTCTTAAGTGAAAAAAGCAAAGTTGCTCTTGCGCAAAACACAGCGGATTGCAGCCCTTAGGGTAATACAATGCTACAGAACGGTCAGCACAAACGCTCTGCTGCGTTTATGCTAGCCGGAGAAATCCCCTGGGACCTTAAGGCGCCCGAAAGACAGCGCCTGTGGGATATTGGCACATCCACAGAGAGCGACAAAGAAAGAAAGAGAAACGCCACTAAAGAGGACTGGCAAGCAGAGTGGGACGCAATTCCCTTTGATGCCCCCGGCAAGAGTCTAAGCAAACTACTTCCAAACATACGGGCGTGGATAGGCCAGGAGAGGACTTAACCTTTTACCTAATGCAGGTTCTCACGGGACATGGCAACTTCCTGTCATACCTTTACCGAATAGGGAAGGCCCCATCAGAAACACGTCTTTTTTGCAACGAAGCCGTGGAAGACACCCCACAACACACACTCCTCAGGTGCCAGGCATGGGAAGAGAGACCAGAACTATGGCAATTAGACAGATTCGTATAAGATGGTCTAGAGCAGGACTTACTTATCTCGAAGTACATGACCCCCGCGAAACAATATAAAAGAGTTCGTGGAATACATCCTGTGTTCGACCCAAACGTAAGAATTGGGAGCGGAAATTGCACAGCAAGTGCTAAAAACAAAGCACAGAAGATGCAAGGAAAGACAAAATATTTTTAAGGCCAGCACGGCTGAAGAAAGCGCAACTTTAAATCAAACGGGTTCGCAAGGGCTGGCACAAAGTGCGCTTGACAGGTGGGGGAACCCGTGAGTAACCCCGTCCAATTGATCCGATAGGGCACTCGCCACTTCTGATGGCCCATAGCACTGTTCTATGGAGATCTGGGCCATCAGAGAGTGAAGTTTATGGGGGAGGTGGTTTAGTGGGTATGGGTCTCAGCGGCGTATCATCCATCCGCTGGGGTCGAGTCCCACACAGCTGGAGATGGAAACTCCTTCTCGTAGCAGTAGTGCGTAACTGCATTTAACCCTCCTCCACAAAAAACCTGAGCAAACTAGATTTGACAGATTAGTAAGATCTGTTGAGATGATGTTGCGTTTGAGAAATGTGTTTGTGAGGGCTTGTATTTTAAATATAATAATATCTTTTTGGGAGGGCTTATAGGGGCCATCTGATCAGAGTATCGAGGTCGACTAGGCCCAGGAAGCTCAGATCCGTCAGGGTTGGAATCCAGGTGAGACCTTTTTTTACGGAGGTCCTCTACCAGATCCTTATGCGCCTGAGAACTACGTTGGCTTCTAATCGCCCCAGGTGTGCGTGAGTTAAATTTAATAGCTAAAAGGTGGTTAATTTCTCTAGGTTCTTCGTTGAAAGTCTGCTTCTAGTGTTGCTAAAAGTTCACGGTCTTGAGGGTTCCATCTGGCTTTCTTAGGGGGGGGGGGCTAAAATGTTCTCATTATAGTCGTCTGGATGGGCATGACGAAGGTGTAAATTAAGACCTGATTTTGAATTAAAATCCCTTAAGCAAGTACCAGATGGACATTTATAATTTGGCTGGGAGACGCGTGAAATACTAGGGGAGTTAAAATTATTATTAGAAGCAGCAGTGTCATTTAGTGAGGAACTCAAAATCAAATTATTAGTCTGTGATCGGTTAGGAGTTGGGGAGGTGGCCCGAACTTCTCGTTGATTGTGAGTCAATCTAATGTGGCTCGCGAGGCCCGCGCCAGATTTGCATACTCGCCCGCAAGTCTGGCAGCAGAGTCTTCCGGGGGTGTTGTTGCCGTCACGTGATGCCATCGTTGTCTTGGTCCACAGCGGTGGTAAGATTTCTTTAAGTTTCGTATGTGAACGATGGCGCGATTTTACGCAGATGTTGTTGTGAAAATCGCTAAAATAAAGCGGTATTTAGACCATCACTCTGTTTATCTCTACCCAGGGAGCACTATGTCATATCTCGTCACGTACTGTATGTATGCAAAATAGCGTCGAAAGTAGAAGTTAAAAATTGCACATTAATATGTACAATAGTAGTGTCGGTCTAAGCTATATATTTGTGGTAAGTATATGGAAGACTAGCATCAGACAGATTAATTGCTGTCTCTTCGATTCAGTGAAATTGAAGCATCCATCACGAGTATGTAGTAGGTATGTAGGTAGTCAATTAAAATATATAGTGGTTTAAAAACACGATTTAATTAATTAATTTTTTTTTACATATATATATATATATATATATATATATATATATATATATATATATATATATATATATATATATATATATATATATATATATATATACATATATATATATATATATATATATATATATATATATATATATATATATACATATATATATATATATATATATATATATATATATATATATATATATATATTTTTTTTTTTTTTTTTGGAGGAGGATTTAAATGCTTTAGGCACTAACGCATAGGGCAAGTAGATAGAGACACAGACCCTATGCAGTGTGGGACTCACCCCCGACGGTTGGATATTATTCCGCCGAGATCATACCCACTAAACGCACCTCCCCCCTTAAACTTCACTCTCTGTCAGCCCGGCTCTCCTTTTAATAGTACTACGAGCCGACAGGAGGAGTGGTGAGTGTTCTTCAAATCAATTGGCCGAAGACCTCTCAAGGTTTGGCCCTATAGCCATAATACTGCATTCCTCTACCTGCGAAACGATTCCTCTAGAGGCACGGGCGTATTCTGTCCGTTCTGTTGCAAATCTGGCTCTCCTGAGGCGCTCCAGGTTCCCCTTTCTAACCAGTACCTCTCGTGCCACTGCAGTTCCTATATGCCAGTTAGAGATGCTTTCACAAATGAATTGCACAAACTGTGCAATTCCCTGAGTAGGCAGGTCCGGAGAGTTCGTACAATTCAGCTTTCCGCCCAATTTCAGTCGGTCCAGAACTTTTATTTTAGTCTCTATTCTGACTTGCGCAAAGACCGGACAGACCAACAGAGTATGGGCAGCGTCGTCTACGACACCTAGGTCACAGAGTACGCATATGTCCGAGGAGGCTTTTCCTATTCTTGACAGATGCCTGAAAGTTGCCATGACCCGTTATAACCTGCGTCAGAAAGTGATCAACCTCTCCTCCGGGTCGATTTAACCACTTCTTTATGTCAGGAATAAGGTCGCGCACGCGCGCACCCGGTGGCACGCGCGCACCCATCTGGAATGGCATCCCATTCGTTCTGCCATGCAGTTAGGGTGCCTTCTCTTTCATCCTCTCTGACTTTCCTATTAGAGCTTTCTGGGCCCCTATCCCATAATCTTTGCCTTTCCTCTGCCTTTAGGTCCAAGGGAGGAGTGCCAGCAAGGACAAGTGCAGCGGAGGTGCTAACAGTCCTATAGGCCTGAGTAATCCGTAAGGCCGCGATCCTTTGTGTTCTTCTTAACATATGTTTTAGCCCTTGAGACTTTTTTGCTGCTGTGAACCACACCGGTGCTCCAAACAACGCTATAGATTCGACAGCCGACATAATAAGTCTCCTGCGTCCTGTTTTACTTGGCCCATGAATGTTAGAAAGGATCTTGGCTATTGTGTTGGCCACCTTCTCCGCTTTCTTCACAGCGTTTCTAGCATGGTGCATACCCCTCATTCCTCTGTCCAGATATATGCCCAAATACCTGGCTACACTAACCATCCTTATCTGGACCTCATTTAGGACAAGGTTGATAGGTCGCACTTGCTTCTTTCCTATTAGCAGAATACCTTCACTCTTCTCCGGAGCAAGAGCCAACCCAGCCTCCTTCATCCATTCCTCTACAAGTTTTAGGGCTTTGTTGGCATATAATTCTACCTCCGTAGTCGTCTTAGCCTGCACCGTCACAGCCAAGTCGTCTGCGTATGCCAAAAGCTCAACTCCGACAGGGAGGTTACGTAGTCGGAGTACATCGTCGTACGCTATGTTCCACAGTAGGGGCCCGAGGATGGAACCCTGTGGGACACCCGCCGTCATAGGCATCTCCTTGCCCTCACAAGTGATGACACGATTTTTCAAGTAGTCCGAGGTTAGCCTTACCAGATATTGTGGAACCTTCCTCTTGACTAGTGTATCCAAAATAACCTTCCAAGGCAGACTGTTAAAAGCATTTTTCACGTCCAGCAGCACTGCAAGGTATAACTTGCGGGTGTTAGGCGTGGAGCTGTGCAGCGATTCTGCCTTGGTCACCACTTTGTTAATAGCCGTTAAAACCGACCTGTTTCTTCGGAATCCGTATTGTGCATCGGACAGTAGGCCGTTTTCTTCGGCGAAGACTCGAAGCCTCTCTGCTACAATAGACTCCACGCCCTTTGCTAACGAACTAGTCAGGCAGATAGGCCTATAACCTCCATTTCCTTTAGGCACAAGGACTACCTCCGCTGTTTTCCATGCTTTCGGGATTTTTCCTTCTTTTATAAGCTTAGTCGTCACCTTTGCTACAACCTCAGGGAACTCCTCGAACAGAGCTTTCACAGCCATTGGAGGAATGCCGTCAGGCCCTGGCGCTTTACCTTGTTTAATTCTCTCAGCTGCTTGTAGTACTTCTACAACAGAAACCTCAGATGCATACATTTCTAACCCTTCCTCTAATTGGTTATTCTCGTAGATTCCTCTAGGAAAGTCTGCGTGCTGGGGAAACAATCTCATCAGTAGACTCGTCCTCTCTGGATCTTTCAGAATAGTCTTTGGAGCTCGGATTTGCAGCTTGCCTCTAACCATTTTGTACGGCTTTCCCCACGGGTCGTCGTCGAGGGTCGCGAGGAATTCTCTCCACCTATTGCTTTTGCTGTCGACAATTTTGTTTTTAAGTAAAGCTCTACAGTTTCGGTACTCCATTACCAGATGCGGGAGTATGTCCGCATTCCCTCTAGCTCTCTTTATGGCCCTCCTTGCTCTTAAACACTCTTTTCGGGTTTTCTCAATGTCCCTGTTCCACCAGTGTTTCCCCAGCACCGGCTTTCTTCTTTTAGGATGTGTTCTTGACCTGCAGGCCTTAAGGCAAGCCTTCCTCAAAGCCTTCTCTAACTCTATGGCATCCCTTGGGAGCCCGTCTATCTCGAAGATATTTCGTATTGCGTCTTTAATAACCCCACTATTCTTGATAGCGAACCGCTGCCGAGGCACGGGAGGTATTTGTCTGGTGTTCCTTGTTATTGTATACTCGATGCAGTGATGATCACTCAGATTCTCCTCCTCAGTGAGTACTCTCCAATCGGTGACCAATACAGCCATCATCTCACTGCAGATCGTCAAGTCTACGCTTGACTCCTGTCCTGCTCTATGAAACGTCGGATCAACTCCATCATTTAAGACAACCATGTTTTTGGACGCCATCCAGTCCATCAGCAAAAAACCTCTTCTATCTGCACGGGAGGAGCCCCACACCTCTGACGCTGCATTGAAGTCTCCTGCTAGGAGCACCCTATCCGGTGTAGGAGCTTCGCCAATTGATATTGCTAGCTCGTCTAGAAAATCCTCAAAGGCCTCTAGTTCAATGTTTGGGCTTATGTAGCAAGAGTATATCCTGCCTATGCCTGCCACATCTATCCATGAATAGCCACTACCTGTCCCATGACCCAATTCTTCTGTGATGCAATTTCGAACTATGCAGGTATCTGCGCGAACGTCCGCAACCCATTCGCTTCTATCTTGCACTAGTTTTTTGTTTGGCTCGCTAATTAATGTGAGCGTCGTCTCCCGTCTGCTCGTTATCTCTTCTACTAGCATATGAGCAGGCCGACTGCGGTTGCAATTGACTGTATCAATTTAAACGGATGTGCGCTATTCTGATTCATTGGTTGGGATGGGGTTTGCACTAGTTGCCGCAATCAAGCCTCTGGCGGTGTGGCCGGAACCCGGAGTTATGAACCCCTCCGCGTCTATCTTTTCTAGCTTCTTTTCTTTGCGTTGATGTTTCCTGCGGGCCATGTCCTCTTCCTTTTCAGCCTGAATTCTGTCCTGTGCCGATTTTTCCCGAACAACTTGTTTACGATCCAGGACCGCCTTCTTGAAGGCCTATATATATGTATATATATGTATATGTATATATATATATATATATATATATATATATATATATATACGCGCATATGTATATATATATATATATGTATATATATATATATGTATATATATATATATATATATATATATATATATGTATATATATATATATGTATATATATATATGTATATATATATATATATGTATATATATATGTATATATATGCGCATTTGGCAGTGCGCGTTATGTGAAGTGGACAGCCACAGCAAAGCCAGCAACAGCTTAGCTTCAAAAAGGTAGCAGTAATGGCTAATGAGTTTCGATGCCAGTGGTGTTCTATGTGTTTTCCTACGAAGCGGGGTGTCCAGATCCACGCAGGAAGGACTCATAAGAAGAAGATAGCCGAGCCTAGTGGACCAGCAGTGTTCCAACAGGCCGCTACTAGCAGCATCTCACAACCGCTGCTTTCTTCGCACGCTCCACAAGCAGAATTCTTTCCTAAACCCGCCAGCCAGCCGCAAGTAAATGGAGGGCCGACACCTGATCATCACCTGCCGTCTTCTTCTTCCCTTTCTCTTCACAAGTTACTCGCCAACGCCAAGATGACACGCAAGGTGCTGCGCAGGATCCCAAAGGGAGCGAGAATTCCTTTGCGCG
Organism: Dermanyssus gallinae; assembly: GCA_003439945.1. Lineage (NCBI taxonomy): Eukaryota > Metazoa > Arthropoda > Arachnida > Mesostigmata > Dermanyssidae > Dermanyssus > Dermanyssus gallinae. Next base: position 47,069 of record QVRM01003762.1, on the reverse strand, counting down.
GACTCTTCCACCGTCTGCTTAAAGACGTCGTGAAAAAGAATGACGAAGCGAGCTGGACCGCGCTGCTTACCCTCGCCCCAAATATCCTCCACGTCGACAAGGAAACCCAAGGAGGCCATAGCTTGGCCAGCGTAGTCAAAGAAAAGGTGGCCCTTTTCGGAGCTGCCACTCTCACTTGCATGGAGGCTGAGGGGCGAGGCAAACGTGTATTGACGGATAAAGCTCGCGCCCAGATCGCTGCTCACAAGCTTTCCATGGATTTTAATGTGCGGAGCGCCATTAGAATCTTGTCTTCCGATGACACGATTGCACCCGTCACAAAGGAGTCGATTGATGAGATGATCGCAAAACACCCTCCTGCTCCCGCAGGGGACGTGGTGCCACCATCCCCTATCGGCTTGCCAGCGGTTGGGTCATGCTCAAGCGAGGATGTTGCCAAGGCACTCCGCACCTTTCCATCCGGTGCGGCGGGAGGCCTCGACGGCCTCACGCCTGACCATCTAAAATGCCTTCTCCCTGCCAACGGAGACCACAACGATGTGCTGGAAACACTCGCTAAGGTATGCGACATCATACGTAACGGGCAAGTTCCGGAGACTGTGAGAAACGTCATATATGGAGGGTGGCTTATTGCCCTGAAGAAGAAAACCGGAGGATACCGACCCACAGCCGTTGGCTGCACCTTGCGTAGACTGGCCACAAAGACCCTGCTTCCCCAGGTCAACGTGAAAAACTACCTGCAGCCTCGGCAAATGGGGTACGCCACTCATAATGGTGCCGAAATAATTGCCCACACGGCTCGCACCTTCCTCGAAAACAACGAGAAATGCTGCCTCCTGAAACTAGATTTCAAAAATGCGTTTAACTTGAACAAACGAGGAAAACTTTTGGCAGAGGTTTCCAAGCACGCCCCGGCCCTCTATCCAATGATGCACCAGGCATATAGCAGGCCGACTCCTCTGATGTTCGGTGAAGTTGAAATCAGGTCATCAGCCGGTTGTCAGCAGGGAGACGTAGCGGCTCCTCTTGCGTTTAGCCTGCTGTTGCATCAGTACGTCAAACAGGTGACATCCAAGGTCCCTCTGTTTTACCTCGACGATGGGACCCTTCTTGACAACGATCCTTCGGCATTACTCAAAGACATCAAGGATCTCAGAGCGTTCGAGCAATGGAGCGGGATGCAGCTTAACCCATCTAAATGCGAGTTATTCCTACAGGGTTTCGAGGACGAAGAGAGACAGCAGGTGATTGCAGAATTTAACAGCAATCTCCCGGGCATCCTTGTAAAGGAGAGGTGTGAACTGGACCTGCTGGGTACGGCGGCCTTCCCCGAAATGATCGGCCCGGTACTGGCCGAGAAGGGAGAACAACTCTCCCGACTTTACCAGAGGCTGGGTCATCTCGGTAGACATCAAGCCTACTTTCTGCTTCGACACGCAATGGGAGTACAAAAGGTCCTGTATGTACTACGGACCTCACCTACCTTCCTTTTGCCGTCAGAAACTTTGGACCTCGACGACCAAGTGAGGAGAGCCTTGGAAAACATCCTTGACCTGACGCTCGATGATAAGGCATGGATGCAGGCAAGCCTATCGGTCCGACTGGGTGGAATGGGCATTCGCTCGGCCACGGACTTGCCTTGCCCGCTTTTCTTGCTTCGTCGTATAGCTGCGCCTCTGCAGTGGCCGCTACTACCGGCGGACTCATCAGCCACCAACAAGACGCCATTCGGATCTGGGACGCGCGTCAGTCTGGTCGTCCTTCTGAGGAACAGGTCACTAGGCAGAAGGGGTGGGACCAAATCGCCACTCAGGCTACCCACTTAACTCTTCTGTCGGCCTGTGAGTTAGATATAGATGGCATTAGACTGAAAGCGGTTTCATCCGACGCTGCCGGAGCGTGGCTTGACGTGTTTCCGTCCGAGCTAGTCGGCAGTAAGCTGGCTGATGACCACTTCCGTGCCGCCAGTGGCCTCAGACTTGGCATTGCCATGTTTGAGACAGAGGCGTGCCCGTGTGGTGGAACGGTAGATGAACGTGGCCTGCACCGACTTAGTTGCACTAAGCTGGCTGGGCTTACGCAGGGCCGCCACGATGCCATTAATGACATCCTCGGGCGCGCTTTCAGACAAGCCGGCTACCGCGTCACACTGGAGCCTGGTGGACTACAGAGCGACAACAAGCGTCGACCAGACGGCCTTACCAGCCGAGACTGGGACCGCAATCGGCCGCTGGCATGGGACGTCACCGTCTCCGACACGTACGCCCTCGGCTTTCGTGCACTAGCCAACGCGGGCGTCGGCAACATTATCCACCAACGGGAGATGCACAAACGGCGCTTATACGCGCATCTCCTTGAGGACCACGTTGTAATGGCGTTTGGCCTCGAGTCATCTGGCGTTTGGGGCAAGGATGCACTCAAACTGACAAAGGAGCTTGGGAAGAAGCTCTTCGAGGCCACAGCGGAGCCAAGATCGACCGCTTTCCTTCGACAGAGAGTATCATTAGAATTACAGAGAGGCAACGCCAAGATGATGTTGAGTGGTCACCGACACTCAAGCAATAATAATAATATAAGCAATATTGTAGATATTATATAAGTAATATATTGATAATTGTGATACATGTACATATTGATAAAATAAACCATTGTTCAAAAAAAAAAAAAAATGTATATATATATATATATATACATATTTATATATATATATATACGCTGTGAAGAAAGCGGAGAAGGTGGCCAACACAATAGCCAAGATCCTTCCTAACATTCATGGGCCAAGTAAAACAGGACGCAGGAGACTTATTATGTCGGCTGTCGAATCCATAGCGTTGTTTGGAGCACCGGTGTGGTTCACAGCAGCAAAAAAGTCTCAAGGGCTAAAACATATGTTAAGAAGAACACAAAGGATCGCGGCCTTACGGATTACTCAGGCCTATAGGACTGTTAGCACCTCCGCTGCACTTGTCCTTGCTGGCACTCCTCCCTTGGACCTAAAGGCAGAGGAAAGGCAAAGATTATGGGATAGGGGCCCAGAAAGCTCTAATAGGAAAGTCAGAGAGGATGAAAGAGAAGGCACCCTAACTGCATGGCAGAACGAATGGGATGCCATTCCAGATGGTGCACCGGGTGCGCGCGTGCGCGACCTTATTCCTGACATAAAGAAGTGGTTAAATCGACCCGGAGGAGAGGTTGATCACTTTCTGACGCAGGTTATAACGGGTCATGGCAACTTTCAGGCATATCTATCAAGAATAGGAAAAGCCTCCTCGGACATATGCGTACTCTGTGACCTAGGTGTCGTAGACGACCCTGCCCATACTCTGTTGGTCTGTCCGGTCTTTGCGCAAGTCAGAATAGAGACTAAAATAAAAGTTCTGGACCGACTGAAATTGGGCGGAAAGCTGAATTGTACGAACTCTCCGGACCTGCCTACTCAGGGAATTGCACAGTTTGTGCAATTCATTTGTGAAAGCACCTCTAACTGGCATATAGGAACTGCAGTGGCACGAGAGGTACTGGTTAGAAAGGGGAACCTGGAGCGCCTCAGGAGAGCCAGATTTGCAACAGAACGGACAGAATACGCCCGTGCCTCTAGAGGAATCGTTTCGCAGGTAGAGGAATGCAGTATTATGGCTATAGGGCCAAACCTTGAGAGGTCTTCGGCCAATTGATTCGAAGAACACTCACCACTCCTCCTGTCGGCTCGTAGTACTATTAAAAGGAGAGCCGGGCTGACAGAGAGTGAAGTTTAAGGGGGGAGGTGCGTTTAGTGGGTATGATCTCGGCGGAATAATATCCAACCGTCGAGGGTGAGTCCCACACTGCATAGGGTCTGTGTCTCTATCTACTTGCCCTATGCGTTAGTGCCTAAAGCATTTAATCCTCATCCAAAAAAAAAATATATAATGTATATATATATATATATATATATATATATATATATATATGTATATATATATATATATATATATATATGTATATATATATATATATATATATATATATACATACCTGTAACCATGGAAATAAATTATATAGTCAAAAACTCTATCTTGTTCGATTCGTTGGCCAATTTTCTGCAGAAGCGACCATGCCTCAGGGCCAGGCCCCCGAATGTCTCAAATACTTGCGGGACGAAAATGAATTCTTTGGCCAGCTGAGAATATTTGTTGGTCTTTAGACGTTCTGCCTTGCGTGCCGCGGAGCCAGCGGCAGATGCGCTGGTCTCTAGGTTCGAGGGGGCAAGCGTGTCGGTGATCGTAGCATTCTAAATAAGGGCCTTTTTCCCTTTCAAAGGGGATAAGGGTGAGACCATCTGGTCTCTTTCCGTCGCTTCTCAGGAGGCCGGTAGGCTCTCGAATGTACGGTAATAGGGCTGACCTCCAGGCCCGGGCAGTAATCTCGTTAACCTTGCTGTGACGGCTTTGGCGCCCTTCGCTTCTGCTGCAGGAAAGCCCGTGGGTCCCTCAGATGTCCACCTGTGTTCTGCACGGACACTGGAGCTGCTCAGTTAGCCTTGTCCCCAACCTCAAAGCGATGCACAGACAAAAGCTTTCGTGATCAAGTAAAGTGCCAAGGTTTGAGGAAGGGATGGCTTGGAGTCTCTTGCTGGCTCCTTTCTGGACGAACGCGTGCAGTCGGGCTTTGTCAGCCGTAGTTAAAGCATCAGATAGTAAGCGCTGGTACTTTCTGGAGACAATGAGGTCGTCATAAAGCCTCTGCAGGTGTTGTTTTTCTCTGGGAGTAGGCCTGCGAGGTTTTTGAATCTATTTTTTGGCATCCTGGAAAGCCTGGATGGCAACGGCCGGGCTGATGTGCCCGGTTGTGGACGGTACCCCCTGAGGCGTGTATTGATGCGACGTGACAGCTACCCGCCAGGTCTGTTGTAGAGCGGATTACCAGATCTCGAATCTAAGAGGGAAGGTGGATTGAGCCCAGTTGTTGTCGGCCAGGTTTAGATTAAGGATGTCGCTAAGGTTGGTCCTTAGGCTTTTGTCCAACTCCTGCAGCAGATCCTAATTTGCTCCGACGTCCGTGCTGCGGAGAATATGGACGATTCTTGCTGAACCCAAAGATGATTTTACAACATGATACGCGGCCGGCCCCACAGAGGACTCCAACAGCGTCATGTCTGCTGCGTCGACGTGTTTGCACCCGGGGGTTGCACACTTCTGGGGGTTGTGCTCGAGCCCACTCTTCAGTCCAAAGTCTACAACTCTTTTGATGTCTGCATGTACCACAGATGCACATCGTCTAGGTACCAGAGATTTAAGGGAGATAGGATAGATTCGACCAGTTCCTTAATGGCTAAGCAGATCAGCGACGGACCGAGGGGGTCCCTGCTGCACGCCGCTGCACGAATAAATCGTTCTATTACCTCTATATGAGAGCTCCGATCTGGATCTATATGCTTGGTCAAAGAGGCCGCATATCGTCAATCAGCTTGTACTGTCTTTAGTATGTGGTCGCGACGGCCCTGGTTGAAGGCGTTCCTAAAGTCAAGTTTGGCGACGACGAAATTGTCGGGTGTGCTGGTAACGAATGCTCTTGTAGTATGGACCGCGGCTTCAATGCCACTAGGTACATGAAAGCCAAGCTGGTGAGCTCCAAGGTTCTCGCACACGATATCTGCTCCTAGTTTGACAGTGGTTTTTGCCGATATTCTGCGGAAGACTAAGGAGGTGACGATTGGACGGAGCGACCCGCTCGGCTTTTTGATTGCGATGAGGCGACCACCAAACGGGATAGGGCGGATGGCCTCGGGTACTGTACCACTTCTGATGATGTCAACCACTTTTGCTAGATCACGCAGTAGGCGGCTCGCGATATTTGCATTAGTCGTGGCAAGGGGGTCTCTGAGATGGCGCGGCCGCAGGCCGTCCATGCCGGAAAGGTCCGCACGGCCTTGCGGACCTGTTCTGCACTGCTGACTGGCGGCTCAGCGTAGAATGATCTTGGAGGCAGGTCAAGGACGGCCGGTTCTCCAGGGTGTTTCGAAGTCATTTCTACGAACGCGTCGGCTGCGCAGACCGATCTTCCGGAAACAAGCTTTCGCAGCGCCTCCGATGTCGTCTTCGCCTAGCAATTTAGTTGCTCGCCTGGCGGTGGCTTCATCCTCGTTGAGTTGCTTGTTCCAATGCGCCCTCTAGACCGATTCGGATGCGGGCCCACGACCTGATCTGTGTTCCTTGATTCTGTCTCTGAGGTATGTGGTCCAACTGAGATTGTTCTGTTTTCGAGAAGGGTTTCGGAGAACTATATGCGCGAACACCAGTAGGTTGGCCCAGCTGCGCGCGTCGTTGTTACGGTGCACTAGAGATGTGTCGGCCAGTTAAAAACATTTTTTTAAAGAGGTTGTTTTTAAGTGTGTCGGTCAGCGCCACGGCAACTGCGAGTCGGGCGCTTTTAGGGATGGTGTCAAGTCATCTGTATGTCTTGGTGTACTTGGCGAGTTTGTCGCGCAGGTGGGTGCCATCGATGTCGTCGACGAGATTGCTGACGGGGGTTCGAGTGAGTGTTTAATGTCCGAGGTTTCTGCTGTCATGTGCCGTTTGATTCCTCTGCTTGTAAAACTCTTTTGGCAATGCGTGCAAATGACCCTGTTGTAGAGGAGAGCGGTGGGGAGGCTCCCTGTACCCGACCCGAGGTGGTCGGGTAGGTGGTCCGCCTGCGGGCGGTCGTCCGAGTGGCTTGGACCAGCCTTATTTTCGGAAGCGTCTTGAGGCATGGTGTTTTATACCGACAGGCTTCTTAACTTCGAGGGCTGATAACAAACAGTCTGATGACTTGACCGAGAATATTGGCAAGGTTACGAAGTGCAGTAGCCTGTTTGAGGGTCAAAAGACAGCTAAGCATTTTTGCAGCGCTGGTAAGCCCTGCGAGGGGGTCTGCCTTCCGATTGGTACGCGCCTTCGATAGCGGCAAGTTCATTCAGGTAGTGCCAGACGCTTGACGAGGAACGTTCGCGCCTGTCTCGCACGGCGCCGGATTTGTCTAAATCGCCAGCTTTTCTACAAAAGTGGCCGCGGGGCTTCTTCCATTTTCTGATATGGCGCTGCCTGCTTTTATTAACAACCTCTTTGAAATCCTCTTCTTCAGGCTGTTCCTGAGGTGCCGCCTCGGTGTTGATAGCCTGCACTGAGTCTTGTGTGTGGCTATTAGGTCTCGCACGTTTCACGCCGAGTTGTCGAATTTTCCTATTGTCCGTAGACACTGTTTCGCCATGGCTTTCGCACATGGGCGACGCGGTCGCCTTTGGAGTAGCACAACATGCCTCCATTTTGCTCTCTACTGAGGTGGTGACCGCGCTCAATCGTGATATGTCGAGCGAGTCTGGTGGTTTATCCTGACCGGATATCACTAGCCTCGAGCAAGCAAATACTCAACATAAAAAAAAATTTAAAACAAAATTTTAAAAAAGGAGCGTGCAAGCTTAGGTATTGAGCCCGGTGCTGTTGGGTGGTAGTCGATAGCGCTGCTGCCACTAGGCCACGACAACCTGATGGCTCGGGTAGCCACTAAGCCACTAATGACTCCGCCACCAAATTGGTCTGCGATGACGATAACAAATTGAACTCGGCCAGCTGGAGCGCTCAAAAGGAAACTGATTCCTAACGGACGCGACCAAACTGTCTCCGAGCGTAAAGATTCACCAGCGTTCACTACACGCACAGTCGTTGGTGCAATTATTACTGCCAAAGTCAAAGTTAAACCACGTGAATAGCATTGTTTTACGGGAGCCGATAAAAACGCGACCGCACTCTACCGAATTAAACGCGCAAAAAACCAAGAAAGAAAATTAAATCGCTAACGAATGTGTAATTGCTGACGGTTGTTCCAGTTTGAGCAGTTCTCGCAGACATATTAATGAGTTTCATGAAGAAAACAACACGAGTGATGCCTTTGATAAATTTGTAGATAAACATATTAGCTGTATGTATTCACGCTCTTTTGACACGGCTGCCGGAGCATTGCTTTGCAACCACAAATTAAACCAGTACCAATTTGGTGGCAAAAATACTGTAAAATGCATATTTTCCTACGAGTTTATTTTACTAGTTATATCCCAGAGTAGCCACATTCGAAATAAGTGCGAAATGTTGCTTTGCTATTAAAATGTATGTATGGTTCAAAGGAGCGACAGTTGTCCGTTAGAAGATAGTTGGTAGGTAAGCAAGACGTATCCAGTGTTGTACCATTTTTGAGATTAGCTATCTATTTCATATGGTCCGGTGTCTAGAGTAGCGAGATGTAGGTGTTTATCCAAGCGTATGAGCACTGTTTTCTATCGACTGGGGTGTGTCATTTACGGCTAATATAGACAAATAACAGCGACAATTATCCGATTGATTTTCTTTCTGTACAGTTGAACCGCAAGTCTGACAGCCAGCCAGCTAAGACAATCTTCCGAGTCGACCGCTCGGTTCATACGAACAGCGAGCACGAAGGGCAGTTTAAGTTTTCTTTTCTCTCTCGGCAGAAAAAAATCTAGAGAAGCTCAATGCCACACTTTTGGACGACCTTGCACCCGGAAAGAAGATGGCATATCTCTGATATTTCCGGCGAGATCATATCATCAGTGCACGTGACGTAGACCTCGCGTTTACCTGGGTTTAGGAATTGATCACTTATCTTCTCAAAGTTCCGAACTGCAAAGATATAGTGGCGTGTGGCAAGGCCAAGTGCGACGGTTGGGCATAAGTTGCATGTACCTGGTAAAACATTTGCAGGGCGTAGCATCTCACCGCGTTTAGCAGGTGGTCTCTTCTGACGCTGTTAAAGACATTCCTTAGGGATTTTCTCCGATTGGCCTCATTCGACATCGCAGCACGACTGCTAGTGACGAAAGCCAAAATTATTTTTTTACTTTTTATGGCCGACACAAAGTGCGTTTTCCCTGACACTATTTGCTACAGACAGTATGCATTTTTTTATGGAGCAAAAAATGTATTGACCCATCCAAGTTGTTTTTATCCAATAATCTGATCCGCCTGTAGTACTCACTCAAAAGCACCGCGTCAGACACTAGAAGGCGGCGCCAAGAGTCGCCCGCGCCTTCCTTGCGCGGGTGGATACGAAATAGGTTCTAAGAAAGCTGGGCTACTCTCCTGATCTTGTGCTGATTGTGCCCCCTCTCGAGCCCCAGTGTCAAAATAGATCCCCACAAATCACCTCGGTCTTCTGTAGGGCAAGCTGGAGGAGGTTTTTCCTCGTCCAATCCTTATTTACGAGAGCCAGAAGTTTGCTGCAAGATTCAGGGGGTTCCCTCGGCAAGCCGAGACAATGTACCGCGAGATCATCGTATGCTATGGTCTCGACATCATTCAGCATTCCTAATATCCGCAGCATCCCGCCATAGGCTGGATTTCACAGTAGCGGACTCACGACGGCCCCTGCGGGACTCCTGCTGTGCCAAGATGTGTCTTCTCGTTACCATAGGTGGACCGCAATGGCCGCTGATGACTTTCCTAAGGGGAAATAATTGTTCATCGCAGACAATGCGTATAGTCAACTAGTAGTTTCGGGTGATTAGTCGCCACCAGCTTAACTATGTCAGGCGGCACACTGTCTGGCCCGGGTGATTTTTCTGAGGTCAGTCTATCGGCTGCTGTCAGTATCTCTTCGCTGGGAATCTGTACCGAATCGACCTCGAGTCTGGAGGATCTGTGGAAGGAGGTACTATAAGGCGATCTACGATAAGATATATCAGGTTCCATGGGTCCGCTTGGATTAGCTCAATCAATGCCTTCTGTGTATCCCTCTTAGATGTGGCTATGACGCTTTTTGCTCCTATTAACGTTGGCGGTAAATGTCTTGTGGGGCAGTAGGTCTAGCCCGAACTTCTGCAGAAAGTCGGTTGAGGCCTTAGTTCGTGCACGTCATGCGAGTCATGTGCCAGCACCCGTTGTTACGCGGTTAGTTTTGACACACTTTTCCCTGCTTACCTCAACCCTCGAGGCCCACTAGGCTGGTGAGCGCTGGATCTCCGGTGAGGAGGTTTGCCCGTGGCTTGGCAGACCGTTTAAAGGGCTTGGGCAAGGTCGTTATTATATATGTTTTATCCTTTAGCCTCTCGGATCTTATTGAGCAAGCACTTTTTATTGGTCTTCGTAGGGTCTTCATATCTAGGTGACGCATTTGCCAAGTGCGCCGTCTTGATGGCCTGTAGCGGCGCGTTGGTTGGCAAGACCACTAAAAATGTCACCTATGAAGGATTTCTGAGCTACTCAAACTAGATTGATTATGACGACGCTGGGGAGGGTTCTCCCACTACCTGTCAGTCGGCGTCGTTATCATCCGCTGAGATGGTCTTCCTATTATAGGGTCTACGTGGCTTCCTGGGGGTGCCTGAAAGCTGGTCCCTGCCTGTGGGGCTGTCGGGTGCGTCATCGGCACCTTGCGGACGATTTAGTCGGCTATGGACTCTCTACAGGCCTGAGCAGTGCGTTTTTAGCGGCCATTGTGCCGACTATCAAGTAGCGGTTATCAAGCCCCACACCAGCTGAAACCGTCAGGAACTCCAAGGCCTCTAAAGTCTACATGACCGCAGCGGTACCAAGACCACTCAAGAAACAATTGGGACGTTAAGAAGAACTTGTGCGCAGATCCGGCATAAGCCGTCAGACCGCATCCGCCCACAGGGCCACCAGCAGACCGCGCTAAAGAAAGAGCAATGAGGTCTTTGGGTAGACCCTAGTGGTTACCGAGTTCGGAAGTGCCTTCGATCTATTCTGCTACTTTTAGCCTGGAAGGGCATGCATCGAGGCGGTTACTTCCTTAGATACCTTAAGTAGGTCCACGTTTAAGTTTTTTTTGCACGGTTGAGGCTTGAGATCCTCTGTGTTTTTCTGCTTTACAGTGCTCTATCGTAAAACTTGATGTGCTAAGGAAAATATCGTATTTAATTGATAACCTCTACAGGGACCCGGTTGCCGCTTCGGCGTCCCGTTTTGGCCCTCAAACCTTGGACGCAAGGCCTACATATTAGAGGTTGGCGTGACCTTCCTCTTGCATGCTGAATGCGCCCTTAGGCCTCGGCTCTTCAAAAAGTAGGCCCACGGGCTCTCCTGAATCCGCCATATCTTTGGTAACCAAAAAAGAGAGTGGGTGAGAACGCAGACCACCTTACAACCTTGACTTCAGGGGTAAACTCTTTAAGCCTATAGCCCACTTCCAACTCCTGCAACTTTGCAGCGAAGGCGCAATGTCCCTTGCAGAGCACAGGTCCTACCAGCGCCTAGTATCTAAGGCCTGAGGCTACGTCTCTCGCACGTCACCCATACGTCTCTTGCACGCCCACCGCGCACCCACCGCGTGCACTGTTCATCTGCTGCACTTGCAATGCACATACGCTGCGATCTTGCGACATGATCACTTCAGTATTTTAGTGCGGCATAGCATGCTTAGAAAACTATATATATATATATATATATATATATAACAATAAAAATAGACCTCACATTTCGCCAAATAATGCGCACGTTATGAAATAAGTAACTGGAATCTACAGCAAATTGTTCGACATCTTATAGTAAACCTGCCTGCATTTTACATGCACCTTTATAAAACATTAGTCATAGCAAAATTAATTTGACCAAACTTCAATATGCAATTGAGCGCGTGTAATATAAGCTTATGAAGTGTGTCTCGTTAAGCTAAAACTTTAGCAAGGAGCTTGTGATTGAACTACATCAGGCTGCTGATAGGCAAATGCTAGCTCATACAGAGCTCAAACAGTGCCCTTATCGCACAACGTTTATACTTAAGTTGACAGTACTATAATAATACGAAATTGGGGAGTTTAAACTTCTAAATCGTTGATTCTCAGTAAGTTTGAAGATAGAAGCAAGTCACCAATCAAGACAATTTCACTATTAAAAACCGCTGCGTTGCTTGTACCGGTGACTAGATTAGTCATACGAGCAAATTCAGTGCTTGCGAACAAACCTCCAATTTGATCGCGTTACAGGGGTCTGCGTATTATATTTTACGCAAACTTGTTTAAGTGAATGCGCAGATGTTTAGCCTAGGAACGCCCTAGTCTGCACCATTTAACATACAATCCCAAAATTGAGATCGCGTTGCCCCACTAGACATTAATTGAAAGTCTCTGGTGTAGGAATTGTGCGACTCTCCTGTCCCCAGTAAATATCTTCAAACGTTCGCCCAATTTTATAAGTAGTCCCTTTGTCAAGGGGCTCGGTGTTTCCAAGATCTCGAAGGACACTGGGCTTAAGTTCTGAACTCTTGTCAGTTTGGCGTATTTGTTCTTTTCTGCTTGGGTCGCTGCAGCATTAGGTGAATCCAAACCCGCCATTGAGGAAGAAAGTGAGTCGGTTACGGTGGCGTCCCGTATGAGATTCCGGCCTTGTCCAAAGGGGATAATAGTCATCCCGTCGCAATGCTTACCGTCACTTCTGGTTAATTCATTACGTTCTAACGTGCTTGGATAGCTTGCTGTTCTCAGGGCAAGCTATCATTCATCATCATCAGGACATTATGCCATTAATATCCGCTTGACGTGGTCGACGAACTTCATTGAGGGCGCAGGATAGAGCGCGGTCAGCTCCAATGCCTACGGGCTGCCCGAATCGGCATATGCGTGGGTGAACGAGCGGCGTAGGAAGTCGGACGCCAGCACATGTTTTCGTAGTGGCATCATTCATTAATATTCCTAATGGTGCACTGGCGTGTAACAAATCGTTTGCATGTTTTTCATAGGTTGCCCTAAACCGAGCCCTAGTAGAGTCATTGTCAGCTTAATCAGTAAGTAAACATTCATGTTGATTGGCTAGCATGGCTGACCATTAACTCTTAGATGTGATGTCTTTTGGTAACGTTCCAAGAACCTCAACCAAATTGCTTGTGACATGGTCTTGCACGGAGGTGAATTCGAGTTGTCCAGGTTGGTCAACGAGCTGGCAAACCCTGCTGGAAACCTGATGGGTGGCAGCATTTGTCGTAGGGAGTGCTAATATTGCCGGGTGTGGTAAGCCAGGCCGGCCTCGCTGAGTATCTTGCAGCCTGGAACCCACTGCGTAATCTCAGAGGTTGTTGAATCTGCGTCAGAATTCTATACGAACAGTTCACATTCTGAGGGGTTCAGGGCCAAGCCGAGTACTTTCTCGAAATTGCTCATGCTCGCGTTACTTTATCTACGTTCTAATGCAAGCCATCTGTTATGAAAGAATTGGCAAACATAGCCTTAACTACATTAGACTTTACAGTGCCATACTTCAGCAGTCCATATTAGGAAGGCTAAAATCGCTTTGTATAATAGCCTGTTTAGTAGTGTCACACAATATATTTAAGGTATTGCAAACATGCCGTGTCCGTTGCTTACGATCTGTAGAGTTTCCGCCTATTATTACTTTGAGGTAATCATGGCACAATAATGCATATACATCGGATGGATAGAGAACTTCAATATACTAATATATATTGCCAAATAGAATATTTACTCTACAATATTTTAGGTAAGTTTTTATAAATATAGGGACCTTGCCAGGTTTTGTTTTATGATAACAACGGTGCAACGTTGTATTTATTCTCACACGACAACTCCCTTTAAGATGTATGCTTCCCAAGCCACAGGATTTTTCCGTTATAAAATGCTACGATCTCAATGCTATCTAAACCTTTGTGTGAGCATTTAAAGAATCTGTGCCCTCAGTATTCTAGAATCTAGCAGGCGCACGACAAGCTCAATAGACTTTTTCCACCGAGATTTTAGAGCACTCATATCGCCTGAGTAGAACTTCGTGTCCTTAGACTGAAGATATGCATTGACAGCCGCTCTAATCAAAGAGGAAATAATTATCAACAGCAGTTCTAATCAATGGTGATTACAGTTGCGAAGCGCGCGGTCCTGAAAATAGCTCCCGACAACTTCGCGTATCAGCTAAATCATTTCTCTAGAGGTTATACCCTACGTGGACCTAGGATTTAACTTTTTGGTTTGGGGACACATTGCCGATTCAGCATATATATATATATATATATATATAAACACCACATCCGGTTCTTCCACCCGCTGTATTAAGCGCCCACGTGTTCATTGTTAAATTCGAAGCTACATATTACATGTGCACCCATGTATCAAATCGTGCAGCTTATTTGCATCTCTCACTTCCATAATCCATTTACAAACAGAACCAAGATGTGAAACAGAGTTGCCGCGAACCTCGACTAACGCAGTTTTTACTTGGATCGCATTCCAACCTTTGAAAAACTATGCTTGGTAACCGCCCAAAACTTTTTTTAATTTCCTAAGACAACGCCGATACATTGCACGGGAAAAGCGGTCAAACGAAATTGTAATTACCAATCACTAATAGTGCTAGCAGATGAAGATTCGCCCTTTCCATTTGTGAGAGCGCGCCAAAAATCTAAGTAGCTCATTCTTTTTGAGTTACCTAGTATTTTCCATCACAGCCAACTCTGTTGTCCACGACTCCTTGTAACCAGATATGTTGTTTGGAATGTTGTCATTCAGATGGTGTGATTTGGTGGCTTTTCTAAACTCGACCAGTGTTATGACCCCTGGCGGCACCTCTGAATGGTCTTCGAACGGTTCTCGCGGACAACTGGAACAGACAACTGGATGTGGAACAGCTAGTGTCACTATGGGGTCGTTTTCTCTCAATTCTAATGATAAATGGACGACTAGACATTCTAGACACTGCGCATGCACGGTCGCCTTCGAAGGTCCGCACTCGTAATTTCCATAGAGCTAACCTTATAACTTTAACAAAAGAAAAAAAAGCCGGAGATATCCGCCCGATCGCAGTCTGGAATACCCTGCTGCAGCACGCGTGCAAGTTAATCCGTACATATACGGCGCCGATTGTAGACAAAATAGCTCCTGGTCAATTGGATTGTGGCGTTAAACGAGGCAAGTGCCTTCATAAATATTAACTCGATATCAAATCAGGTGTTGGTAGATAAATCTAGATTTTAAAAATGCCTTAAATTCTTGAATCTGAGAAGGGATGTAATTTTTGACGTAGTCAGATTAAATCTACCAGCAATGTACCCCGCAGTCTACCAGATGTATGTACATCAAGAAGTTTATCCAACTTCGCTTCTTAGAGTAAGAATTTGTACTCTGCAAATGCGGGTACAGCACGAAGACTCTTGCGGCCCGACCCTTTTCTGCATGCCTGGCGGTTTGTCAATTACCTTCCGTTCTGGAGTCACGACTTAAGCCGTAATTCTTTCTGTCCGGCCAATCTGTCCTGGACGATGTCGTAGTTGACGCCACTCACAATACATTTCTGGACGACACGGCTGAGACACTTGCCGAGGCGCGTCTACAAGCAGCGTTCAACGAATCGAGGGCCATATGGCTCTTAACCATCCTCTCGCCGCAGCTAAAAACGATGCAAGCCAATACAACACACTCTACCATTGCTGACCTGTGGTTAGGGTATGGTTGTGTGCGCCTTTGGATTTTGCCTTTGCAACACATTGGTATAGTTGGCGGGAGGTCATGGACTCTAGCTATTCTAAGAGTTGCGAGATACATTCGTACTACGCCGACCTCAACTACGTAATTTCAAAGGACATGCAATAGGGCTAAACGCGGTGATCTTCATTTCGTGGCCTTCCGGAATGACCCTTGTTATGCGACGCAACCGTGTGGGCCCTAGTCATAGGCGAATCTACACTTTTTCATGGAAGTCTTAGGCGAATCTACACTTTTCTTTCTAAGATAAATTAGGGAAAAAGTGACATGTGAAAGTCAGGTGAAAAGATGCCGAGAGAATTTTTGCGTGGAAAGTTCGCCGCGGTGCACTGCCTGCAGTGGTTTGCCGTGAGTGATATAATAAACGTAGTTGATCTGAATATTAGCTCCATTTTATGATTTCCCTGCGAAAGCAGCAGCGCTCCCTGTCATCTGCGGTCTGTTTATAAAGCCATCGATGACGTGCTCTGTTAACCGCACGTTTTAGTTTAACCAGCTTGTGGTCAAAGCAAGGTACACGGTTTATCTTTTTCGCAGCCCTGCGCTGCTTCGAATGAAAACTTTCGCCGTACAAGCATTAAAGCTTATTTGACCGCAAAGTTCCAAGTTCATTGCGGAGGAGTCCACGCCTTCGAGACTCTACAGAGCAAAACAGCCTTCGATCCGACTCCCAATTTCGGAAAGGGCGCTTGACAAATACCGCCATACAGGGCGTTCAACGAAAGGCTGAGCTCATTTGCAGGTCTCCGCCATGAAGACAATATGACCTTCAATATGACTATTGTGTTGTACGACATGAGAGCTTTATTAACGTGATTTGCACGTTACCGTTACCGACCTGCGTTTGCATAAAAATGTAGGGTTACATGTAAAACGTGAAGTCTACGTCAAGCGACACTGGTCTACAGAGTTGGGATACCTCTAACAGAATAACTCATTAGGCAGTTTGGTCATGGCTTTGCGACCGTACTCAGGTCGAGCTTTTCGAGAAAGTATTTTTTTTTCTCTATTCTCTAGGCAACGGAGATATGCGTCTGGGGCAGTAGCCGTAGAGCTTCTTCTGGAGACATTTTAATGATGCATAGGCAGTCCCCTGCCGTCGTATTTTTTTTATCTAGAGCTTAGGCTGCTATTTATATATGAAATACTGCTTAATCTAAGCCCCCCCCCCCCCCTTGCGACGTAGAATGCCCACGTTGAAGCTAGAATATTTTCAAAACTCAAAACTCAAATATTTTCAAGACGATCATTACGATTCTCTGGCCCTGTAGAGTAACATCCTTATTTTCCGTTAGAACGTAGCAGAGCGTCTGTAAGAACCTAGGGATTGTTTTAATGTTTTTCTTTAAAGATTTACCGTAAGACTAATGCCCATTTTTTCATGTCATGGCTAATTTGTAATCCACTCCGGCATTTAATTTGTCTAAATTGGAAACCACGCAAACCAATTCAAGAGTGGCCGGTTTGGGTCTCGAACCCAGTCCTCCCGAATGCAAGGCAAAGGCTTTGCCATTTAGCCATCTTGCTCGGTTATGTGTAATGTAAGTGCGCGGTTTCCTTTTTTTTGCAAATTGCTTTTCAGGTAGCTCCCTTTTAATACGTCGTTGTGTCTCTGCGGCTAGGAAATGTGTAAGAGGTTATTTTATATTGTGTAGCTGTAAGAGGACGAAGCTTTGGAAGGGGTCGGTTTTGGCCTTCACTGACATTCTCAATCTACTCCATCTTGTAGACTTAAATCCTGTGTTTGGACTTCTTTAGAGATCTGTGAGTGCGCAGTGTTGTGTTTGCTGATGAATTTTTCAATGTCAGCCACAATCCGTACATATCCATAAAAAAAGCTATGAAATATCTAAAAAAGATATATATATATATATATATATACAGGGTGTTACGTAAAAAGTGGTACTTCTTTCGAGGTTTGATAGAGCTCGGCAAGAAAATAATTTTTCCCAATGGGCGGAAGCCAAGAAAACGTTTTGTTTAGGAGTGAGGATGAAATTTAGAAAAGTCGTTATTCTGCCTTATTTTCTCCTACATAGTTGTACAAAATCTACGTTTGCGGGAGAACCAGTCAACGCATGAAGCAACCGATCATACCAGTGTGTTCGGTGGAAAATTTTGCATAACCTAAATGACACCTAACGCAAGCTAGCAAAAAGCAAATAGGTGGAATAAAAAAAATCATAAAAAGTCGATTTGTTGTTATAACTTACGTTGAAGCTTTCACGTGCAAAATCTAAAAATTTTGCCATTGCGCACAAATGACGAACACTCTCTGACGATAGCAAATTTAATGCCCGTCATTTTCGTACCAAAGTGATGGTGCTGCGTTACGTAGTTGCTGAGAAACTAGGCTTTTTCGACAGCCATATCAAAAGCAAAGGCATGCATACTTCCTAGCATCTTGACCTGCTTTACCACAGAAACCACTTGCGCACGTCCAGAAACACACCAGCATTTATTTATTATAAGAAGTGCTCGAAGTTCCGTCCGCCTACCACTAAACACGTTCTGTAGCGATTGCACAGGCTCTCTTGCACTCGTGTAAATATGTTAGGCATTGCCCTAACGGCGTCAGCAGCGTTGAATATACGGTCAACCAGATCTTCACGCGATTCAACGGGGGTTTCGTAGACAACACTCTTTAGGTAGCCCCACAAAAAAAAGTCGAGGCTTGTTAAATCGGGGGAGCGACGTGGCCAAGCTATAGACCCGCCTCGGCCGATCCACCGATTCTTGAATGCTTCGTTTAGGTATTCTCGAACCGTAGCAGAGTTGTGTGGCGGCATTTTCAGACGAAAGCTTTCCAGGATGCCTTCTAACAACTGGGTAACGTATGAATCAAAAACGCGCGATACGCAGCTGCATCTAATCTGGCGGAAACAAACACACCAGCATTTGTTTACGCTGAGCAGCCGGCTTTGTTTCGAAATTATTCGCCGTTCGCACAAGCTTCTATCGGAAATTTGCGCGGGCTTTGATTCGGAATTCGTCATTCGAGACGCCAAAACACCATAAGAAAAACCGCCAACGCCAAAAGCTATAAAACGAAGTGTCAGGTCTGCCTATCGCGCATTTTTGATTTATACGTTACCCCAGCTTTTGGAAAGCGTCCCGGAAAGCGTTCGTCTAAGAATGTGGTTCCAGCATGATGGTGCGCCGCCACACAACTCTTCTACGGTTCGAGAATACCTAAACGAAGCATTCAAGAATCGGTGGATCGGCCGAGGCGGGTGTATAGCTTGGCCACCTCGCTCCCCCGATTTAACAAGCCTCGACTTTTTTTTGTGGGGCTACCTAAAGAGTGTTGTCTACGAAACCCCCGTTGAATCGCGTGAAGATCTGGTTGACCGTATATTCAACGCTGCTGACGCCGTTAGGGCAATGCCTAACATATTTACACGAGTGCAAGAGAGCCTGTGCAATCGCTACAGAACGTGTTTAGTGGTAGGCGGACGGAACTTCGAGCACTTCTTATAATAAATAAATGCTGGTGTGTTTCTGGACGTGCGCAAGTGGTTTCTGTGGTAAAGCAGGTCAAGATGCTAGGAAGTATGCATGCCTTTGCTTTTGATATGGCTGTTGAAAAAGCCTAGTTTCTCAGCAACTACGTAACGCAGCACCATCACTTTGGTACGAAAATGACGGGCATTAAATTTGCTATCGTCAGAGAGTGTTCGTCATTTGTGCGCAATGGCAAAATTTTTAGATTTTGCACGTGAAAGCTTCAACGTAAGTTATAACAACAAATCGACTTTTTATGATTTTTTTTATTCCACCTATTTGCTTTTTGCTAGCTTGCGTTAGGTGTCATTTAGGTTATGCAAAATTTTCCACCGAACACACTGGTATGATCGGTTGCTTCATGCGTTGACTGGTTCTCCCGCAAACGTAGATTTTGTACAACTATGTAGGAGAAAATAAGGCAGAATAACGACTTTTCTAAATTTCATCCTCACTCCTAAACAAAACGTTTTCTTGGCTTCCGCCCATTGGGAAAAATTATTTTCTTGCCGAGCTCTATCAAACCTCGAAAGAAGTACCACTTTTTACGTAACACCCTGTATATACGTATACATATATATTATTATATATATATATATATATATATATATATATATATATATATATATATATACGTATACATGCTATATATATATATTATAATAATTATTCATATATATTATTTATATATATATATATATATATATATATATATATAAATTCCAAACCCAGGGGGTGTAAGGAGAAATCCGAAGAGAGTTTAGAAATTTTATAAGTTATTAGCTACCGGTAGCGCACGTGCATCATGCATTCCCGAAACTTCATATATAAACAATAACGATTTAGGCTGCATATCCGTAGCGAAAATATAATCTGCAGTCGCCATATTTTTTAGGCATAGCGGAATATAATTGTCAATCAGACACTCACGTTTTACAAACAGGATTTCACAAAGGCAACAGAAGGGTTTTTAGTTCTAAAATTGAACTTTGAAACGCTCAAACGCAAGCCAGTGTGTGCCACTATCCACCTCGCCTAGTATGTTAACGAGGCCTTTCACAATGCGTAGTTTTGCAGCAGTAATATCTAATGGGGTCTCCAGTTAACGGTAACGAACCTGTTCTCTAAATCATAGACAAGCGATAAAAAGTCAGAATCAAAAAATGACCTACATTCTAATCGTGCAATTTTCCTTGTGCATATCTACATAAGTACTGCAACGCACGAATACAGCATTTCTAAAATGTCAATGTAATGAAAATGAACTATGTGATGCACCACAGAGGGCTAAGTCTGATGCATCATAAAATGTGCAGTCACTTGAGCTGCATATATCTCTACATTATACATGTATGCATTAGCGTACGTACCACCTAATACAGGGCATCTACTAATAGCTACGCTGGGTAGGCAATTTCCAAGATAGTAACTTACTATAATAATAATTAAAATACCTGCCTGAAAATACATATCTGCCTGAGGCATATGTTCGGGTACAACAAAACAGTTGCTATCCTAGAATGTTACTTTGCATGGCAGTATTTAGCTGGCTCATTGGCGTCTTAATTCAAGTTGGGTCGTCACACATTGCACCTTCGCATACAAAAACCACGCCTGTTTCTCTATGCTTATCTTTGGCTGTTGCCGATAGGCCGTTTAGCTAGGGCTCACTCGTTGCGGTCGCCAGGTTGCCGCAGTTTTCGCCTTTTCTTAACGAAAGACCCGGCTCCGAGATAGGCAGCCAACCACGCATAGAGGTGCACACGTACTCCTTGACCCTCATCAGACTGTTTTGGCTTGCTGGCTTTTTGCCCTCCGCTAGATGGAACTTTCCAGTTTGGTTTCGCAGGTTTCTCAGAAGTTTGGGGCTGCGGCAGGGGGTGATGGAGCAAGAAGACTGACCGACCGACTAGGGGCTGAGTCCCAGCAGTTAGACAGCAGTTAGACAGACCGCAGTTCATTAGCGAGACCCGGGCGGAGTCGAATTAATTAGGCCGCGACTTCGACGGTGATAGCGACAAGGCCGTTAACCATTCCCGCCATAGACCTACGTGCTTCGCCCGCTTTAGCTGTGTCTATTCTCTGTATGTATGTGCGAGGCACAAAATGGCAGCCCAGACCCTATTAGCTGGGCACTTTCTATTGCGTCGCTGCCATTATTATTTTTCTGACCGTTCTCACGTTCTGAATAGTTCGGTAGGTAGTGATGGCCAACAAGGACCAGAAAGCGCGTACACTCTGAATACACACAAATGCACAGTTTAGTTGAAGCAGAAGCAAAACCTGAAAAGGCTCAAGGCGATAGAATGGGCGTAGAAAGAATGACGGTAGAACTGTAGCGAAGGCAGGGGGGGGGCTAAAAGGTGGAAGCAAAAGCGTGCCCCAGAGACAAAGCTGCTGGGAACCAAATGAAAAGGTACCCGGTTGCCAACCGGTCGGACAGCTCAATGGACGACTTAGACCGCGGGAAAGATTGTACCCGCGATTGTGCCGGTGAAGTGGAGGGTGAAATGGTTTGGTATCGTCGACAATCGTTTCTATGGCCGTTCATATCGTTACTGAACGCTGAATATTTCATCATTTTCCTTTAAGTGAATCGTAAAATAGTATAGCTTCCGTACGTTTTTTATATCATGTACGGCGCCACTAGTATTGTTACCTTACATCAATGCGTCCCCGTTGTTGATCTGCCAAACAGGTTCGCAAATACGGCTGCGAGTCGACCGCGGACAAATTAAACTGAAGGTGAGCCTAATCTTCGATTAAAACCTAGATATCCTAACATGTCCGGTCTTCGGAACCTCGAGGATATGCCTCAGGAAGATTGCCATCCCCGTAAACAACGAGGTTAAAAAAATAGAAAACTACCTTCTTAGAAAAATGTTTTTAATTTCAGAAAACGTTCGGCTTATGCATTCGTCGTGTGTGCGACCTTGTCGAGTGTCAGATGTGCATTACAATGATCTCCACGATCAGTTCTTTCATCCTATACACCGTGGAAGACCGACTTGTCTCAAATGAATTGGTCACGTCAGAATCTCCACCGTGAAGGTGATCAAACCACCGCAATACGACACGACAGCACACGCAGTGAGGTTACTTATAGACGACCCAACTGTAAGCCGCCAAGTCGGTCGCATTCGGTCCTTTGTAGTAGTGATATTTGCAAGCATTGTTCTTTCTCAACGAAGCAACACGGCAAATCATTAATAAAATCGGATCTAAGATATAGTAAAGAAAAGCTAAAGTAAAATGAAAAATAAACTAAATTGGAACAAGTACGTTTCACTGTAAAATCGGGTGTGGTATGGGTCACACATCTTGGCGGCAATTGCAAAAAAAAACGCACGGTCTGACGTCTCTGTTCGCGGCAGGAAATAACGTATGGGTCCCGCATTTCTTCGAGATCTCCGCATAATTATCAGCCTGGACCCCAGGTGAAAAACAAATTCCCTTTGATCAAGACATCAAGACAAGATCATTTTCACCTTTAAGCGCATAAATAACCGCTTTCGATTTATTCAGCGTATATTTCTCCAAACTGCACCAGGAAACAAGGATTTCCTCGAGGAACTAGACCTCGGCACGAGCATCTGCGCTCACCGAAAAGCGATTGCGGACAGGCACTTTTTTTCGAAGGGGATATTCTTCTAGAATAGGCGCGAAGTTTACACTCGAATAGAGACGAACAGATCATAGGCACTCGTGGGTGCATTTTCACTAAATTAGCTACAGATCAACGCTAGATCTGACGTTGCAACAGGTAGAGCAATTCATTGAATAGCCGATAGGACGATATACGAGTGGGCCCTTGTGGGCTAGGACAACGCGCTGCGCATTGCAGGCACTCAAGTTGTAACCAGAAAAAGTCCATGAATTGACGTTTTGTAAAATAAATGTTCGTCACATAAAAAACGCTTGGTATCTTTAACACACAGTACTAATATATATATATATATATATATATATATATATATATATATATATATATATATATTTATATGACGGTAGGTGGGGGACGGAGGGTGATCGCCATATTCTAGTACTTAGATTTAAACAAAATTGTATTGCAACCACCAAGTTCTTCCGATTTGTTTTACTCGGAAACGACCTTTATCAGCTACAAACAGGCGCGTGGCGGCGTTTATTGTTTAAGTTTAGTTTTTATTTAAGGAGCCGAAATTGGAAGAACAACATATCTGCATTATGTCTTGTGTTAAAGACCAAATCATATACTTTAATTATACGTGGAAATGTTACGAACTGCGTATGGTGATCAAGCAGTGTCCCGGAACACAGTGCTTAAGTGGTGCCGTCCATTTCGCGACGGACGTGAATAGACCAAACATACACCATTTGGGAAAGCCTTCGACGTCAATAACAGAGAAAAACGTAACAAAAAATTTTGATATCGCACTCAATCGTTGAATCGAGGTTGTCTAGGAATTGGCGACCCCTTATGGATCAGTTGTAATAGTCTGACCGAACATTTCATGTGTCAGAAGACTGGCAGTAAAGTCCGTTCCAAAAATGTGGAGTTTCTAGCAAAGGAACGCCCATGGGAAACTGTCGGATTCGAACCTTCAGGCAGTAGCAGAAATGCCAGGATTGCTTCAGAGAGCGATTGCGTGATGCGGTAGTATCTCCAACACCAAGGTTCCATTAACTGTGTCTTTCGACTACAAAAAACTCTTCTTTAACAAACGTTGCTATCTGGTTCTACGGCAAATACAACCGCTACAGGAAATTTTGAGCTTCGATGTAATGCCAAAGTAATACCGAGCCTGAGGGGGTGGGGAGGAATCCGGGTTTAGTGGGTTTGCGAGTCTCACACTAGTCACGCAGGCTGCTAGTGGCGCATGTGCATCATGCATTCCCGAAACCTCCCAGAACAAAAAAAAGAGAAAATTTTGAGATGATTGCGCGACAACGTCCGACGAAAAAGGCCTGAATTCTGGACAAATTCAGGCTCTTGGATCCTTCATTACGACAACAACAAATTCCTTTCCTGATTTCATTTTTTTTCTGTTCCCATGCATTAAAAACCTTGAACTGGCAACGTTTTGAGACTAAAGAGAAGACAAAAAAATCTTCATAGGAGCAACTCGACTCGATTCCGAAAGACGCAAGTAAAAATGGTTCAAAGACTGAGACAAAGGAGCTACCAGTGCATTGCAGCAGCGGCAGTTCTTTTAAAGGGTACAGAAACACTTGTTCACTTTACACTTATACTTTATAAAATAAATTTGTTTTTTTTTAGATAAATATGTATCAGTACTCTTTGATCTGCTCTCGTATACATATGGCGGTGAACCCTCTGTCATATAAGAGTGAAACATAACGAAAATTCACTTTTGATATACTAAATACAACACGGCTGATTGCAAAAACGACACACACAGCCAACGTTAAGGCCTTGGAAATCTCTTCAATAGCAGAGTTTATGGTGAAACCCGGGAAGCGACAAGCGGGTCACAAAATGCCGGTTAGGTTGCAGTTTTTTTTTATGGGGGGGGGGGTGGATGGTAATGCACCATCTCTTTTTATTGAGACATCTGTGCTCCCCGTTTTATTTTCGATCATGGTCGATATTTAATCCACCCCGGCATTCACCTTGTCTAAATTGGGAACCATGAAAACCAATTTAGGAGTGGCCGGTCTGGGTTTCGAACCCAGACCTCCCGAATGCAAGGCAAAAGCTTTTGCCACTAAGCCATCTTGCTCGGTTAAAGCAGTGGTCGTTGCAAATTACGTGTGACCATTTCTGGCGATCAGAAGAAGCTTCCGTCAATTGCTTGGAGCTTACTTATCAAATTTACTCTATCCAAAGCAAGGGTTTTTGAGACACTTAACCTATTAACTAGTCATTACAAGCAGTTGAGTGAAAGCTATGAGGTGAAGGAGCTAGTTTTTCGCGTTTCGTGGTCCCAACTCAATAGCTAGCTACATGATCTGCCCAAGCAACCTTAAGGTTAACATGTGCTTTTAGCTTGGTTAGGAGAGTATTGTTCGGTCTTTTCAATTGCTGACATATAAACTCGACTTTCGGTGATGTGTCGTGCTATGGGCATGTCCTTCATCGAAAATCTGAAGTTTGTTGTTTTTGCAATAATTCTCCAGGATGCGTATGCCGCGCTGTAACTCTCCATTCTAACTGAACATGACGATTGTCCTCATATTATATGACACCGACCGTATCGTGTTCCCTGTGAATTATTGACAGTAAATCATTGAATAGGGTGGGTAAAAGCAGAGGGCTCGGAACGTCAACGAGGGTTGTTTTTGATGTGTTCATTTTGGAAAATGTTAGGACTACAAGAATATATATATATATATATATATATTCTTAGTTTTAGCACTTAGTTTGATGACCTGCCATCAATTGCCTCGCTTTTCCGTCACCTGTCTCCTAGATCGTCTTAGCATAATGTATAAGTGCAAGTACTACGATGTGTTACCCTGCTGTCGCATTACGATTGCGATTACTTCCGTGAATAGTGCGAATGATAGCCAAGACAGTTTGGAGGGACTCCATTCGTAAGTGCGTTCATTACTTTAAGCTTTTGTCGTTACGGGATACTTACAGGGTAAAAAGCTTGCCTAGTTTGCACTTAAGATGTATAGAGAAGTTATTCTGGATTATGCTGCTTTTTTAAAAACTGTTGTTGCTCGCAACCCTGCCGGCTATCTAAACCGAACTTTCTAAGA
The DNA here is from genome assembly GCA_003439945.1 of Dermanyssus gallinae. NCBI lineage: Eukaryota > Metazoa > Arthropoda > Arachnida > Mesostigmata > Dermanyssidae > Dermanyssus > Dermanyssus gallinae. The sequence continues at coordinate 21,388 of QVRM01003762.1, read as the reverse complement.
AAATTCGCGCACTTACCTCAGTCAGATTCTTCAAACCTGAGATAAAAAATGGGCAACAAGTACAAAATCAAATCAAAACTAGTTACTGTTATTAATAGGTTGAAGAAAGCGTGTGATGTGTCTGAACGGGAGAAGTTTAAGCGACTTCAATTATTAGTTTCACATGGCGTGAGACATGGTGAAGTATGAAATGGATAATGTTGGTACGTTCACACATTTAACATATATTTGTTTACCAGAACATAAGCACTGTGATATTGCGGATCCGTGAAGAAACCTCAAATTTTACATCTGAAAATTTGAAAATACGTTGACTTGTACCGTCAAGCGCGATAAAGCTCTCCTTTATCATCCTATCATAGGAAACATTCCCGAAAAACGACGAAAATGGCGCCTCTTCGGCCAGAATTCATATATGCAATAGTTTGCGTGATCTTCGCCACGCAGCACCATATAGGACGTCACGTCATCAACCATGTGGGTGGTGATGTATGTTGCCCGAACAGATTCCATTCAACATGTTTACTACTACTGCTGCTACTATTGTGACCAGAGACAGGGCCTTCCGACAGGAGACCTGCAGGCTCGGCCATGAATATCCAAACGCGCGTTCACTTCTAATCGGATTATTCTCGAAGGCGGGAAGATCCTTCCTCGCGGCAGTGATTGACCGCCAGCTTAGATAGATCTGTATCTATGCCAAGACTTGGCCGCTGCCGCTCGTACCAAGTCGATTGTAATGGAAGGTATCTCTTATCGCTTCCGCCGAACGAACAGACATACGCAAACCCTGTTCAACAAATACAAGAAAATGCTTTGCTGCTGCTGTTTCGAGCGGCAACCCACAGGCATGATGGCGCAGGCTCTCTCCAGGCCACTTCGGAAGCAGCAGTGCTACAGGCAACCAGACTATTGAAACAGACGAAGAGAGCTTGCCATGAACCCGGTGACACATGTGTTCGTAACTATTGTTACGGTATATGTGTAAGATATCATGGCAGTGTGAGTGCAATGGAATCCCCTCTCTAACAAAGCTGGCACCGTGCGATTTTTAATATTATTATCATTACGACGCTGTAGTGATATCGATCGTACTATTGTGTATTTGACTCAATCTGGTGTGTAAATACGTCATGTGAAGAAGAAGAAGAAGAGAAGCAACAATAATAAATAAAATAGCGGCCTCAACAACACAACCGTATACGAAGTACATCCTAAAAGCTTCTTTGAAACTTCTAAGGCAACAGCGGCTCTGTGCTGTGTACTCTTCTTTCTATATGGAGTGTCTGTATTTAAGTGTTTTCTTGGTATCTCCATACAACGATATCATTCGAATATAGCACGCGTTTTGCAGTGCGCATCGTTGTTATTGATAAAGTATATGCTACGATTTTACGAGTAAAAGGCATAGCAAACGTCTGGAGTCACTTTCCGGTCGGGTGTGCGCTCGTGTCCCCGCACACGCTCAGGGACACACACAGCTGCTATGCCGGGCTAAGGCCGGCCCCATTTCATTTTCTTTTTGTCTGCCTGCATGTAAACGTCCCTTAGCGCTTGCTTAGAATCCAATCGCATACATCAGGTCTGAACAACTCGTAGACTTGCAGAGATCGCGCCCCGAGCGTCCGACGTGGAGTGCCGATGGTTGCCTTGGCCTGTGGGCCCAGAGCGAGCTACAGGAAGCGGAGATTTTGCTGCCTCCTCTACTGATCCTCGTTTTTCGGCCTAGCCTATGCGTTGCTACTACTGCAATCAACTACTGTGTGCATTCGTTTTTGCTCGCCGTCGACGTCTTGGCGCTGCTCGGTGGGTTCCGAGGTGCGGCGCGTCTCTTTCTTTCACTTCCACCGCGCTAATATCCCGGAAGGGTCATACGTTGAGGTTTATTACCACCGCCCTTTCTGGTGAGGGCAATGCACGCAATGCACGAAGACTGCGTGCGTATTCACGTTCGCCTGCCCCACTGCGCGATTTGCAAAGCTGGCTGATCATTTCGCTTCCATCTGGGACTGTTCGCACCGAACTGACGAAAAGTGTGTTTCCCCCCGGGCATCGATGGCCCCTAGGCTGTCGCCCAGTGTGGCTATCTGTATGTAATCTTTGTTAATCACCAATATATATATATATATATATATATATATATATATATATATATATATATATATTAATATTATTTACGCATATCTTGTCAGATTTATTATCACACATGTTGTGTAGAAAAAGTACAGTTAAAATATATGCATATGTATACATACACACATTTGGACTTATAAAATAATAGATATATAAAAGCTATGAAGCTACGACGCGAGGTTGGTCGTCTAGACTAGCTAGAGACGGGACTAGGGTGCAGGAGGCAGCATGGCATCTACCGCAAGGTAGTTTACAGCGTTGACATACACACGAGTCCGAAGGATCATGGAACCCAGCTGTCGCGCACAGCACGTGGTGGAAACCATGCACGGCGAACCTAGTCACCACATGGCGATTAGATCGGCTCGGCCCTTTCCATGCCTGGTTTATATATATATATATATATATATATATATATATAAATATATGTATTGCACTAGTAAAAAAAAAGTAGTTTTGGAACAAACGGCAAGACTAAAACTACTATAATATATTATACTGATGTAGATTTTTTTTATAATCGTCACAAGAAATTTCCGTCTTCTCTCCCATTCCATTTGGAAAGACATTTTTTGGGATTAAGTTTTAGTCATTGAAACTTCCATCTCTCATTGAAGTGAATCTTCAAGCGCGTCGGCTGAAAGATTTGTTAGAAGGTATCACGTGCTTGCCAGAGCAGCAACACGGTTTTAGGCGAATGAGGTTGACCATTATAGCTTGCGCTGTTCCCTCTAACTGCAATATGTATGTATGTATATATATATATATATATATTACCCTAGTATTGGTATTATAACAAAGGGCGGAAATGTCTTGCCTATGTGTGCGAGTGAAATTACTATAATCTGTTATACCAATGTGGATTTTTTTACAACCGTCACATAAGCATTTCAGTCATCTTTCCCATTCCATTGGGAGAACATTTTTTAGAACAAGTTACGCCTTAAACCCATCTCTCATTGACAGCGCGTCGGCTGAAAGATCTTTTAGAAGGTATCACGTTCTTGCGAACACGGTTGAAGCAAATGAGATCGACAATTATGGCTTGCGCTGTTCTTTCCAATTGTATTTAAATGGCTTTCAAAGGCGAACGAAACCTTATTTTTGCTGTCTTCGTAGACTTTATGGCGACATTCGATAGAGCGCCATAAACCACAACCCTCGATACGTTAGCGTCTTGGGATGTAACTGTCATTAGGCTGTAATGCGAGAACTACTACAGACTGTGCTGCAGTAGGGGGTCTGTAATCCTCGACGACGGGGTAACTAAGCACGGCCCAATTAATCAGACTACAAGAGTCGCACAAGAAAATAGCCTCAGCCCGCTATTGTTATTAATACCAGTAAGCAATTTGCCAGACGGAAATCGGCGGCGTCACTTGTTACTAAGTTCACTTACGTACGCCAATGACCTTATACTCTACGGTCGAAGCCAATTACGCCTGCGGCAATCGCCTTCGTTGCTGCAGAAGTTTTTCGATCATAACTTTAGCATTTTTCATACCTTGAAGTAGTCTTCCCAACGCAGATATTCCGTTTTGCCAAACGCGTTAAGAAAAGAGCGCGCAAAAGCATTTTGTCATTTTATAGTATCAAAGAGCCTCATCGGTTGTCGTTCGACGTCGCTCGCAGCCTTTTCAGTTTAAAGATTGCACGGACAGCTACTTACGTCTACAGGGCATGTGGGCCCACTTGCCTAAAGCGAACTTAAAGAACTCGACATAATTAAAGTCAGTTCTATAAAAGGATTTATAGTGGTCCGTCCACAATAATAGCCGTAACCGGCTTGTCTATGTGGTGGTCTCGACACCACTCTTTGTGAAGGCGGACCTCAAACACCTTCGGCGAACATTTATCATCCAAGGATTGGCTTTAGCACTGCTTCGTAAGACGGCCCTCATAAATACAAATGTGCATCGGTGGGTATTGAACCTGTCTCTGTGTATCCTCTGATCGCAAGGCGCACGCGAATGCACTACGCCATATCAATATTTAACAGTGTACAAAAGCGATACCGCTGAGGAGCGCAATAAACAGTACTACACATGTGTATAAATCAAATGCTAGGTATTAAAAATAAATTAAATATGGAAAGGAAACAACAACACAACATCTATCGAAATGCAATTTGCCACGTCTCGAATGTTTTTTATGAGGTGTCCGATGGCACTAACATTTATACTCGCATATCCGTGCTGTATCACTGACAAGTCAATGATTGTCAAGGTAGTGATATAAGGCGGGTTTGTAAAAACACACCTCCTAGAGGTACACTCATATATATATAGAAGTGGCATAAATACTCTAAACGTTACAGGATCAAGTATACAATCGCATCTGCTATAGTTGGAAAACAATAAAATAAATACTGAAGAAGTAATAGAACTTTTAACATTATCTAATGCTTGGTTAACACAAAACAGTACTTCGTTACTTTTCCTCGCGTCCAGCTCATTAGTTAAAGTTCTCCAGGCCTATACTAAGGCGTTACAGCCTTGTACCTTTGCAGAAGTATTCTTAACACTTGAGCATCCCTCAACCTAAATTTGCACGCACGCATGTCCGGTGTAAAGGTTAAAAAAAGTTGCCCGTCCGTGTGTTTTAGAAGTGTCTGCTTTATGCGGGACAGAGCACAATAACGTTAGGTTACCGACACCGGAGACGCATACACCATCCTACATAGCATCCTACCAGAAGACCTTCTGCAAAAATGCACTACACTGATGCTCTACAAACTTACTTATCGGCTTGCGCCAGGACTACCAAGCCTTTGCAAGGCGGCCAGCAAAAAGTTTGATTTTGTCCTTGACAACCTTGTCGCCTACGAAGGTCGTGCTAATGCTAAACTCGAACAGAAGAAGGACATCGACAACGAATGAAAACGTCATCACTAAACGAATACTCTCCTGATATCATGTGGTTGGTGTTATGCTTTTGTAGTTAGTGTCCATGACTCTCACCGAAGTTGGTTACTTGAAGGAGGCCCATTCGCCCTCTCATCTCACCTATCAAGCTTGTGCTGGGTCTTTCTCTAGGCAGTCTGCTTTGCCCATCGTAGAACGAACTAAGAGAGCTTTAAGCCTTAAGGCTTAGACAGTAATATTGTAAGATTTCTCAAAAACGTAACACTAACACTGAACCATGTGATCACGGCATGACGAACTACAGCGTTGTTGTTTGTCAGGTCTTACTTTTTGGCACGTAATGTGGTTGTCAGAAAGTTAAGAAAAAAAACTTAAAAAAATACTCTGAATGCGTTTAGTTTGCTATTTGCTCCCAGGGCGACTTTGGAAACTGCTTTATTAAGCTACACGAAAGCTATATAACTTCTTGCTTTTGTGTAGCTTTTTTATTTTCTTTATTTTCTAGCTGTAAGCTAGATTAAGGGAAAGCCGGTTCCATAGCGGAGATAAGACTTCATTACATATATATATATATAAATATATATATAAATATATATATATATATATATATATATATATATATAATATATAAATATATAAATATATATATATATATATATATATATATATATATATATATATATATATATATATATATATATATATATATATATAATATATATATATAATATAATATATAATATATATATATATATATATATATATATATATTTATAATCATTATTTATTTATGTGTATTAAATTATACATTTGTGATGTAAGAACATGTGCACAGCCCGCTCGGGGCTTAACTCAAGGCGTTAGGTCCAGGCTTGGGCTGGTCCACCTAGCCAGGGTGCCCCGGCTGGGCCCGGCGGCCCGAATAGGTCCGCCCCGGCGTTAGACATGGCACTACATTTTACCGCTTCTAAAGATATCGATTTTATCTGGCCTCCGAAACCCCTAAAAGCCGGCTCCACGCAGCGGCTGTGCACGCATTAAACGGGTCCTCAGCTGTATATCGAACCACCTCGTCTGCCTACCATACTGGAGCGGGCCGAGGAGTGCACTTCTCTTTTATCACCATAGATAAGGTGGCCACTTACTCAATATACATCTCCCCGAACGTTTCTACCGAGGTTTTTAAAGAGTTCTTAGAAGAATTGACAACATCGATCATAAAACAAAACCACCGCCAAGTCGTAATTGGGGGTGATTTTAACGCAGCTCACCGACAGTGGGGGAGCAACAGGATATCCCCGCGAGGGGCGGCGCTGGTAGACTGGGCATCGGAACACGACCTGCATCTAGTCAACGTTCCAGGCACCACTTTTAGAAGGGGAAACCAAGAATCAACCTTGGACCTTACTTTTTGTTCTGAAACCCTATTGCCCAGGTTGACAGGGTGGACTATACACGACGATGTCGAAAACCTCTCGGACCACTTCTACATTACGTTCTGCCTCAAAGTGGCGCCATCTTTTCCTAAAACCCGCAGGATGCGCCTAAGAATAAATTTTGAGACATTACAGCAGGAAATTGAGTCTCGTTGCGCTCGACTGCGTAATGTGGAACCACGCACGGTGTCGACTATGCTAGAGGAGGCTTGTAGAGCAGCAAGCCGCCCCTTGCACCCCGCACTGGCTCGGCGAACCCCCAATTACTGGTGGAATAGGCTAGTAGCCGAGGCACGGAAGAAATGCCATAAAATCAGGCGCACATGTACTCGCCGGCACGCTCGGCACCAAGCAAACCTTCAAGCGCTTTGGGAGAAATACAGAGAAGCTCGTCGCGCGCTGGTACGGGAAATCAAAAAGAGTAAGTCTGAGTGCTGGCAAAGACTCCGTAACGATATCCAGAACAACCCCTGGGGGCAAGGATATAAAATAGCCCGACACAAATTGAAGCACGCACAACCACCACTGCCTCCCGACCTCGCTCAAAAGGTCATCGGCGGGCTGTTTCCCTCGGACCCCCCACCACTGAGGCCAAACTTCGACGCCAAGAAGTTAGACTTCCCCGCCATCACAATAGAGGAAGTGAGAAAAGTCGTCAAGAAAATCCGACCGCGTAAGGCACCGGGAACAGACGGCATTCCAGGAGAAGCCGTTAAAATGCTTATAGAGAATCATCCAACTGTTTTTATGAAAATGGTGGAGGCCATCTTACGATCGGGCACATTTCCCGACGAAAAAGGCCGACCTTGTCCTGATTCCTAAAACCGCGTCGCCCCAAAGTGACCCCTCTGCTTTTAGGCCTATCAGCATCTTCCCAGTCTCTCCAAGGCAGTCGAGCATTTTATAAATATGCGGCTGACGAAGGAGTTGTACGACAAGAAAGTGATCTCAGAGGACCAACACGGCTTTCGCTCGGGCCACTCAACACATGACGCAGTTTAGAGCCTTTTAACCATAGCCAAAACCCAGAGAGGTACTCGCTCAGAAACGAGATCGCATTGCCTAGCAATTCTACTTGACATCAAGAACGCTTTTAACTCAGTTTCATGGAACTCCATTAATGACGCATTAGCAAGGGCTTCTATCTCGCCCTATCTTAGAAGGATTTTAGCATCTTACCTGTCACAACGTACGGTGGTCTATCAAGGCAAGTCATATCCTGTTACCGCAGGGGTACCTCAAGGCTCCGTGCTGGGCCCAACTTTATGGAACATTGCATACGACGATGTTCTACGTCTGCCTCACCCTCCTAACGTTAAATCAATAGCTTATGCGGAAGACCTGGCTATCGTGATTACGTCGCGGGATGCCAGGGAGCTGGAGAGGACAGCAATTGGCGCCTTGCAAGACATCTCCATCTGGCTCGCTCCGCACGGACTCCGCCTGGCTCCACACAAAACGTTAGCAATATTTCTAAACGGGCAGAAGCGCACTCCCCATCTCAACTTGACCTTAGAGGGACACAACATTGCCCTCTCCAGCGAAGCAAAATACTTAGGAGTGCTTCTGGATACCGGCCTGACAGGCACGCCTCATGTGCACTACGCGGCTGCAAAAGCCACCAAAGCTACTACCGAACTCGCAAGATTGCTGCCGCGCACACGGGGTGCTTCCGATGATCAGAGGTGTCTCCTGGCGACGGTAGTAGATAGCATTATGCTTTACGCAGCCCCGCTGTGGCAGCTAAGCGGGTTACGTGCCAACGGCTTTTGGATAAAACGCAGAGGCCGCTGGCCCTCAAGATTGCAAGGGCCAACAAAACTGCGTCTACCGCGGCCATTCAAGTACTCTCCAGGCAGATCCCCTGGGATCTCCGGGTTATGGAGAGCGCAGTCCGCCGTGCGGACTCTTCTATCTCTAAAGAAGACGCACGTCGTCAGACACTAGACGCGTGGAACAATAGATGGATGGAGATCCAGGCGGGCCAGCCGGGTTTCTGGACTCGCTCTATTATCCCGGATCCCCGAGAGTGGTTCAAAAAGCGAGAGGGATCACTGTCGTACCCTCTAACCCAATTTTTGACGGGCCACTGCACCTTCAGAAAATATCTACACCGCATAGGACGTGCTCCGTCGCCAGCATGCATTCTCTGCGACTCAGGAGAAGAAGACGATGCCAAACACACCTTCGGAGTATGCACGGCTTTCAGCGCGAACAGGGCGGAGCTAGCGCGGCTCTTAGACCGGGAACCCCCGGTCCTGTGAACAAATGGGTCAGGCCCTTCTGCAAGACACCCAAAGCTAGGACATCATAAAGGATTTTGCCGCGACGATTATTGAACAAAAAGATCTGGTGTAGACCGCGATGTGCGCTCTGATCACGCAACCCTAAGGAAGAAGTAGGGGTTGAAGTAATATTAAAGAATGGTTCCAGCTCCTCGTCTCTTCCCGAGGCCATTTAGGTGAGAGGTTTTTAGTGGGTATTATGCCAACAACATCGGCATCGAGTCCCACACTACCCGCTCTGGGTGTGCGTAAACGCATTTTCCCTCTCACCATTAAAAAAAAAAGTACGAAATATGCCTGCAGTCAAATATGATCTTTTGTCCGGAGGTGTATATGTACATGTCACATTATTTTAAATGCGTACTTTGTTGCGTTCTCAAAGCCCGTCAGTATGAGCTCGTGGAAAAAAAGAGTATATGTTGAGCCTGTTAGTAATACCACTCACTCCAGTTCGTTGTCTTTACATTGCAATGAAACAAATAAATAAAACTTTGCTACTACTGCTGTACAAGCATAGTACCAATGCTGTTTAAGCATACGCTCTAAGCGTAGATATTTGTAACATATAGCTAAAAGTAACCGTCGGCGGATTTGTTGTGTGAAAATAGCCGGCCGGCAACTATTTAACCAACTACGAAACACCCCGTGAAGTACTTGTCATCACCCTACTTGCATATATATGTATATATATATATATATATATATATATATATATATATCACGATCAGGCAACAATATTTCATTTGTATTTCCAGACAGATTTCTCTTACCAGAGCGCATCTAGATTTAAAACTATTATAAAACGGTCGTGTTTATTTCTAAGCCCGTCCTCTACTTGGCTTGGAATCACCAGGAGGTGTTCAGGGCACCAAACACCGCTAGGCATGTTGGGATACCTAGGGTTTCGCCAACAGCCCTTGTGGCGGCATCGCTAGAGGAGTTTTACCTACATGTCCTACATAAACCTCCTTGGGTTGACAAATTTCCCGAGCTGGTCGAGATACGAAAGCGTGGCTGCACCAGCAGCAGCAACAACAACAACAATGCACGAAGCTGACTACTCCTCTCACTGCATTTACTACTACACCAGATTAAGTAACATGTATTTGTCGAGCCCGGTGGCGTGGTGGCATGCGTCAGCGCCTCGCGACCGGAAAAGTCACATGGGTGCGCGGGTTCGAGCCCCACTGTTGCCCCACATTTGTATCTATGGGGGTCCGTCTATGAAGCAATGCGAAAAGCAGTCCCATGGACTTTAAATCTTGGCTGAGAGTCAGTCCCGAAAAGATTTTTTAATAGATTGAGTAACATGTATATACGTCATACGTACAAGCGTCGAAGCATATGAGACGTGTAAAACATCGTGCTCATCATTACCACGCTCATAGTGTGTATATAAATATGTGCTCTAACACATATTGCGCTCAGTCGTAATAGATATAGATAGACCTTGCCTGGATCGGTGGCTAGCCTAAAGGTACGATTATTATGAGCTCTCATAATATTTGCAATTGCATAGTTTGCTTAAATTACGTTAAAAAAGTTACTCTACAGCAAACTGTGTGATGGAAAGCCGTATACTATGTATGACGCGACAACACTCCGATTCGATTACCAGGCTTTCTTCTACGCATCGGAGGTTATTGTTTCTCGGCTGTGTAGAATATAGGGCCGATTTGGGTTGGCGCACATTTAGGACCTCAGGCTGGCAGACATCAGCGAGTCTCGCGTAGACACGCAGTCCCAGCAGGAACTCTGACCTTACCTCTCCATCAAGTCAGTGGCAAAGTTAGCCGTCGCCAGCATGTCGATGTTATACGGGGCCACAGGTGCAGCGTTCAGGCCGAAGAAGAAAGCAGCAAAAGCGCTACGCAGCAACATTTCTTTGGGCTCTTTTAGCAATGCCTTGACGCTGTGGGTTCAGCTAGTATGCCCAGTTATGCCTGTACTGTCATTACGCCTTATCAGTTACGTACCACTCTAGTAAAGGCAACGCCTACTGGGAATAGAAGCGCCTAGATCTATGTAGAAGTAAATTGCCTCTCAATAAAGTTAACACTTGCGTGACGGCTCTTAATCCAGATTGCTGATCGGGAGAAGAAGTGGGAGGAGTTTCGGTTGTCACCTGGGGGCGATGCAGATGTTTTTTCTTGTTTCAGGCGTTCCGCAACACCGTCATCTACCGTTGTCGAATTCGTACGCATCCATGACGTTGCTGGGCAATTCAAACCCCGCAGGACGTAGTGGTTACACGCTTCCTGATGAGACTCAAGTCCACGAAAAAGGCCATTCGAAGCCCGCCTCTATAGCGATAGCGCTCTTCCGATACCACTAGGAAGGATTCCACATGTAAGCCGCTGTTAGTATACTCTGGCAGCACGAAGCGCGCACAGTTCCTTTAGCAATCATTTAGCCATGGTATGGAGCAACAGGCTCAATTGAACCTGTTGCACTATACTACAGTTATTAACGTTAGTCACTGGCAAATGCATAGCTCCTAAGTAGCTGTAAATGCTGCTAGCCCAAAAGGGGGTTAATTTGTTTTATTTTTACGAAATGCCGGGCAGATTCGCTACATCGAGAAGCATCTACCCTGCTTTAGAGCATTTGTTAAACAGTACGGCCCAGCACAGCGCTATAACGCCCTTGACGTTTGCAGACGTCCCAATCCTCACTTGTTTTAGATGCTCGACAGGCGTCCGACCGCTAAGGTTTGTTCTGTTGCTTGCCGAACGTCACACCACTTGATTACACCCAGCGGCACCCACAAAATGTGGTAAGAGCTTCTCGTCTAGCGTCTTGTACCTATTAACGTTATTAAAGGCTGATCCCAAACGTTTACTCTGCAGGTATCTCATGAGGTTCATCTGTGTCATCACCTGTGCCAAAAACTATTTTACCCATCTAATCATCACCTGTGCCAAAAAACATTTTACTTCTCGATTTTCAAGCATTCGTTATAGGCGCTGTGCAGGATGATTTCGACTGACCATTGTATTTTCGAGTTAGCTTAGTTACTCGTTGGAACGGCAGAACAAAAAATAATTATAACATTAGTAACAAAAATTATTGCATAACAAATTTTTTTTGAACAACGTTATTTAGTTATTATATACACAATTACAATGGTATGTTGTTTCATACATTTACAAATATTTGCAAGAAGGATATAGTAATTTAAACCTACTACAGTTACCATTGTGTTGGTAAAAAGTTGCAGCCGGAATGAAATTACTTGTGTTTACCTTTATGCGAGGGTCACTTTAGGAAGACTAGTGTATCCATTATTGACGAGGTAATAGGTGTGACTTTAAATTATCCTTGAAGTTATTTAAACAATACCATGACTTCGTGTACATACTCAATTTGAGTAGAATAAATATAATTGATTGAGTTAATTACTCGCTTAGCTACTCTGGTACTAATGGTAGAAGAAATATCTGAAGCTGGATAAGCTCATACTACTTTCAGAGCTTTCTTAGACAGCCGACCTAGGATCTTGCTTCTGGGTTGAGAACTTCGACTTCGCGCCACTGTCGCACCACTGTAACCAACGCATGTAAAGGTTGATCCCAAACACATAATCGAGAGTTATCGAATAAGCTTCTACACCCTTATCAAAGCTTGTTCCACTTTGAATTCCACATATTAGCCATATGACGACTCCGTGCAGGATGATGCTAAGGATCCCAATGGGGAGCCATTATCTTAGCAATGCGGAAGCATTGCTAGGATAATGGCTTTCTGAGCCAGACCAAGCAATGCGGAAGCAGTGGTAGGAGATAGCATATATTTTTCAGAGCTTTCTTGGGTAGTCATACTAAGGATTTTGCTTCTGACTTGTTGAACGGGCCCATTCCACGACAGTGAACACAAATTTACACACCTTTAATGTCAATTGATTGCTGTGACGACGACACCGGTTTTTACCAACTTCATGCATGTGTTTATCTCATGATGGTTTGGCAACGTAGGAGTGTATAAATAACTGCGCAAAATATTTTTATTTGTAATATTTGTCTATATTAAACTGTAATATTATTCCTATTACTACCATACAAAATTGCCAAGAAAACACATTAGGTGCCAATCATCTATGCGGGCGCGTAACTAGATAACCACTTCTAAACTGTAAATATATTTGAAAATTCAAAGGCGCCAATCGGACGCACTGTCTTGTCAGGGTCCCTCCCGCAGTTGCGAAGCTGGAAATTTTAATGTTCGCTTTTCCTCGGCAGCTCTCAAACTGGGAGGCGTTCCGATGTTTGTTTTCTTTTTGGCAAAGCCTGGGCCGTTAATTGCATTGCGGCGAATTTTCGTTCGTCGCCAGCTCGTAGGCATTGGACTGGGGATTTTTCCGAATACAGTTCGAACGAACGCACGCACGCTGAGCTCCTGACTTAATTAATTAAGTAAACAATCATTACTGGAACTCCGTCACCCCCCTGCACGCACTTATGTCACATCCAACGCCGGCGACGCTGCGACCCTGCGCCGAGGCGGGCGGGCACGCGTTTCCAGCCACAAATTACGCACTAATTCGGTAGTACAGGTGGGCTTTCGTTCAGAAACACTCCGTAGGACAGGCGCTCTAGATAGGATCAGCCGAGCTTTACGATGGACGCGCCGTGCGTGTTCAGTCGGTCTCAAAATAATGAGAGGAAACGTCCGAAAATACAGTTCTTCGGATTGAGGTTTCGGCATCGGAGGTCGACGTAGCTGCGCATATACTATTCTCAGAGCTTTTTTATATATATATATATATATATATATATTTATATATATATACAGATATATATATATATATATATATATATATATATATATATATATATAAATATATATATATATATATATATATATATATATATATATATATATATATATATATATCTCTGTCGGGAAATAACCCATGGCGGTAGCTAGAAGCCAGGGGAACGCCTACTACAGTACAGAGCGTATGATAGTGATATTCTTTTGAAACTCTGGTAATTATGCCTGTCGGTATTTATTGGCCTGTCACCACTGAACGCAGGAAGGTGTCTGGCTAGTTTATCGTTACACTAAATTAGTGTAGGTTAAATTACAGTTACATAAAGTCTGTAAGCTGTTACTGTTTGAGCAGCAAATAGCAAGCTGCGATACGCTAACTGTCTAAGCCTGCCAACTGCTTGCACACACACTTGTTCGATATTTGCTCTAATTAGCTACAGAGTCAACACTATACCGAAAAACACTGGCTTAGCACGTTTGACCACATAAGCGAATTGTGTAACGTTTGGCTTAAAATGGCAGAATTGGCACATTGCATTGATTGCACTTACCTAGTGTAATAAAACCAATGTCGCCGCACGACTTTCACAATGCTGAGGCACTCGACCATTTTGTCGCACACCCCTTTATCCATATACAAACGTGAATGACCGTGTGTGACTCGATGGTATAGATTGTTACAAACCTGCATTGTTAAGTTAATCATCCGACTGAAATCTCCCAGCCTCTAACCCCATGTGACTTTCTGACATTGGCACAACCGTGGCCCTTTCTGCAAGGAAATTTGCATGACAGACAGCCAGTTGTATTCACATGTTTGTACACGAGGGCGTGTTATGTTCCAATGCGCATACGATAGACTTAGTCATTGCTTATCAGTTCTCTGGAATAGGGGCACGGCAGAAGCCAATGACCTCCAGCTCGTCACGAGTATTTACACGAAGGAAAACGTAATCGTCAGGCAAATGAACGTTAGTGAATGTCACTAATTGTATGGCGTCGTTTAGAATTTAATAGAATTTGAATACCACTCAGTTGGTTGAATTAAAACGTTGCGTCTGTATGCGACTTCTCAATCTTTTCGATTGCGTTAAATCATTGTCTAGAATATATTTTTTTTATTAGCGGCGTCTTGCGCCCGCAAATTCAACGATCAACACATTTCGAGTGTCGTATCTCTACCATAAACATTAGCTTAATAATAGGCGATCTTACTCCGGACGTCCTAGTAGACACCGTGTTATCATCTTATTTAATCGTCCTAACGTGCTGATTTATTTTACGGAGTCTCCTAACAGGTGACCACGCCGTCACGCTGGTAAATAAGATCGACCTCCACAGCGTTATTCTATGCCCTGATTAACTGGGCGTTAAACACTATTGTCTACTACTAATTGTCTTCTCACTATTGCTATGCCATCAAGAAGAGTACCTACCACGATGGCAACATTACCTCAAGTGAGCATTCTAGCTTTATCCACTATTCGGTCAGCCTGGTGATCAACAAGAGTTTAGTGTTGCCTCGACGAATGCAATATTTCACAAACATAAATACATAACCAACCAACGGAGTTTGAAATTATTTAAGTTTTCCCTAAATAATTATTAATACTATTCTAGCAAGCACATACATTAAAGCCACCATTCAAAATACAACACGTACGTGGCGGTGGATGGCTTCAGACCCGGTGCAAAATGTTTCAACTTCTTCCTAAACCACCGGAGTTTACCTTTAACGTTCTAATTTATTAGTTGCAAAATGGGTCAGCCAGAAGGTAAGACTAATGACAGTATCACAAGTCAGTTCAGGAGTCGGTTTGACCTCCTTGCGCCGTTAAACATGATGCTCGAATTGTTTCGTGTTTTCGCCGAGAAACACGTGCCCGTATAGCATCGTACGTACAAAATACAACTCACTCCACGTGTAACGTGTAAGCCTAGCGCAGGTATGCTAGGAGAGAGAGAGAGAGATAGACTAAGGTTCAATTATCTGTTTCGTTTCATTTCTCTGCCGGTCGGCTTACACACATAACGCATGCTGAGTGTCGCCGACTGGGTAAACTTGAGATGTGTTACATTGTTGTGATCATAAGTTGAAGAACAGATGGGACAGCGAACAAGCGGCGCCATTTTTAACACAGTAGACTTAATTGCTTGCGCAGGTGCAGCTGTTACAACGACGAGTT
Organism: Dermanyssus gallinae; assembly: GCA_003439945.1. Taxonomy (NCBI): domain Eukaryota; kingdom Metazoa; phylum Arthropoda; class Arachnida; order Mesostigmata; family Dermanyssidae; genus Dermanyssus; species Dermanyssus gallinae. Next base: position 5,711 of record QVRM01003762.1, on the reverse strand, counting down.
AACAACTTCGGCTATAGACATCGCTGCTAAATGAGTTGCGTCAATTCCAGCCAGGACGCTTTTACTTTTAGCGTAGAGAGCTTGAGATTGTGCAGACTAATAATGTGGAATACGATGTTCCCGCGTGCTTACGGAGTTCGCGTTCACGCCTGCTCACTCAGTACTCTCGGTTAACTGGGTTAACTGGCAGCCGATTGAGCAACGGCATAGTCATGCCATCGTAAGGTCGCCCCTTCAGCTCTTAAAAAAGTCACGCGGCTACCAAGCGGGTGCTTCGAGTGTTTAGTGGTCTTCAAAACAAGCAAAAGTTGCTGATTTGACGAGCACTCGGTAGGTAGACGTTTCAAATATTGTCGTAGTTGTTGTTGTTTTCATTGCCGTTGTTGTTTTCGTTGTTGTTGTTGTTGTTGTTGTTGCAGTTCAATCGATTTCGGATTACAACATGCTCCTTTTAATTCCGTTTCATACCGTGACGGTGCCGGAAGCAGCGAACTTCGGCGATCATTTCAATCACCAGAAGAACAGACCGGCAGACCGAAAGAAAGCAGGCCGAATTAAGGGAAGGTCGGGCGATGAAGAATAACAACGTTGAATAAAAGCAAGGCACCTGAGATACCAAAGACGAAGTGCGCTGAAGTTAGTGGGAATCCTAAAGCCAGTTAGAGAGAAACTAAGAGAGAGGTATACAAACAGGTTACAGACGACGCTGCGCTGAACAACTATATATATATATATATATATATATATATATGTATATATATATATATATATATATATATATATAGAGATATATATATATATATATATAGATAGATATATATATATATAGTATATATATATATATATATATATATATATATATATATATATATATATATATATATATATCTATATATATATATATATATATATATTTATATATAAAGTGCGTTGCAAAAAATTAGCAACACATATTTTTGGTGATGATTTTAGTTTGACTCCTTTGAACGTTTTGAAATTTTAAGGGCATGATGTACATGACGAAACACGAGTATGGTGTTAATTTCGTTGCACACAATCGCGTCATACAAAAAATAAAAAGTGTGAAAAAACAGTGTTGCAAAATATTAGCAACAATAACGCCTTACGGCGTATTCGATTCTTAGCAGGGCTGTATGACTTATTTGATACTACATATTCTATTTTAGAAACGGGTTTTTCGTCCCTTCTTCTGAATCAAATCGTAAACTCGGTCTTTCATGGAGTTAATGAGCTGCTGTAAGTGCGAAAGTGGAATATTAGTCCTGGCTTGCTGGACAGCTTCTTTGAGGTCCGACAAATTATCATATTGTCGACCATTTGCGTAAATCTGCTTTACCAAATGTCCCCAACGATTTTCGATGGGAGTCAGGTCTGGACTCAATGCCGGCCAGTGAAAAAGTGGCGCTCCTCGTTCTTGAAAAAAGGCTATAGTGCTAGCCGAGGTATGAAACGTGACGTTGTCTTGTTGAACAACTGCGTCAGGTCCCCCAATTCTTCTGAAATGGGCTTCTAACTGGGGACCGACGATACGCTGGTACTTGTCGGAATTGTTTAGGCCACAATCGCGACTAGATCAGACTTCCCATTATATCCAAACGCGCCCCAATATTTCACAGAGCCACCACCGGCCACACGTTTCGAGAACCATTTAGGTTCCTTCCGTAAGTCGTGCTAATAGTACTGACAGCCGTCAGGGCCATCGAGATTAAATTTCTTTTCATCTGAGAAGACGATGTTTTTCTACTCGTTATTCCAAGTTTGGTATCTATGCGAAAATTCACGCCTCGCGACAATGTGCTTCGGTTGCAGTCGCGGCATAAGCTTCCTTTTCGCGTATCGCACGTTTTTGTCAGAACTTAACACTCGGTACAATGTGGATCGGTGCACTGGCACTCCCAAAGCAGTCCTGATCCTGGAAGAAGACATTTGGTCATGAGTAGCCAACTGTATGATCCTACGCCGATCTCGAATAGTCAAAACTGGCTTACGCCCACTGTTAGATCTGCACCCCAGGGTGTAAGAACCTGCTGATGGTGCTCTCATGCCGTCCTAATCTGCTTGCTATAGCAGTTACTGTATGACCGAGCTCAGCACATGCCTCAATTCTTGTCTTTTCGTTATGCGAGAAATCCTTTGTACGACCCATGGTTTAAACATACGCTTCGCTGTTAGTTCGGCACAACGACTGAGCTATAGAATATTTTGCAGCTATAGAATGATTGATTTAACTAGACAACATTCCTGACATTTGATCCCCGGGATCTAATATCAGCTGTAGCATCGACTATCCTTCACAAATAAGAGCTGTGTTATTAGCATGTTATTGTTGCTAATATTTTGCAACACTGTTTTTTCACACTTTTTTGATTGATCGAACTTAACACCCTACTTGTGTTTCGTTATGTACACCATGCCCTTAAAATTTCAAAACGTTCAAACAAATCAAACCGAAACTAGCACAAAAAAACATGTGTTGCTAATTTTTTGCAACGCACTTTATATATATATATATATATATACAGGGTGTTACGTAAAAAGTAGTACTTCTTTCGAGGTTTGATAGAGCTCGGCAAGAAAATAATTTTTCCCAATGGGCGGAAGCCAAGAAAACGTTTTGTTTAGGAGTGAGGATGAAATTTAGAAAAGTCGTTATTCTGCCTTATTTTCTCCTACATAGTTGTACAAAATCTACGTTTGCGGGAGAACCAGTCAACGCATGAAGCAACCGATCATACCAGTGTGTTCGGCGGAAAATTTTGCATAACCTAAATGACACCTAACGCAAGCTAGCAAAAAGCAAATAGGTGGAATAAAAAAATCATAAAAAGTCGATTTGTTGTTATAACTTACGTTGAAGCTTTCACGTGCAAAATCTAAAAATTTTGCCATTGCGCACAAATGACGAACACTCTCTGACGATAGCAAATTTAATGCCCGTCATTTTCGTACCAAAGTGATGGTGCTGCGTTACGTAGTTGCTGAGAAACTAGGCTTTTTCGACAGCCATATCAAAAGCAAAGGCATGCATACTTCCTAGCATCTTGACCTGCTTTACCACAGAAACCACTTGCGCACGTCCAGAAACACACCAGCATTTATTTATTATAAGAAATGCTCGAAGTTCCGTCCGCCTACCACTAAACACGTTCTGTAGCGATTGCACAGGCTCTCTTGCACTCGTGTAAATATGTTAGGCATTGCCCTAACGGCGTCAGCAGCGTTGAATATACGGTCAACCAGATCTTCACGCGATTCAACGGGGGTTTCGTAGACAACACTCTTTAGGTAGCCCCACAAAAAAAGTCGAGGCTTGTTAAATCGGGGGAGCGAGGTGGCCAAGCGATAGACCCGCCTCGGCCGATCCACCGATTCTTGAATGCTTCGTTTAGGTATTCTCGAACCGTAGCAGAGTTGTGTGGCGGCGCACCATCATGCTGGAACCACATTCTTAGACGAACGCTTTCCGGGACGCTTTCCAAAAGCTGGGGTAACGTATAAATCAAAAATGCGCGATAGGCAGCTGCATCTAATCTGGCGGGAAGTATGTGGGGACCTATAAGGTAGTCGTCCACCATGCCCGCCCAGACATTCACCGAGAAACGATCCTGGCGTCTATGCTCGCGAGTCATATTCGGGTTCTCGTAGGCCCACCAATGACTGTTGTGTGCATTAAACACACCATCTTGGCTAAACGAAGCCTCATCCGTAAACAGAACAAGTGCAGGGAACCTGTCCAGTATATCCACTTTCTCCAAAAACTGCCGACAGTATTCAGTACGTAGCTGAAAGTCACTGGATCGCAGAGTTTGAATTCGCTGGTACCGGTATGGATGCAGTCCTTCATCGGCCAGTGTCCTTTGCACAGTTGCGGAACTAACCCCGGCATACACAGCTAACCCCCTAATGCTCACAGAAGGCCGTTCGGCTAGTTCTTGAAGAATGAATTCTTCCACATCAGCTGTTCTCGTCGTCCGTGTCCGTCCAGAGTCGTAGTAACGGCCATAGAATGACCCACTTACACGTAACTGACTGTATATATTAGTAAACGTGCGACTATCAGGTATGAGTCTATTTGGATAACGCTCTGCGTATAGCCGTCGCGCGGCTCTCGCGTTATAGCGTGCTTCACCATAAATGCAGAGCATGTCAGCCTTTTCCACATTTGTAAACCGGCTCATCACGAAATTATGATAGAGTCTGCAATTCGCGATGAAATGACACATCTCGAGAACCTGACACTTCGTGTTATAGCTTTTGGCGTTGGCGGTTTTTCTTATGGTGTTTTGGCGTCTCGAATGACGAATTCCGAATCAAAGCCCGCGCAAATTTCCGATAGAAGCTTGTGCGAACGGCGAATAATTTCGAAACAAAGCCGGCTGCTCAGCGTAAACAAATGCTGGTGTGTTTGTTTCCGCCAGATTAGATGCAGCTGCGTTTCGCGCGTTTTTGATTCATACGTTACCCAGTTGTTAGAAGGCATCCTGGAAAGCTTTCGTCTGAAAATGCCGCCACACAACTCTGCTACGGTTCGAGAATACCTAAACGAAGCATTCAAGAATCGGTGGATCGGCCGAGGCGGGTCTATCGCTTGGCCACCTCGCTCCCCCGATTTAACAAGCCTCGACTTTTTTTTGTGGGGCTACCTAAAGAGTGTTGTCTACGAAACCCCCGTTGAATCGCGTGAAGATCTGGTTGACCGTATATTCAACGCTGCTGACGCCGTTAGGGCAATGCCTAACATATTTACACGAGTGCAAGAGAGCCTGTGCAATCGCTACAGAACGTGTTTAGTGGTAGGCGGACGGAACTTCGAGCATTTCTTATAATAAATAAATGCTGGTGTGTTTCTGGACGTGCGCAAGTGGTTTCTGTGGTAAAGCAGGTCAAGATGCTAGGAAGTATGCATGCCTTTGCTTTTGATATGGCTGTCGAAAAAGCCTAGTTTCTCAGCAACTACGTAACGCAGCACCATCACTTTGGTACGAAAATGACGGGCATTAAATTTGCTATCGTCAGAGAGTGTTCGTCATTTGTGCGCAATGGCAAAATTTTTAGATTTTGCACGTGAAAGCTTCAACGTAAGTTATAACAACAAATCGACTTTTTATGATTTTTTTATTCCACCTATTTGCTTTTTGCTAGCTTGCGTTAGGTGTCATTTAGGTTATGCAAAATTTTCCGCCGAACACACTGGTATGATCGGTTGCTTCATGCGTTGACTGGTTCTCCCGCAAACGTAGATTTTGTACAACTATGTAGGAGAAAATAAGGCAGAATAACGACTTTTCTAAATTTCATCCTCACTCCTAAACAAAACGTTTTCTTGGCTTCCGCCCATTGGGAAAAATTATTTTCTTGCCGAGCTCTATCAAACCTCGAAAGAAGTACTACTTTTTACGTAACACCCTGTATATATATATATACTTATATATACAGGGTGTTGCAGAAATTTTTCATAATAGAATATACAAATTGTAGAGCTCGTTAAAGCAAATATTTTTTCCAATGGAACATGGTCTCTGAGAAGTCTTGTTTCGGAGTGAGAGCGAAATTACTACAATTTGTGACACTAGTGTTTTTGCCTGACATAGGAGCATAAAATGTGCTGTTGCGAGGCAACCAGTCGTCCTATACAGAAACTAAACACACTGGCGGGTTCGTGAGAAAATTCTGCTTCTTCCGAAGAATAT